>CM077825.1:33306497-33733997 GCA_039720395.1 Liquidambar formosana
GACGGGACGGCTTCTAGTGGTGCAGCCACGTTCTTCCCAAGAGCAAATTGTAATTGGCGGGTATGTTCATGACACAAAATTCAACAACGAATACAGGTCCCACCTTACAGCATGCTTGGAAGGTCCCTAACACTGCTCTGGAGCTATTGTCATACCCCCTTACTGTTATCGTAGATGGCGCCAAATCTTTATTGCCAAACCCTAACCTGGTTGCTGTGCGCATGGGGCATACGTTCAAGGATGACCCATTGTCCACCAATACCACTGGGATTTTCAAGTCCTTGCATTCAACAGTAATATCAAAGGTTTTGCATGCTCCGATCCTTCAACGGGAGATCTTCCTTCGAAAAAGTTAAGATGACCTCGTCTGGAGACTCCCCTACCCTCATTAGGGAGAGGACCTGCTGAGGTGTAGTTTCAATTGGAACCTCTTGTTTTGCCAATGCATCTAACACTGCCTGTCTGTGCTTTCTTGAAGCCACTAGTAGCCCCCATAGACTGATGTTTGCTTGTGTTTTCTTGAGTTGCTTCAGAACCCTATCTTCTTCCTCTTCTTGCTCCAAGATCCGCATTCGCTGCCTTAGTTCTTCCCCATCCCCTTCTTGATTTACCTCTCTCCCTGGATGGTCGCCTTCTAGGTGAGAAGGTTTGAAATGTCTCCCTGCGCGGGTGAGGTGCATGGAGTCTTCGGTGTCATCTGCCTTGATCTCACCCAAATATTTTTTGTCGTCCCATCTCTTTCTTCGTCGCTGTCTTCCCATGGTGCACATACAGCTACTATCAAAGCCAACGGTCGTAACCTTCCGCACCTTCCGCAAGCATGTTCCATATGGCGGTGTTGCACCTTTGTAGTTGGGGAGAGGATTCTGACGTACGTTGGGCTTTTTCTCTTCCCCGGGGGGTGGTAGCTTGCCCGGTCAATAAGATCTTAGATCTCGTGCCTTAGTCAGATATAGTTGTCAGTCCGATGCCCGATGCGCTGGTGGAAATCACAGAACTCGTTTTGTTTCCAGAATGATGGAATAGGATTAGGCAATGGCCTTACTTCTAATGCTTGCAGATATCCTCTTTTCATAGGTTAACAAAGGCTTTGGAGAGAGGGACCCCCAAATCATGAAAAAACCTTGGTTTCTTTTCAGCTTGTTGCACGGCACTGACCGTAGCTTGCGTGGGCCCATTAGCCCGATTTGCCCCACTTGGAGCGCTGTTACTTGCCCCAAATACTCTTCTGGGCTTGCCCTCTATCTGCCCCTTGTGAATTGCATCTTCTATCCTTGTTCCACACTAGTACAACTGTTGAAAATCCATAACTGATGAATCAACATTTTATCGAAGTAGACCGCGTCAAGTTCCTCAGTATCATGTTGACCTGGTCTATTTCAGTAGGACGGCTCACCATTTTTACTGCCTTTGTCCTCCAACGGCTTAGGAAGTCGAAAAAGTCTCGTCTGGCTTCTGCCTTGTCATTTCCAAATCTCTCAATGTCACGTCTAACATGGTGTTGTAGTTGTATTTGTCCGTGAATTCTTGAGTCAATGCCTCCCAAGAATCAGTGATCTTCTTGTCCACTGCGTAATACCATTTGGAAGCGTCTCCTGATAGTGAGAGGGGAAAGGCGCACAAGAGTTGATCTGAATTTAGCCCCCTCATTTTAGCTATGCTCAAGTATTGACGCAAGTGTTGCTTGGGGTCCCCGGTTCCATCAAATTTCTCGTAATCTGCGATCTTGAATTTTTCCGGAAGCTGAGTCTTTGATTCAGAAGTGATCCCATCCATGGAGAACATGAAGCTGTCTAAGCCTTGTGACTTCCGCCAGGCGTTTTCATTTGGTTCATCTGTTCTTTCATTTCTTGGTTTTCTGTTTCCAGTTTGTCCATCCTCGGATCTTTTCCCTTTGCTCTCACATCCCTCTTGGCTTGGTATTCTTCATAGTCTCCGTCATCCCATATGCCATCAGTACCTCCAGTTCTTTGGATAACTACTCCTTCTCCTTCTTCCCTACTGGGTGCTTCTGGGCTTTTAGGCTTGTCTTTCCCTATTTCCAAGACGCTCAGCCTCTCACTCATCTTAGTAACCATTTCTTTCATTTCCGCTTTCATTTCAGCTCTGTCAGTACCATCATGGCCATGAGTTCTGCCAAGGTTGGTTCTGCCGTCTGTCCGCGTTCCATCACTACTAGCTCGGTCTCTGCTTTTCTTAAACGGTTCGATGTAGGGGAACGGACCCAAGCCCAGCCTGGTGTACGCAAATCTGACCGTGATTGCTCAATTCTTTACTGAAATTTTGACCAAGGCAAGTGATTAAGTTCATGCCCCTCTTATTGAATGAGAGCTTTATTAGGCTTTACCCAATTCTGTCCTATCATACCCTGGGCCTCGTCATGTTTACTAAATCTTTCAAGTGCCCAAGGTTTGACAGGTACACAAAGTAGATCATTTTCCAAGCTTAGGCCCATTACAAATGCTCTCATCTCACAAACTCTTTGGATCCAAGCCCATCTCTTCTTTTTTTTTTTTTTTTTTTTTTGTGGGCTTGAGTCCAATTTCAAAATCACACACCTTACTCTCATTGGGCCTAAGCTTAATGAATAATCAACTTCGAATTTCAATTTTTAAATTGGATTTGCTTTTGTTCATCAAATCGGTGAATCCTAATGCCTACTCGGTCCATGCAGTCCATTAGCCTTTTCAATTTGAGCCCAACATTCACACACCTCACCTCTCTTTGAATCAAAGGCCCAAAAATTTATATTTCTTTTCTTTTTTTAGGTTTGACCTGTTTGGGCTTTCCTATTCCCATTGGTAGATGAAAAATGGGCTAGTGCTCCTCTAGCCCGACAACACTTGACGACCTAAAAACTTGCTACGTTCGAATTTAACCCAAACCCGAAAGCCCGTTTGCTAGCTCGACAGCCTAGCCCGTGGCTGTCGACCGATGCTATTTCAGCGATTGACAGCCTAAGTGTCGCTTTGTCAATAAAATGGCAGCGTCAGCTGCTAACCACGGATCTCGAGGGGATTAATTTAATCCCCTACCACTGGTAGTGTAGGGTTTTTGATAGCGTGTCGGGCCTCCCGACAATGCATCAGCCCTCGAGTCCCTCCCTTGACTCTTGGCTTTAAAAGCCAAAATCGATCGCCGGCGACTCAAAATTATTTGACACTCAAACCCTTACCTCCTCAAATCTCTTACTCTCCTAGATCTATGGCCTCTTCCTCCGCCTCCTGAAATCGTCCTGACCTGAACACTGTGCCAGAGGCACAACCAGACATATGGCGACCAATGTTCCCAACCCAAAATCAACTTATCACGGTCAATGATACCGTGGTACACAGCCCTACAAATGCGACGGCGGTAGCCGCGGGACTCATCACTCCTCGTGATGAAAGGATTTTAAACGCTAGGTCCGATATGGGCCTTATGGGGGCCGCCATGGCCTTGAGTGTTCGGGCCACCACAGTCACCTCTAGCATGGCTCGGCGTCTACACACTAGGGGTGTGGAAGTCGGGAGGCTAAACCACCATATTCTCAGCCTTCAACGAACTATCCGGTAATCCGGTCGGACGATAAGGACTTTGAGAGAGGAGAACAGAGTACTGAAAGACATGGTGGACGCTTATGCCAGGGGCGTCACACCTAGGGTTGTGGCTCTAGAAGGGCTCGAGGATCAGATTCGGGACCAACTTGAGAGTCTCCGGAAACGGCCCGAAGCTGGTCCCTCCAATCCTACTCAAAATACTACTAACGAGTAGCATCTTTCTCCTTCTCCGTTTTGTTGTTCTTTTTCTGGGTCTTTGTTGTTTTCTTTTCTTTTCTGGAGTATAGTAAATGAACATAAAAGGAAATTATATTCACATGCATGAACTAAAACCGGATTACATATTCTGCACTACCGGCTACAGTAAGCCAAAATACAAAATACATATTAACTCCCAAAGTGGTGCATGTAAACGGGCAAAAGTGCGATGATTGCCAGAACTGGAACCATCCTCCTGAATGGGATCCTCTCACATGCGCAGAAATAGGCCACTTGGAGGGTAAGCACAGTGAACAGGATAGCGAAGACGACGGGACCCCAGGAAAACATTGTGGCAGAGGAGTGAGCCTTGTTGGGGTGACAAAAAGGAGCACTTATAGACGATTTTCCGACGACTAGGAATAGTAGGCCTACGAACAGAAAAACCCTTTTATTTTATTTTATTTTTGGGCCTAGGTCCAATAACAATATCTCACATCTTCCTGTGGTTGCACCGACCTTTTCCACCGCCGCCGCGCGCGCTCGCGCGTTTCCCCAGTTCACCTGTATTTACCTGCTTTTCTGCTTTCTGATGGTGCTAATCCATTTAGGATTAGCGTGCAAATGAGAGTCGCCACTTGGAAGGGTCCAGGACCAATTTTATTGACCAGAGATGGGTTCGTAGCTAAGGTACATGTTGGGAAGGTGTTAGGCACCCAACAATGCCCGGTAATAAACCGGCCCTCATTCTTGTATTCATTGACCATATTTAATATTTTAATAAAATCCGGATCACCTGTTAATCATACAATAAATAAATGGCACACACGAATGATGGATTAATGGCATAGAATAAATAAATAAAGCATAAACATTTAATAACAAAATATAGAAGCCTTAACAGAATGAAAATAAGAGAAAACGCACTGTCGCGAGTACTCGCGGTCTTACTATGCGTACGCATGGTATTATCATGCGTACGCATGGTCTCACCATGCGTACGCACATACCATGCATATGCATAATAAAATTATGCGTACGCATGACATTTCGCGAGTACTCATGGTTTCACCAAATTATCTTCTCCACGGATTTGGACCTCCCGAAGAACATTATTGGCCAAAAATGGACAGTATATACAATAAATCAACTTCTAAACATCCTACATAATTATATAAATAAATAAATACTGCGTACCTCTTAGAAATAAAGCAAATTGAAATTAAATCCTTCCCTCAGGTCCACCGTCAACCCGGCAGCGTCTCCCCTGTTGCGCAAAACAAGCTTTTCCCAGTCTCACTGGTCTAACTCTCTGTTATATTTTCCTCTCTTTTCTCTCAGTTTATTTCTCTCACCTTTCCCATATTTCTCTCACACTCAGAATAACTAGCAGTTACTCAAAATGCTGCCCCTCATTATTTCTCTATCTATTTCCTCTCACTGACCTTCCCCCCGTTTCTGCCTTCTCCGTCTGTCCCCCCTTTCTTTCGTCTGTTCCCCCTCCGTCCCCCTTGAGCTCCCAAGAGCTCCTGCTATTTATAGGAGAAATCACCCGGGTGAGGTCGTCATGCATGACCTCAAACTCCATCCTCTCTGACCCCCCCACGCTCCCTTTGCTCAATGGTCGGGCCAACTCAAGCATAAATCATTCCCCCGACAACAACTTTCGGCCGAAGTGGCAGGCCATCATTCAGAAGAAGAAAATGGAATCCTATGCGTACGCATATTATTTTATGCATATTATTTTATGCGTACGCATGGCTATTCATGCGTACGCATGAAACCACCATGCGTACGCATATTATAAATATGCGTACGCACCACACTCCCTGGCTGTCTAATTTAATCGTTTGAACCCCCATTTGCTTGCTTTACGCGTAGAAAGAGACTCGAGTAGACGGCAAACATTGTGGACCTCATCATCGGGAAATCATCATCAAATGTAGGGACAAAATGGGGTGTCTACAGTTGCCCCTCTTTCGAATTCTCGCCACTTCGTGGGGAGGATTCGAAAGAAAATCTCTAGACGAACATTTTGTCCACATGCAAATCACACGCACTCATGCAATGTGTCGGGTCGTGCTAGACGCATCCAGCTGCCTACGTACTCAGTAGAGATCAGACCCTTATGTAGTTCGAAATGATCAAAGTGGGATTTCCGCAGAAAATCCCCAGAGTGTGACGAATACCTCGTCCTTATGTATGCAATCAAGCAATGCATTGGGTCGTGCCAGACGCATCCAGCTGCCTACGTACTCCGCAGAGATCAGACCCTCACGTAGTTCGTGTAATCAAAGTCAAATCAATCCTAGGGAAGATTTCTTCAATAAATTCTAAGACATGCTAGAACCCCGCAGCAATTCTAGTTAAAAACATTCCATCAAGGTTTAACTGGTCCCGCAGCATCCCAATCAACCAATTATAAGCCTGCCCAATCATGGCAAAGCGAGACTCCCGCAGCAAGTCTCAGGCATCAATGTCGGAATTCCGCAGCAATTCCTTCCAAAAATCAGGGTTGGGCCCACTCAAGGCAAATCAAGTTTTCCGCAGACAAACTCGAGTCAAAATTTTTGACCTCAATCAAACCCGCAGCATACTATGCGTACGCATGCTATGGGGAATCAGCATCCCAAAAGTCGCACTCCTTTTCCAAGTTTCCAAACTACCATGCGTACGCATGGTCAAACCTGGTCAAATCATGCGTACGCATTTTAAAATATGCGTACGCCTGGAATCGCCATGCGTACGCATGGTTTTAACCTCCTCAGTACTCGCACGCCTTTCGAGGCGGTACTTATAAAGGGTTTGAAACCCTTTCTCTTTCTCATTCTTTTCAGCCGTCTTTTCCCATTCTCATTCTTTACAACTCCTCCTTCTTCCAAAACTCTTCTTTTTCTTTCATCCATTGTGCTCTTCTCATGGCTCCCAAGAGGCAACGACAGCATGGGTCCTCTCACTCCCAAGGGGATGATTCAGTCAACAAAAGGTGGCTGCCTACCATCCATTCGGGCGAGGTCATCACTCCTACTTTCCGTCTAGCAGAGCACTTGTCCCGGCGTTGTCGGGTGGGCGAGGTACGCTCTCTTTGTACCTGTTTTCTTTCATAAAGCTTTTGTCAATATATGGATCTGAAATAATGCATGAAATATCTGTGGAATCTGGATTGGAAGCATTACCAAAACCATTATTTTATCCTTTAATCTGCAAACGAACCTTAAAAATCAAATCTTCTGATTGTTTTGTTGTGCAAAGTCCACTGTACGTCCACCCTATTCAAAACTGAATGCATATTTTGATGAAACCAGGAGAATAATATTTGACCCTATCTGACATATCCATGTAGGAAGAAAAAATTCATTTTTGAACCCAAGATTGGCATAAAAATCAAACCTTTCATTTACAGACACGATAAACAAATAAAAAAAAAAACTCTGCACCGAACCAGGCGTACGCATAGTCTTATGGAGCGTACGCATAAAATAATATGCGTACGCATGAAGACTCATGCGTACGCACAGTCTTATCATGCGTACGCATATTAAATTATGCGTACGCATGACTCGGGTGGTGCCAACTTATTCTCCTGTTTTCCTTCTTTTGGCACTTTTGAAGCATCACCTATTGTTACCTATCACATACCTGTGCTGTCATTTACCTGTTTGGCTCTTGGCAGGCGCGTCGCGATCTCTCCACACGAGGGAATGCTTCCACTGCCTGGGCTTGGTGGAAGCGGTTGAATGACAACACCAAGGGGTACGTCATTCAGGCCGGCTTTGGATCAGTCGTGGATCTCCTGACACATGACGGGAGCAAATCCCTTTGCTACTGCATCGCTGAGAGATGGTGGGACTCTACCCACACCATGCACATCGCTGGTAGAGAGCTAACCATCACTCCTTACGACATCTTCAGATTGACCGGGCTGAGGGTGGTGGGCTCCTCCATTCCATCCTCATATCCTTCCGGGGAGGAGGTCGCACAGTTTCATCGCCGAGTGATAGGGACGAGCTTTACATCGGGCCACTGTCATTACACTGATGTGGCGGAGGCCTTTCAGTATGGACCCCAGGGGACTACCCGGGAGTAACAGATCATGGCGCAGAGTTTCATCCTGTACTTGATTGGTGCTTTTCTATTCCCAAATTCTACCCAATCTATGACCACTGTCTGGCTAGTAGCTTTGGAAGATTTGGAGACTTGCGGTCAGTTTGCTTGGGGTCAGGCAGTCCTGTCTTATCTGTATACCTCCATGGATTCGTTGAGTAGGGACCAGATTTCTTCCATCACGGGATGTTGGCGATTATGGGCAGTAAGCTTTCTTCCATTGCTTTGTTTATTACTTGCTTCCATATTATATTTTGATGCCCGTCATCATTTTTTTTTTTATTTTTTTTTTTAACACAACTTTGGGCCCGCCGCTATATCGACTTCACCGGGGATGATGGTCGTCCCATATTGGGGTATGACCGTATACGCGAATTCCTGGACACTACGCCCTTGAACAAGATATAATCCTTTATAATTCTCTAACCAAGTACCTTGATTTCCTTGCAATTTTCTGACTTTTCTTCTTACAGATTCGACCCCGCCCATGGACCGGTGTCCCCTTCACTGGCGACCAGGCCATGCATGATGCAGCATTGAGGGCTTCACTGACCTGCTCTATACTCGATTCTCCTATTTCCCGAGCTGTTTACTTGCCGGAGAAGGTCATGTGGCAGCTTTCTGATGAGGTCATTGCATGGCAGCGGGTGCCTATGCTTCCTCCTTCCTTCATGATCTACCCATACAATATCAGTGAGGAGGACTTGGGCGTCTGGCAGGCAGGTATACCTTGTGATGCTCGTCTCCTTCCCGATGGAGATTATGACATGTTTGCAGCTGAGTTTCTCATGCCCCGGCTCCTTGGGCCCCAGGTATATATTCCTTTTCGTTTCATTATCTCAATTTACTGTACAACCTGAACTCTTGCTGATTGCATTTCTTCCTAGGTTGCTCCTCCTGCTGATGAGGGTGAGGATGAAGGGATTAATCCGGTGTTGCCTGGCTGGCGTGTGACTGAATGGTCGCCCGCTGGATATTTTATTGAGAATGAAATCCCGCGCCGGGACAACGTTCTGGGCTATCCCATGGCTCCTGGCACTCGCAGAGTGCGTACCTGCTCTTCTCTTCTTTTTCTTTCCTGCATAATGAATTCATTTGCAAAATATGTGCACATGTATGTATGACTATTCGCATTTTCCTCCCATTGCAGCTCAACATGGCTGAGTCCGCAGACATGATCCAGCTAGTGGGAAGCCTGAAGGCTATGGTAACGGATTATTCTATGAGACTGCATGGAGGTCCAATGGCACCTGGTGGTCCACCTGGAGGTCCCCCTGGAGGTGGTGGTGATGAGGCTTCGAGAGTGCTCAGCAGGGTGGGAGCTCATCTCATGCCCCTAGTGTTAGGAGCAGGAGTACTCGAGGGCGAAGGCGTCGTGGAGGCCCCTTTTAGCTTTGCTTTCTTAAAACAATTTATTATTTGGGGTGTAACTTAAACAATTTCTTTTTCTTTTGTTTACTTCTTATTTTACACATTTGATCTGCACATGGGTGCACCTATCCTCCCTTTTGACTGAATTAGGCACATGGGTGCCTCGTACTTTCTATCCATATGATTGATGTTCTTGCCTTTTGTTTGCATCTTTCGGTGGTGATATCTCCCTTTTGTCTCCCCTTTTACTTTATTTATCGTATCTGCATCTTTAAACGAGAAATAAGCCCAACAAAGTTTATCAGGTGGATGGTAATGAGTGGGTTGAGGACCAAACATGTCACAAAGCAGGAAACGAGTAAAAAAGATGAATTTGGCCTTGGGGTGCGTACGCATAACCAAAGTATGCGTACGCATGAATAGGGATGCGTACGCACGAAGAATGGTGCGTACGCATATTACAGATATGCGTACGCATGAGAAACCGTGCGTACGCATGGGGAATGTCAACCTCATTTTTCGGTGCTTTGACCAACACAGCCCACCTTTTCATCATAAAAAACGACTTTTGGTGCATGAAGCACCTCCCTATTTCAGCCAGCATCGTCATTCTTCCTTCTATAAATAGGTGATCCTTCCCATTTACTCTCCGATCCTTTCAAAATATTATGGCAGTCTCCTTCTCTCTCCTGAATATCAAAAGGTGGCTTCTGTCCGTCCACCGGCAAACAACCCATCTACTTGAGTCAACTCATCTTTCTTCTTTAATCCACTACTGCCAAGTGAGGATCAATGAAGGTTTCCTCTCAACAGCTATGAAATATTGGGACCCTCTTCGTCATGTGTTCCGTTTTAACAACATAGAGATTTGCCCCACCATAGAGGAATTTAGTGCAATTCTTAATTACCCAGTTTCCCATGATCCCTTGTTTCCTTCTCAAGCCATGCTCTATTCTCCTGACCTTGCCTTGGTTCTAAACATTTCTGTAGAGCAGGCCAGATCATGGTGCATTAATTCTACCATAAATCTCGAGCCTCTTGTGCAGCATTTTTCTACCGCTCTTCCTTTACCAGACAATTATGCATTCCGGGCTCTTTGCCTATGCTTATTAGCGGGGTATCTTCTCATCAGTGACCTCCACTCAGTTGACCTGGCTCTCTTTCATGTGGTACAACACATTTCTTCCCATAATCCATGCATGATGATTCTTGCAGAAACCCTCAATGGTCTTGACGATGCAGTGCGAAAAGGGACTTCTTTACTGCGTGGCAGCCCTCTTCTATTACAGGTAATCAGTTATTCCCATACCATTAATCTGTCAAATCAACACAAATTTTTTTCTTCTTCTCCTTTTTTTTTTTTTTTTAAACTTTTCCCATCCATCAGATATGGCTGCATGAACGTCTCCAATTGGTTGAAGCGCCCACGGTATATCCTTTTCGTCCAGAACATTATCGCTATTGCAAGCTAGCTGAACCCTTTCCCAATCATGAGAAACTGCAAGAATTTTTGGGCTCTTTGTCTTGTCACCACATCCTTTGGCACTGCCCGTGGTGGCATATCGATCAAATGACCACCGAGTTAGTATTCCCCGGGAGTGTAATGTTGATTGGCCTGCATGATATCTCATATTGTCCTGCGTCCCGTATTGCACGTCAATTTGGGAAGAATCAATATGCTCTTATTAAAGATCATGCTGGATACACCTGCCCCATCTTCTCTCGAGCCGTTGAGCGAGTTCGATCATCATGGGAAAATAGGTCCCGGATGGGCAACCTTCGGGCTCCGACATTAGTGAGCCCACCATCATCCTATTATGACTGGCTGGCTAGGGATTTAGAAAATGCCAAGAAAGTGGAACCAAAGCCTCTCCATAAGAGGAAAGAATCAACTGGAGAAGAAGGGCCTTCAAAGAGGATAAGAAAGTGAAAATGAAACGTATGCCGATGCCTCTTTCTTCAGATTTCACTGCACATTTCATCGTTTCCTTCTTACATTTTTAATTTAAGTAAAAATGATCAGGATGTACTAGTTATCCATTCTCAAGAATTCGCTTTTAATTGACCCATGTATTTAACAAGAATCGTGATAATTACGGATTGGTTCCACCGTTGCCTCCACAGATTATAACATCTCATTTTCCTTCCATAATATGGACCGCACCCATTCAGGGCTGCCTACGTATTCCCGACTTAAACGTTACGATATCATGATTTATTTCTTTCTCTTTTTCTTCTTCTTGGGAAATCAGGTCCTCGTAGTTCATATGCTTCTCCTCATACATAGTACTTCCGTAATCGATCCATGTTGACTGGTTGCATGAGTTCGTTACTGTCCCCATCAATCAACTTAACTGCGCCTCCTGTCATGATCGTCTTTATAATGTACGGGCCCATCCAAGTGGGCCTGAACTTGCCCCTTGGATCAAATATCTGCGCTTGCATTTGTTTAAGCACCAAATCTCCCTCCTTTAGTCCTCTAGGCCTCACCCTTTTGTTGAAAGCTCTAGCGATTCTCTTCTGATAGCCTTGGACATGATACAGAGCCTGCAATCTCTTCTCGTCAATCAATGCCAATTGTTCATATCTGCTCTTCACCCATTCTGTTTCTGGTATCCGATTCTCCACCATGACTCTCAGCGAACCAACCTCCATTTCCACTGGCAGTACAGCTTCCATCCCATACACCAAAGAGTATGGTGTTGCACCAGTTGACGTTCTTACAGATGTACGATATCCCTATAGTGCAAATGGTAGTTTCTCCGCCCAGTCTTTGTACGTGACTGTACTCTTCTCCAGGATGGACTTGATGTTCTTGTTGGCAGCTTCTACCGCTCCATTCGTCTGAGGCCTATACGGGGAAGACTTGTGATGCTTTATCTGATACTCTTCGAGTAGCACTTTGACCTCATTTTGGAAATGTAACCCATTATCTGTTATTATTTCATGCGGCACTCCATATCGACATATAATGTTCTGTTCAATGAATCGAGCTGTATGCGATGACTTCAACTCCGCATAAGCAGAAGCTTCTACCCATTTGGTGAAATAATCTATGGCAACCAGAATATACTAGTGCCCACCCGTAGCCTTGGGTTTAATTTCTCCAATTATGTCGATGCCCCAGGTGGAGAATGGCCAAGGTGAGGTCATTTGATGCAATTCCACTGGCGGCATGTAATTCAAATTGGCATATACCTGGCATTGATGACACCTCTTTACGTACTCCACGCAATCTCTCATCATGGTTGTCCAGAAATACCCCATTCTGACTATCTTCTTGGCCAACATCTTGCCGCTCATGTGAGGCCCACAGACACCTTCATGCATCTCTCCCATAAGAACTCGGGCCTTTTCTTCATCCACACACATTAAATGGACCCCATCATACGACCTTCTATACAAATCTCCCCCACATAAGATATACTAAGCGGCTATAAGGCGTAATGCCCTTCGATCCTTCCGATTAGCGCCTTCTGGATATTCCCCTTTCTCAATCACATTCTTGATATCGTAGTACCAAGGTTTCCCATCATCAGGTTCTGCATCTATTAGCATTACAGCCTCTTCATATGCAGGTCGAGACCTCTGGTTTATACTTAACGGCTTTATTGGGGCTCCTTCTGGCACATTGATCATGGATGCCAGAGTCGCTAGAGCATCGGCAAACTGATTGTGTGACCTAGGGAGTGGAGTATAAGTAACTTTATCGAACTTCCGAGCTAATTTCTCCAAATACCCCTGGTACGGCTTGAGATGTTCTTCTCTGGTTCTCCATATCTTCTGAACTTGGGATATTACCAAGGCAGAATCACCATAAACCTCCACTTCTCGTACCCCCAAAACCAATAGAGCCTCCATTCCCGCGATGCACGCTTCATACTCTGCTGTGTTGTTTGAATTCTCAAAATTCAACTTTACGGACATTGGGATATACGAACCGTCTGGAGCAATTAGTAATACCCCGACCCCATCCCCGTATTGGTTTGAGGCTCCGTCGAAGTACATCTTCCACATCCTTTCTTCTTTAATTGTCAAAACATCTTCATCCGGGAAATCGTCATCAAGAGTTTGCCCTACGACTGGATGCTCTGCACAGTGTTCCGCTATTGCTCGCCCTTTTATGCTCTTCCGAGTGACATATTTCAATTCATATCCTGCCAAGATTATTACCCATCGCGACATTCTCCCATTCAGCACAGCCTTTTCAAACAAGTATTTCAGTGGATCCATCCGAGCCACCACCCAAACTTCATAACTCAGCAGAATGTGTCTTAACTTCTTTGCAGCCCACACAAGAGCGAAACACGATTTCTCAATCGGGGAATAACGTGTTTCATAATCATGCAACTTCTTGCTGAGGTAGTATATGGCATACTCACCTCCTTGTCCATCATCCTGAGCCAACATACATCCCAATGCTTCCTCGAATACTGATAAATAAAGCAACAAGGGTCTTCCCAACCTAGGAGGCTGTAGAATTGGTGGTTTTAAAAGGTACTCTTTCACTGCATCGAAAGCTCGTTGGCATTGGTCATTCCATTCTTTGCTTTCTCCTTTCTTCAGTAACTTGAAGATTGGTTCACAAGTAGTGGTCATCTTGGCTATGAAACGGCTGATATACTGCAATCGCCCCAGGAATCCTCTGATTTCTTTCTTAGTTTTTGGAGGCGCCATTTCAAGGATGGCTTTGATCTTTATCGGATCTATTTCAATACCTCTGCTACTCACCACGTAACCCAGTAATTTCCCAGTCGTTACCCCAAAAGTGCATTTTTGCGGGTTCAGCCTCAGCTTATATCTCCTGATTCTATCAAAGAACTTCTTCAGATTGGCCCAGTGTTCTTCTCTAGTTTCTGACTTCACAATCATGTCATCAACATATACTTCCACCTCTTTGTGCATCATGTCGTGTAAGAGTGTTGTAGCCATCCTCTGGTAAGTCGCTCCTGCATTCTTCAGGCCAAAAGGCATGACTGTGTAGCCATAGATTCCCCACTCTGTCACGAAGGTTGTCTTGCTTATATCTTCTGGAGCCATCTTAATCTGATTGTAGCCTGAGAACCCATCCATGAATGACATCATTGCGCTTCTAGCCGTATTATCCACCAGGACATCAATGTGAGGCAACGGGAAATCGTCTTTCGGGCATGCCTTGTTGAGATCCCTGTAGTCTACACACATTCGTATCTTCCCATCTTTCTTTGGAACCTGTACAATATTGGCTACCCAGTCAGTCCGTGTCATCGTCTGAATGAACCCCACCTTGAGAAGTTTAGTGACTTCATCTTTGATTTTTATCATCAACTCAGGCTTCATGCGGCAAAACTTCTGCTTCACTGGCTTAGCGTCTTCTTTTATTGGTATGTGATGCTGTGCTATCTCAAGGTCAATACCAGGCATATCTTGATAAGATCAGGCGAACACATCATTATACTCATGCAATAAAGCTGTCAATTTGCCCCGTTCTTCTTCAGATAAGGTGGAACCAATTCGTATTTCTTTATGATTCTCATTAATACCTAAGTCTATTAAAATAGTTTCTTCTTGAATAGGTATTACTTTCCTTTCTTGATCTTTTTTAATTAATTCTTCAATGTAATCAATATCCTGTGATAATGCAGTTTCATCATAGAAAGACTCATCGAGATACGCGGAATTAAAGATGTTATTTCCAACAAAAAGGGTGGTCACATTTTTGGGTTTGAGCTTATTCTCAGTTATGATGCTAGTTACAATTTCAACCCCCCTTTTCCATTCCCATGTGCTGGTACTTCCATCAGCAGAAGTGATCAGATTGGCAGAGTCGTCAGCAGCATCTTCATCAGTCAAGGCATTAATCCTCTCAGTCTGCTTAGGTTCCAGTAGTGCTTGCATCGTTTCCCCTTCTAGAAGATCCTTCCAGTCTTCAGTCTTAGACTCTTCCTTCTTTGCATCGGTCATCCTTTCTTCCTCGATTTTCAGCACTGCCTTGAAAAAGATTTCCAATCCTGGGACCATTTTTCCGGTCATACGATCGAACCAAGGTTCTGGGAATCCACAGTAAAGAAAGTCATCTCCTTCTTTAACAAAGTTCCCATTGAGTGTGCCCTTGTTGACCGGTAAGCTGTTATTTTCGCCATTGTATCCTACACCAAGACGATTATCCTGCAGTTTGAAATTAGGGAACTCAGCTACTCCTTGATTATACTTTCCCAAACCCATCCCAGGCATAAAATTCATCTTTCTCATGAGGTGAGCAGCAATATGACCAACACCTTCCCCAAGATTTGGTGGAATCATTTCTATCCCATACGGTCCTTCTTTTTCAATAACCTGTATAATCTCAAATCCCCTCCAAGCCATTTCAGCTTCTTCTTCCTTCACCTCGCAGACCGGAGCAGTGATTTCACCATCCCCATGTATTATCAGCATTCCTTCTTTCCATGGGAGCTTAATCTTCTGATGAACAGTGGAGGGTACGGCTCCTAGTGGGTGTAACCATGTTCTACCCAATAGGAGGTTGAAATTGGTATCAATGTCCATCACGCAGAATTCTACTTCGGACTCGACTGGTCCCACAATACATGCGGCTTTGAAGGTCCCCACAATCTTGCGACATCCATTATCATAGGCTCGCACAGTCAAGGCGGATGGCGTAAGCTGCTCTTCAGTGAGTCCTAACTTGGAGGCAGTGCGCATTGGGCAGACATTTAAGGCAGATCTATTGTCCACTAGGACCACCGGTATTTTCTTTCTTCTGCACTCCACGGTGATATATAAGGGCTTGGCGTGTGCTACTCCTTCAGCTGGCAAATCTTCTGTTGAGAATGTCAATACAGCTTCACCTTCTGGGTTTGTACCCATCAGTGCTACAATTTGCTCTGGTGAAATTTCCATAGGTACTTCTTTTCTAGCAAGGGCCTCCAAAACAGCTTGTCGATGCCTTTTGGATGCTACCAAGAGTCCCCATATAGAGATATTTGCCTGAGTTTTCTTTAATTGTTTCAGCACACGATCCTCATCATCTTCTTCATCTGACTTCTTATTATTCCTTTCTAGCTCAGCTTCTCTTCCTGGGTGATCTCCCTCCAGGTAAGAAGGTTTGAAATGCCTCCCAGATCGAGTCAAATGCAGAATTCCATCCTCATCATCCATAGAACCCCAAAAATCCCTTTTCTTGACATTGACTTCGCCGCAATCCTTCCAAGCATCAACATCTAATACCATTATTTCTCTTATAAGATCGGAGGGTTCCCGTATCTCGGTGCCTTGTTCTATAAGCCCCACATTCCTCTGGTATTCTGGTAAAGGGTTCTGATGAATGTTTGGTTCGGCTCCTGCTCCTGGCTTGGGAATCTTCTTATTATCAATCAAGTCCTGGATCTCATGCCTCAGCCTGGCACAGTTGTCTGTCTTATGCCTTGCCATTTGATGAAAATGACAAAATTCATTCAAATTATATCGTGGTGGGAGAGGATTAGGCAGAGGACGTGGTGCTAAGGCTTGCAGATGTCCTCTTCTCATCAAATTGGTGAAAGCTTTAGATAGAGACATTCCCAGATCATCGAATTCTCTTCTAGCCCCTTGGTTCACAGCAGCTACTGTACTTGAGTTTGGAAGCGGATTGGCAACCCTGTTTCCTCCCTGACCGCTACCATTTCCTCCAGCCCCGTAAGTTTTCTTCATCGCCTTCCCTTCATACCTATCCACCTGACCACTGCTTATGGCTTGTTCGATACGGGTCCCACAATCATACAGCTGCTCAAAATTCATGACAGGAGATGCTAACAATCGGTTGAAATACACAGGCTGTAAATTTTTTATGATCAAATTGACTTGATCTCTTTCTGTGGGCCTATTCACCATCTTGATCGCCTTTTTCCTCCATCGGATTAGGAAGTCAGAGAATGTCTCCCCAGACTTTTGTACCGTTATCTCAAGATCTCGCAAGGTTGTGTCCAGCATGGTATTGTAATTGTACTGGTCCTTGAAAAGCTTCATTAAGGTTTCCCAAGACGAAACTTGTGCATCATCCAGACCATAGTACCATTTAGAGGCTTCTCCGACAAGTGATAATGGAAAGGCAGCTACAGCTTGGGCTTCGTTCATCCCTTTCATTCTTACAATGCTCATATATTGGCGAATGTGCTGTTTGGGATCTCCACCCCCATCAAACTTTTCCGTGTCAGCAATTTTGAATTTGGATGGTAAATTTGCTAAAGGATCAGAGGACGACCCTCCAACAAACATGAAATCATCCATACCTTGAGATTTTCGCATTGCTGCATGCATCTTTTCCACCTTCTCTTTCATCTCCTCCTGCCCTGCCGTATACTTCTCCCATTTTTCCCATTCTTTTTTCTTCTTTAAATAATCAGCATAATCATCTTCCTCCCACATTTCACTTTCAACTCCCTTTTTTTCTTCTTTTCCCTTACTTTTTTTATCCCCTAAGGCCCCTTCCTCCTTTCTTTCTGCTGAAGGTATCTCTTCACTTGTCGTTTCTCCTTCTGGCTTTTCATTCTCTTTTTCTTTCTCCAAGACTTGGAGGCGGTTTTCTATCCCAGACAAACGCCCATCTAATTTTCCCATTGTTGCCTCCATTCTAGTCAACACTTCCATCATTGCAAAGTCTGCCATGGCCCTATCTTTTCTTAATCTGTTTGTTGTCGGCGACCTAACCCAAGCAGTACTGAGGTCTTGTGATTTTGTTGAGCGACCAATTGTGTTCTGCCAGTCGAGAATTGTTTAGGTTCCACCCCAACATAATTAACATTTTAAGAATCCATTTATCTTATGCCAATTTTCGTCATGTCTACTAATTCTTCAGAGAATTAGCATAAGATAAATCAAGAGAAATCCAATGTCATTGTGAATTTAAGCCCTTTACAATGCACTCATCCTACTCTCAATTGGATCTCAGCCCCCTTTTTTTTTTTTTTTTTTTTTATTGGGCATGAGTTCCTTACACAATCTTTGTACAATCCTCACACTAAATGGGCTTAAACTCAAATAACATTGGGCTTCAAGATTATTACCCAGGCCAGATTCAATAGTTAAATCCAAATCCACATGCCGAGTGGGTCGGTTAGTTCAAAGTAGGCCACATCATTGTTTAATTTCTTTGCCTTAAAGGCCCAATTACTTGTTCCAATCTTGCAATAAGTTTTTCAAACCTATCAGAAATTCAAATCAACCTGGGCTCCTATTCTTATTGACGGACGAGTATTGGGCTAATAGCCCAATAACATTCAACTTGTTCCCATGGGTACTTGGTACGTCCAAGTCCCTAGGCCCAAACGTGGAAGCCTATCTCTCACCCAACTGCCCAAGATTCCTACCGACACAGACACTGTGGCTGACATATTGAGTCTTAGCCACTTGTCATCAAAACGGTGATACTGGCCGACAAATGCAAATCTCGAGAGGATTAAAATAACTCTCAAACCCTAATACCGTTGGATCCTCTGATGACGCGTTGGGTGTCCTAATAGCGCATTAATTGTCAAAAAACTCTCTTTATGACCCCTAACCTTTCTAAAAAAAACCAAGATTGGATTGCCAGTGACTCACAGTTCCCCCTCAATCATCCAACACTCAAAGACTCTTCACTCTCATGGCATCTTCCTCTTCCTCTCCAAACCACCTAGACCTAAACATTGTGCCAGAAGCATTACCGGCGCCGGAAGCACAGACAAACATCTGGCGCCCGGTATTCCCAACCGGTGACCAACCAGTCATGGTGAGTGATACCTTGGTGTACAACCCTACAAATGCAGCTGCAGTGGGTGCAGAGCTTATCACTCCTCGCGATGAGGTGCTACTGAGTACGAGGTCGGATGTGGATATCATGAGAAGTGCCTTGGCCCTAAATGTTCAGGCAACCACAATTGCCGCTAACCTGACTCGACGCTTATATGCTAGGAGCATGGAAGTTCAGAGGTTGAACGACCATATCCAACGCCTCCAGCGAACACTCCATCGATCTAACCGAACAATGAGGTCCCTAAGAAGAGAGAACGACGAACTGAAAAGAATGATAGATTCCTATGCTACAGGCCTTGTGCCCAGGGTTGTGCAACTAGAAGGGTTCGAGGAACAGATTCGAGAACAACTTGAAAGGCTTCAGAAACAATCTGAAGCAGGGCCTTCAAATTCTCCTCAGGATGCTGCTAACAAGTAGCAATTCTCTCTCTCTCTTTTTTTTTTGATTTCTGATTTTTGGACTTTTTGATGTACAACACCCCCCTCTTTTTTTTTTTTTTTTTTTTTTTATGTATATATTCTCTCTCTTTTTTTTTCTTTTGTGGGAGTACAACAAAAACAAACCGATGAACACAAAGGAAGCCTATCATTTATTCACATAAAATGATCGGAATACATAGCTAAAACTAGCAAAACACCCTTACATGGAAACAAACCTCTAAAGATCTAAGAATAAAGGAAATACATCAATACGAGTGACACCATAAAAAATGTCACAAGCGAAATTGCCACCTCCACTGGAACCCCCTCACACAAACAGAAGCTGACCATTAAGATGAAAAGGATGAAGTGCAAGACGACAGCTATAAGGCACTCAGAAGAAGTCATGGTTGCAGAGACGCAGATCTAAGAGGCATAACAATGGATACTTAAGGAACAAACCTATAACGGCTAGAAATAGCAGATCCCAAAAAGCTAGAAAGAGTGCACTCCAAAGGCTATAACTAGTAGGTTTCCAACGACTATGAACAGTAATCCCTATACAGTAGGCACATGCAGTGGTCTCATAATTCTCTAATAGGTGTGAACTAATTGCAAGATTGACTCTTTGTTTGGGTTTTAATTAAAAGACTTTAAACAATATTGGGCCTCGCCCCATTACCAATCCTAGAAATGATAAAAAACCTTTATACAATTTTGGGCCTTGCCCCATACCTGGTCCTAAAAATGAAAATGATGCATGTCACACATTCACACAGGATTGTACAGAAAAAGTAAATTTACCCATGTTTTTAACGTGCAGTTCAAACCAAGGGTCTCCTTATATCCTCCGCCTTCAATGGGTTACCCAAGCTAGGATGCCCGAGAGCAATCCGTTAACGTACTCACAAGCTTATCACAGGCTAGTGGCACAGGCTGTGGGCTGATGGAGCAGATAAGAATTACCCAAGAATCGAGTGGAATCTGGGAACCCTCACCCAACTACCATCGGGGTTTAGACACAGGCCGGTGTGTGTGTGCAGTATTTTATTGTAAAAAACAACATTATATATATTTTTTTTCAAAAAAAACATTTATTCATTTTTTTTTTTTGGCTTTTCGTATTAGATTAAAATATTAATTATGGTCAATGAATACTTTGAGGTTGAGCTCAGTCCCCAGTGGAGTCGCCACTGTGGTCGCACCGACCTTTTCCACCGCCGCCGCGCGCGCTCGCGCGTTTCCCCAGTTCACCTGTATTTACCTGCTTTTCTGCTTTCTGATGGTGCTAATCCATTTAGGATTAGCGTGCAAATGAGAGTCGCCACCTGGAAGGGTCCAGGACCAATTTTATTGACCAGAGATGGGTTCGTAGTTAAGGTACATGTTGGGAAGGTGTTAGGCACCCAACAATGCCCGGTAATAAATCGGCCCTCATTCTTGTATTCATTGACCATATTTAATATTTTAATAAAATCCGGATCACCTGTTAATCATACAATAAATAAATGGCACACACGAATGATGGATTAATGGCATAGAATAAATAAATAAAGCATAAACATTTAATAACAAAATATAGAAGCCTTAACAGAATGAAAATAAGAGAAAACGCACTGTCGCGAGTACTCGCGGTCTTACCATGCGTACGCATGGTATTATCATGCGTACGCATGGTCTCACCATGCGTACGCACATACCATGCATATGCATAATAAAATTATGCGTACGCGTGACATTTCGCGAGTACTCATGGTTTCACCAAATTATCTTCTCCGCGGATTTGGACCTCCCGAAGAACATTATTGGCCAAAAATGGACAGTATATACAATAAATCAACTTCTAAACATCCTACATAATTATATAAATAAATAAATACTGCGTACCTCTTAGAAATAAAGCAAATTGAAATTAAATCCTTCCCTCAGGTCCACCGTCAACCCGGCAGCGTCTCCCCTGTTGCGCAAAACAAGCTTTTCCCAATCTCACTGGTCTAACTCTCTGTTATATTTTCCTCTCTTTTCTCTCAGTTTATTTCTCTCACCTTTCCCATATTTCTCTCACACTCAGAATAACTAGCAGTTACTCAAAATGCTGCCCCTCATTATTTCTCTATCTATTTCCTCTCACTGACCTTCCCCCCGTTTCTGCCTTCTCCGTCTGTCCCCCCTTTCTTTTGTCTGTTCCCCCTCCGTCCCCCTTGAGCTCCCAAGAGCTCCTGCTATTTATAGGAGAAATCACCCGGGTGAGGTCGTCATGCATGACCTCAAACTCCATCCTCTCTGACCCCCCCACGCTCCCTTTGCTCAATGGTCGGGCCAACTCAAGCATAAATCATTCCCCCGACAACAACTTTCGGCCGAAGTGGCAGGCCATCATTCAGAAGAAGAAAATGGAATCCTATGCGTACGCATATTATTTTATGCGTACGCATGGCTATTCATGCGTACGCATGAAACCACCATGCGTACGCATATTATAAATATGCGTACGCACCACACTCCCTGGCTGTCTAATTTAATCGTTTGAACCCCCATTTGCTTGCTTTACGCGTAGAAAGAGACTCGAGTAGACGGCAAACATTGTGGACCTCATCATCGGGAAATCATCATCAAATGTAGGGACAAAATGGGGTGTCTACACTTCCCTCAATCGGGCTCAACTTGAAACAGCTAATGAGCAGCATGGGCCTCGCCCCGTACCCGCGATAAATGCCTAATCATGGATGCATTTATGACACACAACATGACACACATTCAAACAAGGTTATGCAAAAAGCAGCTGGTTGGGGCTTTCTATGTGGGTTTAGTCAATGGGTACTTCAACTTCAAGGGTCACCCAAGCTAGGATGCTCAATGAGCAATCCGTTAACGTACTCACTAGCTTATCACAGGCTAGTGGCACAGGCTGTGGGTTAGTGATGCCAACTTTCAGTAACCATAGGCGCGAATGGGGCCCGGTACCTTCCGTCAGACTTTCACCGAGGGTATAAGGGTAATCGTGCCCGTGTGTGCAATTTGTGGTTTCATTCAAATAAATTCCTTTGTTTTAATTAAAGCCAACAATTTATCATATGGAGTCTAGCTCTCAAGTCCCCAGTGGAGTCGCCACTGTGAGCGCAAGCGGGAGTCGCTACCCAATTTAGCTTTGGGAACTGTGTTTTTGGTCAAATTCGAGGTCCAGAGATTCAAGTCCGGAGCTAGGGTACATTATTGGGAAGGTATTAGGCACCCAAAAATGCCCGGTCGAAACCAGCCTCCGTGAATAATTGTTGGCTTTAATTAATCAAGGTATTTAATCAAATTTAACCCTAAGCATGCGAAAATGCAACAATATGCCAAGCACGCGAATGATTATGCAAATAAGGAAATGATCAAGTGGAGAAATGGTTAGTAGCACATGGCATGGCAGAATATACAAGAGATTATAACTCACGGAAAGCAAAATAAATAAACAGATAAAAGAGTGCCTAGATTACAATGCGTACGCACCATGTATTGGTGCGTGCGCACCGTGTGGTGGTGCGTGCGCACCAAGTGGATTCAAGGTGACCATTTGAAGCAGATGAGTTTTTTCTGTCAGAGCATAGAGTGCGTACGCATCATGTAGTGGTGCGTACGCATCAGCAAGACAATTTCTCTACATTCTCCACTAACATGCATTTTACAAATAAAATACTAACACCACTAACATTAATTTAATCTACAAAAATACCAATCAGCATACACTAATATTAAACAAAAGATACCATCATTAAAATATACCAAAAATACTAACACTAACATTAAATATTCTAACCATACTTAATAAAATAACCTAACTAATATTATAATGATATAACCTAATCTTTTTTAATCAAAACCAGAATAAATTATAATAAACAATATAACCCACACGTACTCACATTAAACCCATGAATATAGTATTAAAACTAATTACTCTAACATTAACTAATGAATGGTAATAAACAAAATAATTCTCTACCAGGAGAAGTGGTGCGTACGCATCACGCAGTGGTGCGTACGTACCAACTTAGCTCAAATGATGAACGGTCAAAGTTGGTCAAACTGTGGTCAAAATGACCAACCAAAGGTCCCACATGATAGGTCTCAACAAGACGAATCCATCTGTCAAATTTGGAGTCAATCAGGCCAACGTAGGGTCTTCAAGTGCTAGGGAACACGGTACCTGTGGGTGGGTACGCCCACACTGGATCACTGTCCACTTCACCTTCAACCTCAGAACGGGTTGAAGCTGAAAAATGCAGTATTGAGTTTTGTCCCGTGCTAACTTCTCCCTAACTTATCTTACTCATTTTTTAACCAATTTTAATGATTCAAAAACCAAATTGAAGCTCTTGCAGAGCACTACAGGCGCGCATAAATCGTTCATCCAAAAACTTGCAGAATCATGATTATTTTTTGGGTCAAAGTCTTGAGTTTATAAACCGAAAACCCGTCAACTCAAGAATTCATGTCACTGCTATTTTCCTTCAAATCTATCATTACCAATGATTTTCTTGACCTTAACAGTGTAACATAGCATCATTATATTAAACAATAACTCATAGAAACAAATATGCAATATAAATTCACAGTGCATATATATATGTGTGTCTGTGATACGTACCCCTCAGGTTTGAATGCTTCCAATATCAACGCAGCAATTCCCTTCTCGCGGCTTTGGATTACAACATTCAACCCTCTTTTCTCTCTTCTGGTTTTCTGGTGTTTTGGTGGGTATTTGGTTTCTCTCACTCTCTCTTTCTGGCCGTTCTCTCCTCAGCCTCTATCCCAAAAAGAAAAAAGATAGCTCTCCCCCCCTTTTCTCAGTCCCATCAGTAGAGTATAAATAGGGTTCAATTAGGTTTTGAAAACATCCCCTGACTGGCCCATCCCCTACCCATGCGGGGAACACTCGTGGGAATCTCCCCACTCCCCCCCATACTCTCCCCCATGCTCTCATGTTTAGTGGGAGACAGGTCTGAAGATGCCTGAAAAAGGCATAAGGTGCGTACGCATGGAAACATGGTGCGTGCGCACCACCCATTGGTGCGTACGCATGAAATGTAGAAAGACAGTATTTTCCTGTTGTAATCTTGGCTACTCGTCGAGAATTGCTTTGTCATTATCTCAAAACATACAATAAACCTCATCATTGGGTTTCCAAAATATGTGATTTCAAATTAATTAGGTGGTACAAAATGGGGTGTCTACACTACTAATAATAACGAAGATGAGAGACCAATGATTTGTTTGGGTATCGAGCCATTTAACATGTTTTGATAAAGCTGCAGTGCTTTTAGATTGTGGCAGTTCCTAAGCGAGGAGGGTATGCTCCCCTAAAAAATGTTTCCGCCGAGATTAAGAATCTGGAGATTTGGGAGAGTAAAGCCTAAGTCTTGGGGAAGATTGCCGTGAATATGGTTTTCTTGCACCTCAAAAGATGACGTAGCGGAAGCTTATGAAGAAGTAGGACACCGCCTGCTTCTTGGAAAATCGTTCGAATCCACGAACAAAAGAGTAACACACTCGAATCCACGAGCTCAGAGAATAAGATCTCAGAAAGAAAATTCTTTATTGAATGAAAGTTCCCCTTACAATGAAATGAGGTAGCCTTTATATAGGCTGCAAAATCTAATTTGACTAGAACTATAACTCAAAAGTCCTAAACTTAATAAATAGCCTAATTCAACTAGAACTATAAATCAAAAGTCCTAAACTTCATAAATAACCTAATTCAACTAGAACTATAATTTAAGAAAGAAATAACTAAAATAAGGAAAAATACTAAATATTCCAAAAATAAAACTGTTCCCAACCGTAGGTACGGTTTGCTTGACCGTAGGTACGGTTATATGTAGAAATCTATTTTGGCTTCTGATTCGTCTAAACTTTTGTCCTACATCAGTCTCCCCTGCTTGAAAAGAACTCGCCCTCGAGTTCGTTGTATGAACTTGAAGTCTTCCATCCCAAACAAAAAGATACTTCGAGTACTTCAATTTCTTCATTCTCTTTTGAAATTTGCACTCTAAAATATTTTTGACTCGAGCCAATGTCTCTATACCCTTCAATTGATTAATGAGGTCGATTAAACAAGGACTGATAATAAAATTAAATTTCTCGACCCCAATAAATTCAATGTTTCTCAACCTGTAAATATGGAGAAGATCAGTTGATAAATTAACAACTGGACGCTTTGATTGGATCTCTCCTGAAATTTTGATGAACGAAATTTCGCAATCAATGGTCTCCCCCAAAGCTTCATGCTCAAAAATTACTTCCTTTAGATCTTTAAACTTCTCACAATTTTCTTCCAAGGGTGGTTGTACCTCATTAGAAGCGACAACTACCTCTGGTTCTTGCACTTCCACCACAATACTCTCAATCTCTTTGACATCCGTCACGATCTCAGCCTCGGACTTACTCACAGGTAGTGAAGATTGCCCCTCCATTTCATGAATTTCTAGAAGAACCTTTTCTTCAATAACCAAATCAACTTTTGAATTTAGGTCTTCAAAATTTGCATGAATCTCTTGTGAAAAATTATTTTTAATATCTAAATCACAAGCTCCCGTTGCATCAATGCATTCTTCAAGTTCACAATTATATTTCTCATGATGATTATCAGGATTCAAAATATCTTTTTCTTCTATTTTAATTTCTTCATGAGCTACATGTTGCACCTCTTCTTTAACTTCAAAAGAATTAACTTTCTTGTCAAATTTTAGCTGCACATCTTCTTTTGATGGTTGATGGTAGAAACTCTCGGTATAATCTCGCAAATAATTAGTATGCCTATATTCTTGATCCATATCAAATTCTTTATAATCATAAAGAGAAAATTTAGATATTATCATTCTTTTCATTCTAGGCCATGAACGAATAGGAGATTTACCTTGTAGAGTTCTTGAAAGTTGCAATTGATCCCACCACTTTGCAGCACAAAATCTAAGCTTGAATGTTGTAGCTTTCACCTTTTCCTCGTCTGAAATCCCCAAAAAGTCAAAAAATATCTCCAAATCAAATAACCAATAATAGTTTTCGTTCGGAAATCCATTGAAATTAGGAACATCTCTAAATTCCATAAATTTTCGACGATTAGGAACGTGTCTACCAATAGGACGACCGCAAGCCCCATCATCGGCGCAAACCCTATAGTCTTCACGTAACCTATTAGTCTTCATCGGTAACCTAGCGAGTCCCGCGTGTACATCATGCAGTGCTCGTTGGGTGTCACGTTGAATCCTTGAAATTTTGGCTCTGGTAAAAGCCTCTTTTCCATGTTCGTCGCCGTAGAAGAAGTTGCCACCGTAGCGTACATTCGCCATCTGACCAGGATGAAGCCTGCTCTGATACCAACTGACGTAGCGGAAAGCGTATGAAAGAAAGAGGGCACCGCCTTCTTTTTAGAAAATACTCGAATCCACGAGTAAAGAGAAAACAACTCGAATCCACGAGTAAAGAGAAATAAATCTCAGCAAAGAAATTCTTTATTGATTAAAACATAACCTTACAATGAAAGGAGGTAGCCTTTATATAGGCTGCAAAATCTAATTTGACTAGAACTATAACTCAAAAGTCCTAAACTTAATAAATAACCTAATTCAACTAGAACTATAAATCAAAAGTCCTAAACTTAATAAATAACCTAATTCAACTAGAACTATAAATTTAAGAAAGAAATAACTAAAATAAGAAAAAAATACTAAATATTCCAAAAATAAAACTGCTCCCAACCATAGGTACGGTTTGCTTGACCGTTGGTACGGTTATACGCAGAAAGCCATTTTGGCTTCTGATTGGTCTTAAATTCTGTCCTACATCAGTCTCCCCTGCTTGAAAAAAACTCGCCCGCGAGTTCGTTTTATGAACTTGAAGTCTTCCTTCCCAAACAAAAAGATACTTCGAGTACTTCAATTTCGTCAAGCTCTTCCCAAAATTATTCTTCATGAATGTTCCCACTCGAAGACTCTTTTCTACATACTTCAATTTATTAACAAGGTCAACCAAATTATGATTAAGAACAAAATTAAACTCTTCGCTCCCAATAAAATCAATGTGTTGTACCCTGTTGCTCAATGAAAAATCAGTACGTATCTGCATTCGAAAATTTAATAAGCTCATTAAATTTATCTAACGGCGGTTGTATAGGAATAACAACTTCTTGTAGCCCTGGCTCTTCCACCACAATATTCTCAATCTCTTTGACATCTGTCACGATCTCAACCTCTGGCTTACTCACGGGTAGTAAAGATTCCCCTTCCACTTCATGAACTTTTGGAAAAACCTTTTCTTCAATAACCAAATCAACTTTTGAATTTGGGTCTTCAAAATTTGCATGAACCTCTTGTGAAAAATTATTTTCAATATTTAGATCACAAGCTCTCGGTGTATCAATGCATTCTTCAAGTTCACAATTAGATTTCTCATGGTGATTATCAGGATTCAAAATGTCTTTTTCTTCCATTTTAATTTCTTCATGAGCTACATGTTGCACCTCTTCTTTAACTTCAAAAGCATTAACTTTCTTGTCAAACTTTAATTGCACATCTTCTTTTGATGGTTGATTGTAGACACTCTCGGTATAATCTCGCAAATAATTAGTATGCCTATATTCTTGATCCATATCAAATTCTTTATAATCATAAAGAGAAAATTTAGATATTATCATTCTTCTCATTCTCGGCCATGAGCGAATAGGAGATTTACCTTGTAGAGTTCTTGAAAGTTGCAATTGATCCCACCACTTTGTAGCACAAAATCTAAGTTTGAACGTTGTAGCTTTCACCTTTTCCTCATCCGAAATCCCCACAAAGTCGAAAAATATCTCCAAATCAAATAACCAATAATAGTTTTCGTTCAGAAATCCATTGAAATTAGGAATATCTCTAAATTCCATAAATTTTTTACGATTAGGAACGTGTCCACCAATAAGGCAGCCGCGAGCCCCATCGTCGGCGCAAACCCTATAGTCTTCACGTAACCTATTAGTCTTCATCGGTAACCTAGCGAGTCCTGCGTGTACATCATGCAGCACTCGCTGGGTGTCGCGTTGAATCCTTGAAATTTTGGCTCTAGTAAGAGCCTCTTCTCCACGTTCGTCGCCGTAGAAGAAGTTGCCACCGTAGCATGCATTCGCCATCTGACCAGGATCATGAAGCCTGCTCTGATACCAACTGACGTAGAGGAAGCTTATGAAGAAGTAGGATACCGCCTGCTTCTTGGAAAATCGTTCGAATCCACGAACAAAAGAGTAACACACTCAAATCCACGAGCTCAGAGAATAAGATCTCAGAAAGAAAATTCTTTATTGAATGAAAGTTCCCCTTACAATGAAATGAGGTAGCCTTTATATAGGCTGCAAAATCTAATTTGACTAGAACTATAACTCAAAAGTCCTAAACTTAATAAATAACCTAATTCAACTAGAACTATAAATCAAAAGTCCTAAACTTTATAAATAACCTAATTCAACTAAAACTATAAATTTAAGAAAGAAATAACTAAAATAAGGAAAAATACTAAATATTCCAAAAATAAAACTGTTCCCAACCGTAGGTACGGTTTGCTTGACCGTAGGTACGGTTATATGTAAAAAGCTATTTTGGCTTCTGATTCGTCTAAACTTCTGTCCTACATCAAAAGAGGTAAGGAAAGAGAGATCGTAGATTGAGGAAGGGATGGTACCAGTGAGCATGTTTTGAGGAAGCGCAAGAACTACCAGATTTTGGCAGTTCCCAAGAGAGGAGGCCAGGAGGGTATGCTCCCCTGAAAAAAGTTTCCACCAATAGAAAGGATTTGGAGATTTGGGAGAGTAAAGCCTATGTCTTGGGGAAGACTGCCATGAACATGGTTTTCTTGCACCACGAAAGAGGTAAGGAAAGAGAGATTGTAGACTGAGGAAGGGATGGTACCAGTTAGCATGTTTTGATGAAGCGCCAGAGCTTTCAGATTTTGGCAGTTCCCAAGAGAGGAGGGTATGCTCCCTTGAAAAAAGTTTCCAGCAATAGAAAGGATTTGGAGATTTGGGAGAGTAAAGCCTATGTCTTGGGGAAGACTGCCATGAATAAAGTTTTCTTTCACCTCGAAAAGAGTAAGGAAAGAGAGATTATAGATTGAGGAAGGGATGGTACCAGTAAACATGTTTTGATAAAGCGCCAATACTCTCAGATTTTGGTAGTTCCCAAAAGAGGAGGGTATGCTCCCCTGAAAAAGGTTTCCACCAATAGAAAGGATTTGGAGATTTGGGAGAGTAAAGCCTATTTCTGGCAGAAGACTACCATGAATTTGGTTTTCTAGCACAGAAAAAAGAGAAAGGGAAGAGAGATTGTAGATTGAGGAAGGGATGGTACCAGACAACTCATTTATGCCAAGTGAAAGATATTTCAGGCCTTTCAAAAGGCCAAGGGTATTTGGAATGTTCCCCTGAAAATTATTAGATAACAAATAAAGTGCCTGGAGATCAGATAAATTTCCAAACCAAGGTGGAATACCTCCGGTTAGATTTGTCTTCAAGGATCAAATGCTCAAGCTCCAGCAAAGAGCCAAGCTCCATTGGTATCTTCCCTACAAAGTCGTTACCACCCAAGTCAAGCAGTTTGAGGTTGGAGCAACGCGATATATTGGCCAGAATTTCTCCTGTGAGAAAATTTCTTCCCAGGTCTAATACTTGCAGCCTAAACAGGCGGCCAACTTCTTTGGGTATTTCGCTACTGAAGCTGTTATTTTTAAGTTCTAATACGTGAAGAAAGCTCAGGTTTCCAATGTTGGGTGAGATGTTGAGCCTCCCAATTGCTTGGAACGTAAATCCAACAAAACGACCCTCTGTCACACCCCCATTTTTGCCACCTTAGCTAGGGTTCATCATTGCATGTGTCTTTTTGTTTCCTTTTTGAGTCTAGTCTTTTGCATTGAGTTTCTAGGGTCCTAAGGATGGTGACTATGAATTTTGGTTCGATTTGGAGTTGATCTCGAGGGTTAATTAGAACTTTTGTGACTTGAGGGGCATAATCGTCTTTTTGATCACAAACTTTCCATTTGACCTTGAAATGATCTCCAAGTTGCCAATTGGAGTTCATATGGTTGTATTTGAGGTATTTGTGGGTTCAATTCGATGAATTGAAGGTTCGGGATTAGAATGGCTCAATAAGGCTCAGGTTGGCTAAAAGACCTACTTCGGGTTAGCTCAAATTGGTTCATGATTTTCACTCTATGACTACTCATTTGACCTTGATTGGTCTTAATTTCATCCCCAAATGTGTTTAGGGAGGTTGAATTTCGAATTGGAAAGCATTCGGTGCGACCCTATGTGCATACCTAAGCTAAGCGATGGTGAGGCATAGCGGTTAACCACCTTTGTAGGACCCAGCCATGCAGCCATGGCTAGGGTTTCTTGCCCTCAAGTGACTCAAATTACATTCCCCTTCGAAACACGGTCGTTTTGGCTTTCGTTTCGTCAAAATCGGAGTTGATTTGGGCCCTGAAACACATTTGGAAGCTGAAAGGGTCAAAAATGGGCTGAAGCTGACATGGCCTCGGGTGACCACCCAGGCCTGGGCGGCTAGCCGCCTGGGCCCAGGCTGCTAGCCGCCCAGCCCCAGGTGGTCACCCGAGCCACTTTCCTATTTTGAGCCTTGACGCGGCTCCCATCCTATTTTCTCGGATTTGCTCGCCTTTGGCCGCCATTTAACCCTAATTTCAGCCTTTTTGACCTACTTGAGCCCCAAGGTAACCTCTAAGAGCCCTTGGATCAATCCCTAGGGTTTTAATCCCAACCATTGAGGGTTTTCCCTCAATCCCTATAAATACCCCCTTATACTTCAGCAATAGGGGGACACTTTGGAGGCACTTTGTGTGAGACTTGGAGGCTATGGCAGCCATCCTTAGGGTAGTTTAACCTATACTTTGAGTGAGAGAGTGTGAGAGTAAGCTTGGAGGAGGGCTGGAGCATTGCTTGAAGGCTTGAAGGAAGGAACTCCCAGCAGTACACAAGAGAAGGAGGACACCCTACAGCAGCAAAAGGATACTTCACCATAGGTATTCCCCCCTTCCTCCTCTTCTCTCTTTTAAAGTTAGGGTTTTTGCATAGAATAGGATGATTGCATATTAGAGCTTGTGTTTTTATCATGTCTTGTTGCTTCCATGCATGTTTAGGATCATATTTGTGGGCTGTTTAGTATGCTAGGATGTTATTCCATGTGATTTACTGCATGTTTGGGACTTTAGGGTTTCTTAGGTGCTTAAAACGGTTTTCTGCATGAAATAACTCTTTTGCATATTAAAGTTTGTGTTTTTGTTGTGTTTTGCTATTTCTATTAGTTAGTATGCATGATTAGTATAATATTTGTGGGCTGTTTAGTATGCTAGGATGTTATTCCATGTGATTTACTGCATGTTTGGGACTTTAGGGTTTCTTAGGTGCTTAAAATGGTTTTCTGCATGAAATAACTCTTTGGCATATTAGAGCTTATATTTTTATTGTGTTTTGTTGCTTCCATTGGAATGTATGCATGATTAGGATAATATTTATGGGCTGTTTAATATGCTAGGATGATGTTCCCTGTGATTTACTGCATGTTTGGGATTCTTAGTGCTGAAAGTGAGTTTATGCTTAGAATAGCTATATTTCATGTGCAAGCTTGTGTTTTTATCATGTGTTGATGCTTCTATTGATTAATATGCATGATTAGCATGATGTCTATGATGGGCTTTGCATGATTTAGAGTTATTTTATGTGATTTTGAGCACAATTGCGATTCTAGGGTTTCATTCATCCTTGTATTAGGAAAGTAGCATATAGCATGATAGCTTAGGTTTTTTTCTTGTGTTTTCTTCATAGTTGACATATATGTGCTGCATATTTGATAACTATGACATTTTTCTGCATTCATAGTAGTTGATTTTAGGGTTTTTTGCATGTCATTGCATGTAGGGTTGAATTAGGGTTTTAGTTAGCTTATGATTCATGTTGTTGCATGACTTGTGGTTGATTTTAAGCCTTATTTCAATTCTGTCCAGATCTGTTATTTGTTCTTGATATGATATTTTGAGCACGTGTTAGCCTATGTTTGGGCATGATAATGGCTTGATTTGGCATCTAGCTTGTTTGGTTGGTATTTTTGGTATGTTTTGCATGGAAATTGCAGGTGCTTTGACAGGTACAACAGGTGCAACTACCCCACCAATGTGGGGTGGTTCTTTTGGCTATTGCGAGATGAAATCTTGCAAATTACCCTATGCAATAGGGTGGTTATTTTGACAGGTTGCTTTTGCTAAAGGTAAGTAGGGTGTGAGGGTGCCCCAATTCACCCTTCTTTCCTTTTCCTTGAAACTTTCCCTTTCTCCCCCCTAGGGTTGTTTCCTAATAGAGGGGTATGGTGATTCCTATAGTATCCTTTCAATAAAAAAAATACCTTTTAAATCAAAGTTTCCATCTTTTATCAAAATTCCATATTTTACCAAAAATCTTTTGAGAATCATTTATTTTGGAAACTTACCATGTTTTACTTGAAAGGAAACTTAGGGTTTACCATAGGCCTTGATTAGGTTATAACCCTATTCCCTTTCGAACTACGTGGACTTTGATCCATGTATTTCCATACATGGTACGTAGGCGCTCTTCGTGATGTTCAAGTCCGCCCTAGGATACTAAGTATCCTAGGTTTTCTCCCCCTCCTTCTTTTTTCTGTTTTTTCTTCGATTTACATGATTATATGGATGAATGAATGAATGATATGCATGCTGTCTTGTGATGATAACTGTTGATTTATGTGTGATTAAGACTTTGATTTAGCCCAATTAAATTAAGAGACCGTTTAGGGCGATATGGGTGCCTATAGGCTTTGCCTAGAACCTTCCCATATCGTAACTTAGCCTCCGAATCCCCGAATTCTCTGGTTTCCAAAAGATCATTTGCCTTTCCATTTTTAAATATGGAGTCAATCTTTTGTTTTCCTAAAACAAAACTGTTTTTAGGGTTTTCCTTGTTTCCTTTAAAAAATAAGGTGGCGACTCCTTTCTTTTTCCAAACCCATTCGTGGGCCCTCTTTTCCTGGGTCCACAGATTGGCGACTTTTAAACCCCCCTGTGGGCCTTAACCATTTCTGGGGTCCACACCCTCTTATGTCGGCGACCACAAGTGACACCAGGCCACTGGCAGAAGTGCAAGGATTAATTCCACGAGCTCATAACCCCTAGTGGGTCATTGGTTATATCAGCCTTGAAAGCAAGTAACGCCAATCGATCAATCTCATTGCCTCCCACCGTGGAGGTTGCTATGGCAAGAAATCCTGCAAACAATGAGCTGAAGCAACAAGAAAGGAAGAATGGGAAAAAAAGTGACCCGAGTATACTTGAACTAATGAGAAGAAGCCTCATTGAGTTTGAAACTTGACAGAGTAAATGCTTTGTGTATGCTAATGCAAACTCAGCTCAGAGATATGGCTGTTTCGTTGCTGCCTTCATCCCAGCTGGGTGTGGGGAACTTATATTATCTCAGTAGGAATGGCTGGCCAAGAATTTGGGCAAGAAAAGTTAGAGGAGGTCTTACTTCGTAGGCAGACATAATATATTAACTGTCCTCATCTTTTCGGCATCTTGTCCTACATCACAATTTAATAACACACTCTTCATGAGGAACACAATGCGATCACACTTAGCCGGCAGAAATATATACATATATATATTTTTTTGATAAAGATCTGGGATATATAAATAATCAAAGATTGGAATCAACAAAAAATTGATCCCTAATACAGTCAGGTACATCTTCAATCCAAACACAGAAATATTTTTGATACTACCTACTTTCTTCCTTCTTTTTTTTTTTTTTTTTTTTTCAGAAGACTAATTAATCATACAATCCCTTCATCCCACACATGTTGGGTAATTAAGCAGACTAGTCTCCCAAGAAAATCATTTCACAAGTGGAGTTTCCAAAACAAGATATACACTTTTTGAAGCACTTATCTGTAATTGGCTTGCCACTTGAGCTAACCCATCTTGAGATCACATTTTTAGGACTATTGTGTTGATGTAACATTTCTTGATCAATAAAGGCCCTTTCGTGGAGTCTACGGGTAAAAGTGACGTTTTCTGAACAGGATCGGACCGATCTTATCCCCATTTTTTTTTTTTTTTGGGTGGGGGATAAGCGAGTAAAATATTATGAAAGAAAAATAATAATAATAAAAATAATAAAAACTTCGCAAAAACCAAGAGATTACATTTGAAGGAAATCGAAGCTGATACCCCATCTATCACAAAAGAACCTGGACTTAGCATTGTCCACTACTTTAACGTTACCAACAACTCTATGTTGTTTACGTGGAATTCACTCGTTATCTTTTATATACATATTTATTTTATTATCAAGTGCATTTGATATAACTTCTCATCAAATGAACTTTAAAACTTTTATTCGCAACTCGTATTTTTTTAAACAAACCGTTGGATTATACTCTTCTTATATAGGCTATCCATGCCATAAATCAAGTTGATCGGATATTGTTGCAATTTGAACCAAACTTACATTTTTCAATAAATAATAATCACTCATCTATGGATGAGGAGGTTCTTAATGGCTGGAAATGCTGGGTGATTGTGAAACCGTTTTTTAATGGCCGGCAATGCTGGGTGATTTGAGTGATTCTCTTATAATACCATTTTTTGATGAAAAGACGAAACAGGAAAAGGCATAACGAAATAAAAAGAACAAAAAATTGTGGTCGAGTGTCCCACATCGTGTTGGGCCACAAGGACAAATGTCTGGTGTATGAATTAATTGGGCAAAATATTCCCACTAAGACAAAAACCAAGTCTACTGGTGAAGACTATTTAATGTAACCTATGACAACAAGTTCCGTATTATGATAGTACATAACCTATATAGAAAGACTATTTAATTCAACAATGAGTTTTATAAAATATGAATCGGAGATGAGTTATTTAAAAATTTATGTAAGAATTTGTGTAAAGAACTGTGTATGTTGATCCTAACCCTATATATATAGGATGATAATCAGGTGAGCACGTGCTAATATAACTTATATCAATACCCACATTGGGAGTTGTATCTTGTGCATTAGTGGGTTACAGGGTACATTAGGGTAATGCACATGTTACAACCCCTAATGTATGGTACTGATATAACTTATATCAACACGTGCTAACTTGATCAAGACTATATATATAGTTCTTTTATTATTAAGTGCATTTGCTGTAACTTTGTATAAAGTGCACTCCAAAACTTTTACCCGCGACTCGTACTTTTTTTTTAAAAAAAAAGGACTTATATTTTTTGAAACTAACTATTGGATAAAAGCCTTCTTATATAGGCGATCGATGCCAGAAATCAAGTTGCTTTGAGACTAATTGTTATTCGATCCAAAACTTACATTTTCCAATCAATAACAATCGTTCATTTATGGACATTTATGGATGAGGTGGTTCTTAATCTCTGATTGACATGATTTTTGGCATGTGTGACCTACATATGAATCAAAATTAATCCAATGGTTGGTTTCGCAAAATACAATTAGCAAGTAAGAGTTTTGGAGTTGCATCAAGTGCGTTTGATAATAAAAAAGACTTCATATATATAGACAGAGAGTTATAATCAGGTCAGCACATATTGATATAAATTATATCAACACCATGCATGGGAGATAGTATCTCATATATTGACCTAATGTACCCCATAATTCACAAATTCACAAGGTACAACTTCCAATGCAAGTATCGATATAAGTTATATCAACATGTACTTTTCTTTGCTGATAAAAAATATTAAATAAATAAATAAAAGTCGTGCTTGTGAAATCGTTTTTTAAAGGCCGGCAATGCTGGGTGATTTGAGTGATTCTCTTATAATATGGAGTACCTTTCTTTGATGGAAGGTCGAAACAGGAAAAGGCCTAACAAATGAAAACAAAAAAATCGGTCGAGTGCCACAAACACAAATGTCTAGTGTATGAATTAATGGAGCAAAATATTCACTCAAGACAAAAGCAAAGTCTACTAGTGCATTTAATCTCACAAAAATATTCTAGAATGCACTAGTAACAACTACCAAGCCAAACTCCCAACAATAAAGCACCAAACTCCCAACAATAAAGCAAGTATGTCTATGAAGTAATTTATCACTTAAGGGAGCAAAAATATAAAATCACACAACAAATAACACAATGATTTACGTGGTTTGGTGAGAAAAACTAAACCTACATCCATGAGACAAGCATCCAATCCACTATATCATGTCATGAATACAATGATTTTCTACTCAAGTTTATACCTAGAACTTGAGCTAATATATCAATAATCGAGAAGATACAATGTTACCTATTGAAACTTTTCAAATCCTAACCTTCCACCCCATGAACCACCCAAACAACTTGCTGGAGAAGAACCAAATCAAGTGAGACAATCAGCTCAACTTGAATTTGCAAGAAGTAATGAAGATAGGATAGGAAGCTCCAATGACCAATTCTCTCTCTCACGGATTGCAAATAGAACACAAAACTTACTTCGGGCAGCTTGCTGCCTTGGTAAATGGGAGCTCCAATTTGGGCCTTTGGTTGTCACAGAACCCATATGGGCCCAGACCACAAGCCAGCCCAGCTAACCAACACATCAAAGTAGAGATCCAATGTCTCTTCTTTTTGATCCAATGTCTCTTCTTTTATGCCCCCTCGCTTCCATATCTCTTGTATGACTTTGGGTCATGTTAGCATTATAAAAACAATTAACGTACTCTCAATTAAACAAATTTGACCGTCTGATTTAAGCGTAAGTGGAAGTAGAAAGTCTAGGTTGGCCATTCTGATCCCCACCCCTTGGGTATACCCTACAATTAACTCTCATTTAAACAAATTTGACCTTCTGATTTAAGCGTAAGTGGAAGTAGAGAGTCTAGGTTAGCTACTCTGATCCCCACCCCTTGGGTATATCCTATATATATATAGTTTTTTTTTTTTCCCTAATGACAGCTGCTTGGGTATATCTTGATCGAGCACTAATTGAGGCAGAGTCGAAGGTGACCTAACCCACGTCCAGGGATTAGGTTTGGATACCCTTTTGGCAAAATATAATAATAATAACTGAAATCATAATCGACTTAATTCAACTGTTGTTAATTTTTTAAGATTATAACGCATCCAATAAACCTATTATTGAATAGGCTCCAATAGTCTTTTCATTTTGATGGCATCCAATTATATAAAGGAGACATGATTAAGGAGGTTAAGGATCTGTGATTTGCATTCGCCACGCTCTTCATAGATCATGCTCATCTCTGCTTGTTAAAACAGTGACTAATAACTAAGGATCACAGCTAACCCTTCCACAAATCATTAATGTAAGTGCAAGACATTTCAGGCCTATCAAAAGGCTGAGGGTATTTCGTATTCGAAATGAATCCCTAAAAATTATGGCCTATTGGCTATTGCAATAAGTGTACTGAGAGATGATTAATTTGTTGGGAGAAATTAACCTTTATTTCTTCCACACACACAGCAATTAACAAGAAAAGAAAGAAAGGATTGAAGAAGAAAGAACACAGAAATTTACATGGCTCCCTCTAGTTGAGGTACGTCCACGGCACACACACAATTTCACTATGCTCTGAGGCGAAAAAGAGAATACAAGATACAAAGTCTTCTAATGGCCAGCCCCTTTAAATAACACCCGTAGTAATTAGGGTTAACATAAAACCATGGGAAAATACCTAAAATACCCCCTCGAGGGGCTACACCCACCGAACCCCTGGGGGGCTCCGCCCCCCAAACCCCCCGATCAATATCATCAAACTCCATATACCACAACAATCTCCCACTTGGAGACTGATCCTCTTGAACTTCTCAAACTGCCTCCATAATGAATTTATATGTGCTCCCTTGATCTTCTAGGCTTAAAGACCAATTGAAGCTAAACATGACTTCAGCTTCTCCACTGTAACCACCTTGGTGAACATATCTGCAGGATTCTGGTTAGTATGGATATTCTTCAGAGTAAATTTGCCATCCTCCAGAAGCGATCTGATGAAATGATATTTGATGTCTATATGGTTGGTCCTAGAGTGAAATTCTGAGTTCTTGGCAAGATGGATTGCACTCTGACTATCACTGTATAACTTGCAACTTTCTTGCGGCTTGCCCAACTCTTTTATGAAACTCTGTAACCATACCATTTCCTTGGAAGCTTCCGTTACAGCAACATACTCTGCTTCTGTCGTGGAGATGGTAACTATCTTCTGCAACTGAGAAACCCAACTAACTGCTGCACTGCCCAAAGTAAACACATACCCTGTCGTGCTATTCCTGCTATCGATATCCCCTACTAGGTCTGAATCAACAAAACCTTGTAAACTGATTTCTGATCCTCCATAACATAAAGCCATATCTGTAGTGCCTTTAAGGTATCTAAGAATCCACTTGACAGCTTCCCAATGCTCCTTGCTCGGATTGTTCATGAACCTGCTGACAACTCCTACTGCATAAGCAATATCTGGTCTTGTACAAACCATAGCATACATCAAGCTTCCAATAGCTGAGGCATATGGCACCTTAGCCATATAATCGAGTTCTTCCTGTGTCACTGCACCATGATCCTTTGAAAGTCTAAAGTGACTTCCCAAAGCAGTGCTAACTGGCTTAGCATTTTCCATATTGAACCTCTTGAGTACCTTAAACACGTACTCCGCTTGGGACAACTTTAGCTTTCTTTTTGCCCTGTCTCTGCTGATTTGCATACCTAGGATTTATTTTGCAGCACCCAAATCCTTCATTGCAAACTCATTAGACAACTTATCTCTGAGATTTGAAATCTCATGCATGCTTGAACCTGCAACAAGCATATCATCTACATACAAAAGAAGGATAAGATAAGAATTATCTAACTTCTTAAAATAACAGCATTGGTCACCATGGCATCTAGAAAAGCCATTATTGTACATAAAACTATCAAATTTCCTATACCACTGTCTAGGGGCCTGTTTTAAACCATATAAACTCTTTTTGAGTTTACAAACCATATTCTCCTTCCCAGTCATAACAAACCCCTCCAGTTGGCGCATGTAGATGTCCTCCTCCAAATCACCATGGAGAAAAGCTATTTTTACATCTAGTTGCTCTAAATGTAAATCTTCCACTGCCACAATACTCAGAACTGATCTGATACTAGATATCTTAACAACAGGAGAGAAAATTTCAGTGTAGTCAATACTTGCTTTCTGTTGGAAACCTTTCACAACCAACCTAGCTTTGTATCGTTTACTACCATCATGTTCTTCCTTCAGTTTGTAAACCCATTTGTTATGAAAAGTTGTCTTTCCCTTGGGTAATAGAACAAGATCCCATGTCTGGTTTGATGACAGAGAATTCATCTCATCATCCATAGCTTGCTCCCACTTTTCCCTGGTATCAACCTGCAATGCTTCCTCATAACACTCTGGTTCACCATTATCAGTCAGCAACAAATAATGCAAAAAGGGGGAATAATGCACTATGGGTTTACTAACCCTAGATGATCTCCCCACAAGAGGAGGGGTCTGAGGTTCTATTTGTACATTCCTATCTTGAGGTTTTAAGACATCCTCACTAGATATTTCCTTAAGTTCAACAAACTCAGAATTTTCTCTATTTTCTTTTTGTTCTTTCAACTTATCTTTATACATGACAGATTCATTGAATATCACATCCTTACTCCTAAGGATTTTTCGATTTTCAGCATCCCAAAATCGATAACCAAAATTGTCAACCCCATATCCAATGAAAGTGCATTTTTTAGATTTAGGATCAAGTTTATTCCTCTTTGCAGAATCAATATGAACATAAGAGGTACAACCAAATATTTTTAAGTGTGATAGGTTTACCTCTTTTCTTGTCTATGCCTCCTCAGGTAGTCCACCATTCAAAGGAACTGAAGGCCCTCTATTGATCAAATAGCATGCAGTATTCATAGCATCTACCCAAAACTGTTTAGGAAGTCCAGCATGAATTCTCATACTTCTCGCACGTTCCTGAATAGTTCTATTCATCCGTTCAGCAACGCCATTATGCTGTGGCGTTCCTGGAGGTGTTTTCTATCTCCTAATTCCATTAGCAGCGCAATATTGTTCAAATGCATCATTATAGTACTCACCCCCATTATCTGATCTGAGACACTTCAATTTCAACCCCATTTCATTCTCTACAATAGCTCTCCATTTCTTAAAAGTATCAAACACATCTGATTTTCTCTTCAAGAAATACATCCATAATTTTCTAGTAGCATCATCAATAAAAGAAACAAAATAATATGAGCCACCGAAAGAACATACCTTGGATAGTCCCCACACATCAGTATGAACCAACTCTAACCGTTTTGATTTCAAAACCCTTCTAGTCGTCGAAAAACTGACTTCCCTCTGTTTCCCAAAAACGCAATCCTCACAGAACTCTAATTATATGGATTTCATATCTAGTAGCTTTCCTTTTGACATCAGAACCTTCATTCCCTTTTCACTCATATGCCCAAGTCGTCGGTGCCATATGCTCATGTCTGCTTTTGATGATGCAACTGAGATTGAGCTATTTGAAGCCGAAGACACATAAAGAGTACCCTCTTTCTTGCCACAAGCTATCACCATAGCCCCTTTTGTCATCTTTTACGAATCATCTGTGAAAATTGTAACAATCCCCAAACCTGACAACTGACCTACAAAGATTAAATTTCTTCTCAAATTTGGCACATATCTAACATCTTTTAGCTTCAGTACTGTTCTATTGAACAGATTAATCTGAACATCACCCTTTCCAATAATGCTGCAGGCTTCATCATCGCCTAGGTAGACTTTTGCAAAATCTCCCTGCACATAATTATTAGCATAGCTCTATACGAAGTAGCATGGAATGATGCACTAGAATCTATGATCCATGATTCATTATGGGAATCTAATGACAGAATTAAAGCATCAGATATTTCTTCACCATCAGAAAAATTAACAGAATCTTTACCTCCCTGATTGTTATTTTCCTGCTATTTCTTTGAAGCTCTGCAATCTCGTTTGAAGTGCCCTTTTTTACCACAATTCTAGCAGCCATCATCCTTTCCTTGTGGAGCCTTTGACTTGTTCCTTCTTGATTTTGAATTGGATCGACCACAAGATTTGTTTCCTCAGTTTGGCTTCCTTCCACGGTCTTTAGTGCTCAAAGCAGCCCCTGATGATTCACCTGAGGATTTTTGACGAGATTCCTTACTCAGAATAATGCTCCTAACATCATTGAACTTCAGTTTTTCTGATCCACATGAGTTGCTCACCGCTATCACCAAACTATCCCAACTGTCCGGGAGGCTTGATAAAAGGAGAAGAGCCCTTATTTCATCATCAAATATGATATTTACAGATTCCAATTGACTTGTAACCGTGTTAAACTCATTCAGATGTTCAGCCACACTACCGTTATCAGCCATCTTCATATTGAACAGATTCTTCATTAGAAAAACCTTGTTTGAAGCGGAAGGTTTTTCATACATCCCTGAAAGGGCATCCATCAAATCACCCATTGTCTTCTCTTTCGAGATATTAAAGGCTATATATGCAGCAAGACTGAGCCGCACTGTACCTAGGACTTTCCTATCGAGTATCTCCCACTCTTCTTCAGTCATCTTCTCTGGCTTCTTCGACTTTCCTGCTAGCGGAAGATACAGATTCTTCTGATAGAGGTAATCCTCTATTCGCATCTTCTAGAACCCGAAATTCTTCCCATTAAATTTCTCAATACTAACCTTTATTTCTTCTGCCATCGCTCCTACTCTAACCCAAGCTCTGATACCAATTGTTGGGAGAAATTAACCTTTATTTCTTCCACACACACAGCGATTAACAAGAAAAGAAAGAAAGGATTGAAGAAGCAATAACACATAAATTTACATGGTTCCTTCTAGTTGAGGTACGTCCACGGCACACACACAATTTCACTACGCCCCCCGACCCCCCAAACCCCCAGGTTAATCCTGCTGACCAATATCATTAGACTCCACATACCACAACATAATTTCCAAACGAAGGTGGAACACCTCCTCTTAGATTGTTATGATTAAGCCAAAAAAAAAAAAAAAAACCCAAGCTCTAGTAAAACACTAAGCTCCATTGGTAGCTTCCCTAGCTAGAATTAAATAAATAAATAAATAAAAGCTTCCTTAGCTAGAAGCTTGTTACCACCCTATCTAAGGTTAGAGCAAGGAGATAGGGAATTTCACTTAAGTGTATTGTCTCTCAAGCTTAATGCTTGCAGTCTAAACAGACGGCTTGCAAATTTGGTGCAAAAGGCCCTTTTATGGAGCCTAGGGGTGATAAAAAGTGAGATTGTTTGAATGGAATTGGGTGAGTCTTACAGTCTCTCTACACCATTTATATGGAATTGACTCGTTATTATGACCAGAAGTCACTCATCATTCCATCACAAATGATTGTGCCTTACAATGGCGATTGCTCCATATTTTTAGATTTTGGACAGGGGAATGGGATTGATATGGACAATCATTTCTATCGGTTGTAACTTGTTTGGGGTAAGGCTTCTCAAATGAGCTGAGGTTGAATTCACTCTAGATAAATCCAGCCACAATTCTAAAATTTAAGCCAAAAAGGGGAGAGGGAAATTAAAGAGGAGAAATGATAGGTGGATCAAATTTGATATGACAAACTCTCTCACAAGGGGATGGGCAAGTAATATCAAATTTGGTCCAAATAGCAAGACCTTGGAAAAGCTAAGCGTTTTATTTTGTTATTAATTTCAGCTAAAGAGTTGGAAAACAGGTTAGAAATTGATGAAACTCAGGTCATGTTTGTTTGGTTGGAATGGAATGGATGAAATGGAATCACATTCCAATTCACTCCAAACAACGTGTTTGGATGAGGTAATTAAATGGGAATGAAATCAAACATTAGTAGTGAATTATAATGATATTTATTCCGCAATGTTTATTTCAATCTCATTCCATTCCAGACTATTTTGAACATGGAATTAGATTCCATTCCTACCCATTCCATTCCAACCAAACAAACATGGCCTCATAGAAATCGGATTGTATAATTAGATTTTTGAAACATTCATGCGGTCCATATTAAAGCTCAATTTAACAATTTGAACAAGTTAGGCCATACGATGGATATTAATTTGTCGACGAAAATTCCTGCTTGTTTACATTTACATGGAATTCTATGTTAGGCCTTTAACCAAAAAAAAAAAAAAAAAAAAAGGAACAGAAAAAAAAAAGTTCTATTTGGATAGTTGAAAATGTGACAAACAGGCAGGCAAACTAAAGACACCAGAGCATTTAGAACTACTTATTTATTTTACTTCCAAGATCTAGCGGAACTTATTTTGTTACACGACAATGAAGAAACCTTGTAAAAAGCCAGTTACAACTTACAAGGTCTTTAACCCCCAAGGTTAGTACAAATGGCAAAAGATCTTGGCTCAGGAATCAAAGATCCCAATTGGCCAAAAAAAAAAAAAAAAAACTTTCTAGGTCTTTATACAATGCTGATGGCTATAAGATCTCTGAGAAAAGATCAAGCATACTAGCAGGACAACTATCATAGACAACAAAATGTATCCCTGTATAGTACTTAATTCTAGACTTGGCATGTGAACTTCCATCATAAAAATGTTGTGAAATCCTCAATCATATCACATTCCCCTCACATAGGCCACCTGCATTCATCTATTAGATTAGGAAGGGTCAAATTCAGAGGATCCTCTGTAAAAAAGAAACATTACTATTGTTTTATGGATGAAAATCTAAGTAGGAAATTCTAATAGTATACCTTAGATGCGTTTAAAAATAGGGGCTTCACCTACTGGTTGGGCCTTCTATGTACCCCATTTCCAAGAAGTCTATCCTTAACCATATTCAACTCTCCTACCGCATTGCCAATGTCCATACGGTCTCTTGGTGATTCTGCAGAACATGCTACTCCAATCCTGACGATTGAAATCAAGCACTCTTGAATTTTGTTTCTTCTTTCTAGCCTCCTATTTTGAGTGGTCTCGATGCTTGTCTCCTCGGCATTGATTCTTTGAAGAAGTAATGGATCCAAAATTTCCACCACTCTTTCCAGCAAAGCCGTCAAGGCAAACTTATGAAGGTTGAGACCGTCTTTAAACATGCCATCAGTTGGTCTCTTCCCAATAAACATCTCTAACAGCAAGATACCGTAGCTATACATGTCGCCATAAGTTGACACCTCGCTTCCCATACCATACTCTATAGTTCACAAACAAATGTCGCAATCATAGTTACTGAAGAGTGAAAATTAAAGCATAGTTTGATTGTCTAAATGCTTTAACCCAAGTAAAAAGCAGATATGTTTTAGTAACATGCTTTTAAGCATCTAGCATCGTAGTCACAAAGAAGATTTAATTTTCCCGCAGCTTAGCATGGTGATTAGATATGCTTGAAGGTGTCAAAACCTCAACGAGCATGCTTTATGCGATTAGCTTATTACCGGTTGAGATTGAAATGTAGGTGTTTTCGAAATCACATTAGGGCATTGAACAGGACAACCTACTGCTTTGGCTGAGATAAAAAAAAAAAGAAATAAATAAATAAATACCCCAACAGCAAAGGGATTTATTTTTAATTGGCATGTGGCAAACACTTTCATTATATGCGAGAAAATTAATGGTCCTGATTGGATTGCAGTACTTCACATTGAAGTACCTTAGAGTGATAGATTAAAATAGAAAAGAGATTGTTTTATATATAAATACATATTTGATTTTAAACATATAGGCAGCTAAGGTCAAAGTTGAAAACATAGAGATCGATCAATCCCATATAACCCCTTTCGTTTTCAGTGAAATCAAGGAAGCACAATCCATATTGGGAGCAAGAGCACCATACCAGGCCAATGGCCATAGAAAGAAGAGGTAAAGAAGCCAAACAGGAAAATGCATTGAGCTTCAAGTAATAGTGTAATCTCGAAGAAATTTTCTCAAGAATAAAATAAGAAAAAATTATAAGGAAAACTATTCATGTTGATGCTTTAGTTTATTGAAATTTGCAAATGATATAAAAGAAAAAAAAAAAATCAACTCATTCGACTGGTCACCCGAGTGGGAACCTAAAAAAATCAATTCAAAAATAAAAATGACAGGGAAGAATTTTGAGTTACCTGGAGGGGCATAGCCAATAGTGCCTTTAATTCCAACAGAGCTGGTTCGATTTGAAGAGAACTCATGGGTGGCTTCTGGATGGAATCTTACTAAGCCAAAATCTCCCACATGGGCAGTCATGTCACCATCCATAAGAATGTTGCTCGGCTTAAGATCACAATGAATGATCGGGACTTCACAATGACAGTGTAGATAATCCAACGCATTAGCAACATCTATGGCGATGTTAATTCTTTGAAGAAGACTTAAGCATCTTTGCTCCTGTGCCTCATCTGCTCTATGTTGTGGATGCAACCACTCTTCTAGGCTTCCATTGACCATGAACTCATAAACTAGAGCCTTAAAATCATTACCTTGGAAATCAACACTCGAACATGCGGTTAATACTTGGACAAGATTTCGATGTCTGATATTTCTCAAGACTTCACATTCAGCCATGAAACTTTTGGAAGCTCCTTTATGTTGTAGGTTGAGTACTTTCACTGCGACAACTGTTTCATCCAAACCAAGAACCCCTTTATACACAGACCCAAAACTACCAACACCAATCAAATTGGCCAAAGAGAACCCATCAGTCGCTTTGAGAAGTCTGTCGTAGGACAACTTCAAAAGCGAAACATCGAATGAAGAATTTGAAGAAGTTTCCCTTCTTTTCTTTCCTAAGCAATATAGCTTTAGAAAGAAGAACATGAATGAAAGTCCGAGAAGGCCACTGACAACGGAGATCAATATTTTCAGCTTAGACGACAATCTTTGTTTGGTTGACTCTTTTGATGGGCACTTGGGCAACCGTAATCCGGCTATACCCCCACAAAGGTTCTTGTTTCCAATTATTGAAATTGCACTTGCATTTTTGAAAACTCCATTTGTTGGTACCTCACCCTCAAAATTATTAAAAGAGAGATTCAAGTTCTCTAAGTTGGCAAAGCTCTCCAAGTATAATGGAATTTGGCCAGACAAGTTGTTGCGGGACAGATCCAAATCATCAATGCCTCCTAAAGAACTCAACGATGAAGGAATCGTCCCTTGGAAATAGTTACCCTCCATGTGCAGACTTACTAAGCTTGTGCAACTACCAAGGCTACTAGGAATTTCACCAGATAAGTTGTTTTCAGAGACACTGAGATAGCCAAGATTTCTCAAGCTACCTACTTCGAAGGGAAGGGAACCTGTTAAATGGTTTTGAGAAAGGTCTAGAGAGATTGATAAAGACGAGAGACCAATCACTTCTTTAGGTATTGTACCGGTTAGGTAGTTTTTAGAAAGATTCATAGCTATCAAACTCTGGCAATTTCCCAGACTTTTGGGTATGCTCCCCTGTAGATTGTTAGTGTGTAAAAACAGATAGAGTAACCGTGTTAAATTTCCCATAGAGAACGGAATATCCCCAGACAGATTGTTTCCTTCCAAACTCAAGTATTGCAGTTTTTGAAGTTTACCAATATCACTAGGAATCTTACCTGTCAACTGTGTGAAAGTCAGAAGTAGTTCGTCTAAGCTGATAAGATTGGCTATCCCGCTAGGGATGCTGCCATGTACTTGATTTCTTCCTAGTCCCATTTTCCGCAGCTTTGTTGACAGATTGCCGATAGATTGGGGCAGCACCCCTCCGAAATTGTTGTCTTCTATACTGAGTAATTCTAAATTGGTACAGTTGGCCAGTGAAGAGAGAAAATCCAAGTCATCATCTTCCCCATTTCCAAGATTATTATAACCAATTTGTACATCCCAAACACTATGAAGGCTTGCCATAGAGGGCACTCTTCCAGTAAATTGGTTCCCCCCTATTTCAAATCCCAAAAGATTTGAGGCATTAGATATTGTGATCGGAATGGATCCCCTGAATTGGTTGGCGTGAATGAATAAAATTTGGAGATTGGGAAGAGTAGTGAGGCCCATGTCTGGGGGAAGATTTCCTTGAATTTGGTTTTGAGCTACTATGAAGGTAGTTATGGAAGAGAGATTGTACACTGAAGGAGGGACTATACCGGACAGATTATTGCCGCTGAGTCGAAGCTCATTTAAGTTTGTCAATTGGCCTAGGCTGTCTGGAATACTTCCGTGCAGATAATTTAGTGTTGCCTGAAGACTCGAGAGAGATGAAAGGTTCCCAAGAGAAGGTGGGATCTCTCCTGTCAATGTGTTGCTGGTCAGAATTAATAACTGCAGCTTTGATAAGGAGCCGAGGACCAGTGGAATTGTCCCTACCAGCATGTTGCCTCTCAAGTTCAAGAATCTGAGGTTTGAGCAACGTGATATATTGGCTGGAATTTCACCTCCAAATGAATTATTTGTCAGACCCAATATTTTCAGCCTGAACAGTCGACCGATTTCTGGTGGAATTTCGTGGCTGAAGCTATTATAATGGAGGTCCAACACCATAAGGAAACTCAGATTTCCTATGTGAGGTGATACGGACCCTGCTAGTTGCAGGGAATGCAGGTCCAACATGGTGACTCTTTGGCGACGACGACTGCAAGTGACACCATACCACTGGCAAAAGTGTATGGAATCATTCCATGAGCTCATGACCTGAAGAGGATCGTGAGTTATTTTTGCCTTGACGTCGAGCAGTGCCAATCGGTCAGTTTCATTTCGTCCTAGTATTGAGGCCGCTCCGGCAGTGAAGCTCGAATGTAGCAAGCTCAAGGAAGAGACTAGGAGAAATGAGCTTAAGTTCATGCGCGGAAGCCCCATATGAGTTCACGCAGACCTTTGATTTCTTGGGTTTTCTTGGGTTGCACGAAGGCAGCGAGGCAGGGTATATATAAGGGTGGCCTGTATTAATTTAGGTTAGCTTGACCAGACGGTGTAACACTAAGTCATCCGACGGTGGGCCAGAGAAAACCAAAATTGGGATCATTTAGTCTATACGAAAATTTGCTACTGAAATGTCCAAAATGAGCTCAGTGGTAACTCTTTTTTCTTTTTAATTTCCAAGTGATCAGGAACTTACTAGGTCATTGAGCAATTACAACTTACTTATACAAAGCCAATTACAAGTAATAATTACTTTGTCTTTTACAATACTCGTGGCCATATGGTGTTGTGCGGAAGTACGATAAACAAACATTATCTATGGTGGTGGAAGTGATTAATCAAACAAAACAAGCGAATCGATCTAAGAACAGAAAATAAACAAACGCACAAAGAAAAAGAGACACAAGATTTATGTGGTTTGGCAAAATACTTACGTCCACAGGTGGCGATTATCAATCTACTATATGTTCAAGAGAATACAAGAGTAAAAATATTGACAAAATCCCTAAATCTCCTTTACACCCAATGACGGCTTCCAAGTGGCTCTCCTTGCATAAGGATGAAACCCTAAAAACAACCCCTCATGTAAAGTGGGTTATAACATAAGTGAGTGGGGCGGGTTGGGTCAAAAAATTTAATAATTTAATTGAAATCAAAATCAAATAAATTCAACTGTTGTCAATTCCTAAATAATATAAATCTTTCGATTCTTATGAAGCCCATTTATATAAAGGAAGCATGATGAAAGAAATGATTAAAGAGGTTACGGATCTACAGTCTCCATGTCAAATTTTATATTTAGATAATGTGAGTTGTGGTGTTTTCCCAACATTCAACAATAATTTGTTGAGTCTTGATAAAACATAGCATTAAAGAAACATAAAAAGGCAAAAACACCTGCAAGCAACCCAATTACCAATCCACATCCAGACCCCATTGGCCACCACTTTCCATTCGAATCCACCACGAGACTCAAAATTGCCTTGGATTTGGGCAAGAGAAACCGTTTTAGGACACAATCCAGGTGAGAAACCGTTTTAGGACTAATGCGTTGAGGACCCACCTAACTAATCTAAACAGTGGCATCTGATTGGGCAATAGTATCACGGAGCAAGTGAAAGCGAAACTTTGATTCCTCTTTCCCTTTTTCTTTCTCTTTTCTTCTCAAGGGTCCATCAATAATTTAATCATCTATATCATGCAGAGTCGATGGGATTCCTCCTTTCATCAGGCTTTAGCCCTCCTTTTTGTCCAACGATGGATTTTGGTGAGAAAAATTAAAACTTTGTGTACTAGACGGGCAACGGTCAAATACACTCGAGAGTTGAGATGATTTTTTCCATCATTAATTATTAATTATTAGGACCATTGTCAATTTGTCATGGCTCATTTAATTTGGTCGAAAAGAAAGGCCCGTAAACTACGTTCTATAGTTCTTTTGGTCAAGAAGGGTGGCCAACTCGGGTCCTTTTTCTACCAAAAAAATTCATTTTTTATATATAATTTAATTTAAAATATTAGGAGAAACAAAAGATTGCTCGATCAACCCATTAAAGTAGATTCGTGGGTATCATGCATGCATGTGAGTGGTAATTTTTTTTATATATAAGACTAGGAGAGATGCCCGTGAAGCAGGGGGCACCGACACTACAATCAAAGCAAAACGGTATTTCTTTGCTAACCAACCAAAAATAAAAATGTTGAAATAATTTTATATCAGAAAAGTAAAAAAGAAGAATTTAAGCTGAAATTAAAATCATGGAATAGTTCATCTCAATACCAAGGGAATCCAAATTATGTAAATGCATTTTTGGTGACTCTTTTCTAAGAAGGGAACCAAACACATCTTTTAATTTCTTTAAGCAAAAAAATACAAATTTAAAAAATAGGATGAATAATTCAAAGAGAAACTGCACACATAATGGTAATAAAGTAATGGAAATCCTATTTTTAACACAGTTTCATTAAGATCGACCGAAGAAAAAAAAAAAAAAAGGGAAAGAGAATAAAAAAATACGTTACTAATTAAAGTGTACATTTTCTTATATAACAACATGAGCTATATATTGAAGTTCTTATGATAGATATCAGTTAATCTTTCACATGCTGGGTTTCAGACAGAGAAGGGGAATGGGGAATTAATAGGAAATTGCGAAAGTCTTCCAGGTTTGGAGTTATAGCATACAAATATTTCCAAAAAATAAATTGCTGGAAAAACCCAGCTGATTCAAATGATCTTTTTACCTTAGGAATAGGTGCTAGATATATATATATATATATATTTTTTTTTTTTTTGGTGGGTTGTCACATTCCCTTCATTTCTCAACAACCAAACGCATCAGCAACTGTGGAAAAATACAATATCCCTTCAAAAATTTTCTCACTAATCAAACAGCTCGTAAATAAATACAATATTTTCAAAAATAATATTGAAATCTTATATATAGAAGAAAAAAAAAAGTCGCACAGGGGCAAATCTGGTTAGCATCATAATTTTGTGATTGGAACAATGGAGATTGGAAGATGGTAGTTTAAAATAAAAATAAAAATAAAAATAAAATGAGGGGAATGGACGTAATGGCAAAAAATAGCACACTATGTAATTTGCACCATTAGAGCACCTTATACCAAATTATAGCAGTTAGCACTGTAGAATGTACTAAAATAGCAATAGCACAGTTAATTTATCTCACATCATTGGAGATGCTCTTATGGCATCAGTTAATCTTTCACATGCTGGGTTTCAGACAGAGAAGGGGAATGGAGAATTAATAAGAAATTGCGAAAGTCTTTCAGGTTTGGAGTTATAGCATACATGTGAGGGGGTGATTCAAATGATCTTTTTAAGACTGTATCCACCATTCCAATAGTTTGAATTTTTTTACATTGCAACTCACTTGTCACATATTTGTTGAAGTTTTGTTTTGTTATACGTGAAACAAAGAGATTTTTGTGAAATTAAGAACATTCAAGATCGAGACACAGATACACGAAAATCAAAGAGAGACGTAGGGAGATCGAGAACAAATCCACAAAATCAAATGTGCACAAGGGAGAAATTCCAGCTCTCCGACGACAAAGAATCGGCCCTCCTGTAGCTTTGTTTGTGAGGACCCAAGGGTGTTTGGGTTTGTGGACAAAGATCCAAAACCGAGTCATTTTTATGGATGGGGCTTCAAAACACCGGAAAGGAGCCGCAAAGCGGCGCTGGCCCTTCTTTGGACGTTTGCAGGAACCAAACGAGCGCCTCCCTGTACAGCGATGGTAAAAAGGGTAGGAAATAAGGACTAAAAGAAACGGAATTGGATTCGGTGCTGAGTTGATAGCACAATGTCAAGATAATCCACACTTTTAAATGAGATATTTGATGGCTTAGATTGAAAGTTGAAAAGGTTGTCCAATGAGGTCATTTTGGTCATTTCAATAACACATTTTCAACTTTCAATTCAAGTTATCAAATCTTTCATTCAAAGGTGTAAATTACCTTGGCAACGTGCTGAATTTTATTAACTCAACACCGAATCCAAACCCCGAACGAAACACCATCTTTTTCCTTTCTTGTAGCAGTATAGATAATAGATAATATTTAAAAGAATTAAAATATGAAATCAAGGTCACATAAACAAATTTTTTTTTTTAATTTTAAATTTTTGTACATAAGACCTTTTTTAGCTTAAAATATTAAAAACTTCACCCATCACAATTTTGAAGTTAATATTATACAATTGAATGAGAGATTAAGGGGCTGTTTGGCAAACCTAGAAACATAATCAATTGAAAATAAATTTAATCAGTTTTGACTTCATATTGTTTGGTATTTTTTTTATTTTTATTTTTTTCTTGCTAATCTATTCAACTTTCTATTGAAAACAAAGTATAAATACTTTTTCTTTTTTTTTTCTTTTTTTTTTTTAACCAACTAAACCATATTACAATTAAGAAGTGAACCCATTCTGATTTAGTTTATAAAATCCTCAAACAGACCCTAATGGACGAATGATAGCTTGGTTTTGTATACTGAAAAAAAAAAAAAAAAAAAATTAATTCAAAATATTAGGATAAAAAAAAGATTGCTCAACCTTATTGAAGTGGATTTTTGGGTATCATGCATGTGTGGGGTAGATCGAGTGATTGTAAGACCTCTTGTCAAGTAAAAGGTTTTAGGTTCAATTCTCACTACTCTATTTCAAGGCTACCCTCACCCCCATGTACTTTGTGTCTTTGTTTTATAATTACCTAGTGCATATGTAACAAGAGGCCTGTATGTGATTAGGAAATTAGTAGGGTGTAGAGCATCTGGAACCTCTTGATTGATATATTAAAAAAAAAAATGTGAATCTTTTCTGAAAGACCATAACCACTTAGGTAGCAGAATCCTACACTCCTACTTTTGAAGCGTGCTCTTATGTTAATTGAATCAATTAGTCAAGTCCACATAAATCCACATAGAAAGGCTGAAGACGGGCCCAATAATATGAACTCAGATAAGAAAGGAGAGATACGGATGTTGTTGCTTTCATCCCCGGGTGAGTTGGGGAGCTGGTATAGTGGTATATATATATACCAAATGGATGGTAGCAGCTGCTCAATAGGAACAGACCAATCATGGATTTTGGTGAGAAAAGTTAAAACTTCGTGTACTAATAAATTGGGCAGACGTGCACTAGAAGGGCAATGGTCAAATACACTTGAGACGATGTTTTCCAAATACCATTAATTATTAATTATTAGGACCATTGTCAAATTGTCATGGCTCATTTGTTCTAAAAGAAAGGCCCGTAAACTACGTTCCATAGTTCTTTTGGTCAAGACGGGTGGCCAACTCCGGTCCTTTTTTACCAAAAAAGTCCATTTTTTATACATAATTTAATTTAAAATATTAGGATAAAAGATTGCTGAATCCATTAAAGTAGATTCATGTGTATCATGCATGTGAGGGATAATTTTTTTTTATATATAAGATGATCTGTAAAAGAATTAAAATTATGACTTCTATTGTTTGGTAGGTTTTTTTTTTCTACTAATCTATTCAACTTTCTACTAAAAATGAAGTACAAACACTTTCTTTTTCTTTTTTTTTTCAAACCAATTGAACTATATGACAATTAAGGAGTGGATCCAGTCTGATCTAGGTTTTAAAATTTCCAAATAGGCCCTAATGGATGAACAATAGGTTGCCTCAAGATTATCTTCATGAACTTTATGTCTTTATTCTATAAATAGCCAATGCATATATTTGGTGCAGAGCATTTAAAACCTCCTGATATAATAATAATCTTTTCTGAAGACCAAAATGGCATGGGGCATGTGGCAGGGTCCTACACTCCTACTTTTGAAGTGTGCTCTTTTGGCAATTGACTCAATTAGTCAATTCCGCATAATCCCGTTCAAAACACGATTACCTTTTATCCCCCAAATCCGCTCTCTAAGCCATTTATGTGGAATTGACTCGTTATTATGACCAGTAGTCACTCATTGTTCCATCACAAACGATGGCGACTTACAATGGCGATGGCTCCAAAATTTTTAGATAAGGTAACTTGGAGTTTGGGGTAAGGGTTCTCAAATGAGCTGAGGTTGAATTCACTCCAGATAAATCCAGTCACAATTCTAAAATTTCAGCCAACAAAGAGAGAAAAAAAAAAAAGAAGGGTGGGGGGGATCATAGGTGGAACAAATTTGATATTGCCACTCTCTCACAAAGGGATGGGTAACTATTATCAAATTTGGTCCAAATAGCAAGACCTTGAAAAAGCTTAGTGTCTTATTTTGTTAATAATTTTCAGCGCAAGAGTTGGAAAACACGTTGGAAATTGATGAAACTCATAGAAATCGGATTGTATAATTAGACTTTTGAAACATTAACCATGCAGTACATATTAATGCGTAATATAAAAAATTTGAACAAGTTAGGCCATACAATGGATATTAATTTGTCGACGAAAATTCTTGCTTGTTTATATTTACATGCATGGAATTCTCTGTTAGGAAAAAAAAAATTGAAAAAAAAAAAAATTCTATTTGGATAGTTGAAAATGTGACAAACAGGCAAACTAAAGACACTAGTGCATTCAAAAATACTTATTTATTTTATTTTCAAGATCGAACAGAACTTACTTATTTAGTTACATGACAATGAAGAAAAATTGTAAAAAGCCAGTTACAACTTACAAGGTCTTTAACCCCCGAGGGTAGCACAGATGACAAAAGATCTCGGGGTAGGAAACGAAGATCCCAATTGGCAAAAAAAAAAAAACCAAAACTTGCAAGGTCTTTATACAATACTGATGGCTATAAGATCTCTGAGAAAAGATGAAGCATACTAGCAAGACAATTATCGGCATAGACAACAAAATGTATCCCTGTATAGTACTTCTAGACTTGGCATGTTAACTTCCATCATAAAAATGTTGTGAAATCCTCAATCATATCACATTCCCCTCACATAAGCCACCTGCATTCATCTATTAGATTAGCAAGGGTCAAATTCAGAGGATCATCTGTTAAAAAGAAACATTACTATTATTTTAAGGATGAAAATCTAAGTAGGAAATTCTAATAGTATACCTTAGATGCGTTTAAAAATAGGGGCTTCACTTACTGATTGGGCCTTCTATGTGCCTCATTTCCAAGAAGTCTGTCCTCAACCATATTCAACCCCGCTATAGCATTACCAATGCCCATATGGTCTCTTGGTGATTCTGTAGAACATGCTACCCCAATCCTGACAATTGAAATCAAGCACTCTTGAATTTTGTTTCTTCTTTCTAGCCTCCTATTTTGAGTGGTCTCGATGCTTGTCTCCTCTGCATTGATTCTTTGAAGAAGTAATGGATCTAGAATTTCCCCCACTCTTTCCGGCAAAGCTGTCAAGGCAAAGTTATGAAGGTTGAGGCCGTCTTTAAACATGCCATCAGTCGGTCTCTTCCCAATAAACATCTCTAACAGCAGGATACCATAGCTATACATGTCGCCATAAGTTGACATCTCACTTCTCATACCATAGCTGTACATGTCGCCATAAGTTGACGCCTTGCTTCCCATACCATACTCTATAGTTCACAAACAAATGTCGCAATCATAGTTACTGAAGAGAGAAAATTAAAGCATAGTTTGATCATCTAAGTGCTTTAACCCAAGTAGAAAGCATATATGTTTTAGTAACATGCTTTTAAGCATCTAGCATCATAGTCACAAAGAAGATTTAATTTTCCCACAGCTTAGGATGGTGATTAGATATGCTTGAAGGCGTCAAAACTTCAACGAGCATGCTTTAATGTGATTCGCTTATTACCGGTTGAGATTGAAACGTAGGTGTTTTCGAAATCAAATTAGGGCATTGAACAGGACAACCTACTGCTTTGGCTGAGATTAAAAATAAAATAAAATAACCCAACAGCAAAGGGATTTATTTTTAATTGCCATGTGGCAAACGCTTTCATTATATGCGAGAAAATGGTCCTGATTGGATTGCAGTACTTCACATTGAGGTACCTTAGAGTGATAGATTAAAATAGAAAAGAGATTGTTTTATATATACATATTTGATTTTAAACATATAGGCAGCTAAGGTCGGGTACAGATACTGAATCGTCAAGCTGAATGTCAAAGTTGAGTTTCCCTACCATACTTTTTTTATAAGAGAACTGGAAAAAAAAAAAAAAAAAACATTCTTGCAAAAGCAAAAGGAGTAAACTCATCACCTGCTAGAACCCCAGCTGTAATTTATTTCGACTGTGAAAACTCATATTTATACCTTATACGTTCCCCATAAAATTTTCAAATTTGAAAACATAGAGATCGATCTATGCCGTATAACCCCTTTCGTTTTCAGTGAAATCAAGGAAGCACAATCCATATCGATCGGGAGCAAGAGCACCATACCAGGCCAATGGCCATAGCTAGAAGAGGTAAGGAAGCCAAAGAGGAAAATGCATTGAGCTTCAAGTAATAGTGTAATCTCGAAGAAATTCTCTAGAATAAAATAAGAAAAAATTATAAGGAAAACTATTCATGTTGATGCTATAGTTTATTGAAATTTGCAAATGATATAAGTAAGAAAAAAAAAAATCAACTCATTCAACTGGTCACCCGAGTGGTAACCTAAAAAAAATCAATTCAAAAATAAAAATGAGAGGAAAGAATTTTGAGTTACCTAGAGGGGCATAGCCAATAGTGCCTTTAATTCCAACAGAGCTGGTTCGATTTGAAGAGAACTCATGGGTGGCTTCTAGATGGAATCTTACTAAGCCAAAATCTTCGACATGGGCAGTCATGTCACCGTCCATAAGAATGTTGCTCGGCTTACAATCACAATGAATGATCAGGACTTCACTGTGACGGTGTAGATAATCCAATGCATTAGAAACATCTATGGCGATGTTAATTCTCTGAAGAAGACTTAAGCATCTTTGCTCCTGTGCCTCATCTACTCTATGTTGTGGATGCAACTTGTGTTCTAGGCTTCCATTGACCATGAACTCATAAACTAGAGCCTTAAAATCATTACCTTGGAAATCAACACTCGAACATGCGGTTAATACCTTGACAAGATTTCGATGTCTGATATTTCTCAAAGCTTCGCATTCAGCCATGAAACTTTTGAAAGCTCCCCTATGTTGTAGGTTGAGTACTTTCACTGCAACAAATGTTTCATCTGGATCAAGAACCCTTTTATACACAGACCCAAAACTACCAACACCAATCAAATTGGCCAAAGAGAACCCATCAATTGCTTTGAGAAGTTTTTCATATTACAACTTCAAAAGCGAAACATCAAATGAAGAATTTGAAGAAGTCTCCCTTTTTTTCTTTCCTAAGAAGTATAGCTTTGGAAAGAAGAACATGAATGACAGTCCGAGAAGGCCACTAACAACGGAGATCAATATTTTTAGCTTAGATGACAACCTCTGCTTAGCCGACTCTTTGGCTGTGCATTTGGGCAGCTGTAATTCAGCTACACCCCCATAGAGCTTCTTGTTTCCAATGATTGTAATTGCACTTGCATTTTTGAAAACTCCTTGTGTTGGCAGCTCACCCTCAAAACTATTAAAAGAGAGATTCAAGTTTTGTAAATAGGCATAGATCTCCAAGTATTTTGGAATCTGGCCAGACAAGTTGTTGCACGACAGATCCAAATCTTCGATGCCTCTTAAAGACTCAAGGATGAAGGAATTATCCCATGGAAAGAGTTACCCTCCATGTGCAGAAATACTAAACTTGTGCAACTACCGAGAGTGCTAGGAATTTCACCAGATAAGTTGTTTTGAGAGACATCCAGATAGCCAAGATTTCTCAAGTTACCCACTTCCAAGGGTAGGGAACCTGTTAAATGGTTTTGAGATAGGACTAGATAGATTGATAAGGATGAGAGTACCAATCACTTGTTTAGGTACTGTACCAGTTAGGTTGTTTTCAGAAAGAAGCATAAGTATCAAACGCGTACAATTTCCTAGACTTTCAAGTATTCTCCCCTGTAGATTGTTACTGTTTAAAGCCAAGTGGAGTAACAAAGTTAAATTTCCCAGCGAGGATGGAATATTCCCAGACAGACTGTTTCTATTCAAATACAAGTATTGCAATTTTTTAAGTTTGCCAATATCATGAGGAATCCTACCCGTCAGATATGTGGTTGTACCCCAAATACAGTTGCTCTAAGCTGACAAGATTTGCCATTCCAGTAGGGATGCTGCCAAGTATTTGATTTTCTCCTAGTCCCATAACCCGCAGCTTTGTTGATAGATTGCCAATAGATTTGGGCAGTCCCCTCCGAAATTGTTCATTTCTATAACGAGTAGTTCTAAATTGGTACAATTAGCCAGTGAAGAGAGAAAATCCAAGTCATCATAGTCCCCATTTTCAAGATTGTTTTGACCTATTTGTATACAGTCCAGACACTATGAAGGCTTGCCATAGAGGGCACTCTTCCAGTTAATTGGTTCTTTAATATATAAAATCCCAAAAGATTTGAAGTATTAGATATTGTGAGCGGAATCGATCCACTGAATTGGTTTTCCTGAATGGAAAAACATTGGAGGTAGGGAAAAGTGAGGCCCAAGTCCGAGGGAAGACTTCCTTGAATTTGGTTTTCCAGTACTGCGAAAATAGTTATGGAAGAGAGATTGTATATTGAAGGAGGGATTATACCAGACAGCTTATTTACCCCAAGTTCAAGACCAGTCAAGTATGTCAACTGGCCTAGGCTGTCTGTAATACTTCCCTGCAGATAATTTTCTCTCGCAGTAATGAGCGTGAGAGATGAAAGGTTTCCAAGACAATGTGGGATCTCTACTGTGAACTTGTTGAAGGCCAGAGAAATCACCTGGAGCTTTGATAAGGAACCAAGGAACTCTGGAAATGTCCCCACCAGCTTGTTGCCTCTTAAGCTTAAGAATCTGAGGTTTGAGCAGTGGGATATATCGGCCGGAATTTCGCCTCCAAATGAATTATTTATCAGCCTCAATCTTTGCAGCCTGAACAGTCGACCGATTTCTTGTGGAATTTCGTGGGTAAAGCTATTATTACTGAGGTCTAACACCTTGAGAAAACTCAGATTTGCTATGTGAGGTGATATAGTCCCCGCCAGTTTCTGGGACTGTAGGTTCAACATGGTGACCCTTTGACGGCGGCAACTGCAAGTAACACCATGCCACTGGCAGAAGTGTATGGAATCATTCCATGAGCTCGTAGCCTGAAGAGGATCGTGAGTTATTTTGGCCTTGATGTCAAGCAGTGCAAGTCGGTCAGTTTTATTTCGTCCTAGTGTTGAGGCAGCTCTGGTGGTGAAGCCCGAATGCAGCAAGCACAAGCAAGAGACTTGTACGAGGTGGACGAGAACATTGAGAACTGAACTTAAGTTCATGGCTAGAATCCGCATTTGACTTCACAAAGACCTTTGATCTTTCTTTTCTTTTTCCTTTTTCTTTTAATGTTTTCTGGTTCCAAGAAGGCAGCTAGGCATGGTATATAAATAAATGGGTGGCCTGTAAAGCTAACAAACGGCTGTGACACATAAGATCAGTCAATCTATTTAACAGTTATATCCATTTGGTCAGTGTGTTCACAACACTATTTTAAATTCAAGAACGGGAATTGGATTCTTCTTTCCCTTTATGAGGACACAATCCTGGTGAAAGTGAAACTTTGATTCCTCTTTCCCTTTTTGAGGACACAATCCCCACTTCCACATTTTGTACAGCCAGAAGTGGAACCTCATATCAAGCCAAATTGACTTTTAAAGTAGGTCTGTGCTAGCTACTTGGTTTTTATTTAAGGCCTCTGGATACTGAGTTGGCAAGGAAAAAATGTTGTGTAGAAGCGCGATAAACAAACAATTTCTATGGTGGTAGAAATGATTAATCAAACAAAACAAGTGAATTGATCCAAGCACAGAAAATAAACAAAGGCACAAAGAAAAGGAGACACAAGATTTACGTGGTTCGGCAAAATGTCTACGTCCACATGTGACGATGATCAATCCACTATGTGTTCAAGAGAATACAAGAGTAAGAATACTCACAAAATCCCTAGATCCCCTTTACACCCAATGATGAATCCCAAGTGGCTCTCTTTGCATAAGGATGAAACCCTAAAAACCCCCTTTATATAAAGTGGGTTATAACATAAGTGAGTGGATCGGGTTGGGTCAAAAAGACCCAACTTACAAAATGGGCTAAAAAACAGAATTAAAGACAAATATCCAACAAAAAAAATAATAATAATAATAATTTAATTGAAATCAAAAAATTAAATAAATTCAACTGTTGTCAATTCCTAAATAATATAAATCTTTCAATTCTTATGGAGCCCATTTATATAAAGGAAGCATGATGAAAGAAATGATTAAAAAGGTTGAGGATCTACTGTCTCCATGTCAAATTTTATATTTAGATAATGTGAGTTGTGGCATTTTCCCAACATTCCACAATATTTTGTTGAGTCTTGATAAAGCATAGCATTAAAGAAACATAGAAAGGCAAAAACACCTGCAAGCAACTCAATTACCATTCCACATCCATACCCCATTGGCCACTACTTTCCATTCGAATCCACCACAAAACTCAAAATTGCCTTGGATTTGGGCAAGAGAAACCGTTTTAGGACACAATCCAGGTGAGAAACTGTTTTAGGACTGATGCGTTGAGGACCCACCTAACTAATCTAAACAGTGGCATCTGATTGGGCAATAGTATCACTGAGCAAGTGAAAGTGAAACTTTGATTCCTCTTTCCCTTTTTCTTTCTCTTTTCTTCTCAAGGGTCCATCAATAATTTAATCATCTATATCATGCAGAGTCGATAGGATTCCTCCTTTCATCAGGCTTTAGCCATCCTTTTTATCCAAAGAGTGGGAAAAAAAGAAAAAGAAAAAGAAGGATTAGAAATTTAGAATCATATTCCCACTGCCACATTTTGTCAAGATAGACCCTTTTTCATGAAGATTAGGAAATGAGGTGAGGTTTTTTGAACGTCATTGGGTAAGGTCTTAGAGCCTCTTTATGTTGATTATGTGGAATTGACTTGTTATTGCAGCTCAAATGATATTGTCTTTTATACAAGATACAAAAATTCCCAAGAGCAGTATTTGACACAAAATATAACAAAGGTTGTTCAAGTCTATCTCATGCTGCAACATCTGGGTCTGGTCTTGCAAATCATATTAAACAATACTGACGAGTCGGATACCAAATCTTACTGCCCCCATTTCTAGTGATAATAAATGATACATCAGTCTTATTCTCTATTCGCTTTTCTCTATTATTTGTATTATTTTTCTTCGCTTAATAAAATTTAGAGCTTTGATGCACATGATAGTGAGGGTCTAGGGAAGACTTCTTTGATGCTCAACCTCTTTTTAAAAAAACAAAACAAAAAACAAAAAAAAAAAAAAATAGTACTTTCAAGAATGAAAATTAAAATTGTAAATCGTAATCATATCTTAGCCATATAAAATACGGGCTTTACCTACCAATTGGACACCCCATCTATCCCAATTCCCAAAAGACTGTTCCAAACCAGATGCAAATGCTACCACATCGGCAATATCCATTCGTTCTTCTGGTGATTCTACAGAACATACTACATTGCTACTCCAATCCTAACAATCGAAATCAAGCACTTCCAGATTTTATCACTTCTTGCTAGCTAGCCTCCTATTGTGGGTGGTTTCAATGCTTGTCTCATCTTCTTTTATTTTTTGAAGAAGTATTGGACACAATCCATTTGGCCTGTAAGTCATGTCCATTTGGCCAGTGTGTTCACAACATAATTTTAAATTCAAGAATGGGCCTTGGATTTGGGCAAGAGAAGTTATACTAGGTGTTACTGGGTAAGTATTTTGTCTGTGATCTTTGGGATAACTTGTCCCACATCACAATATGACGGCACATTCCTGGTGAGAAACCAGTTTAGGATCAACGCGTTGAGGACCTACCTAACCAAAGTGATAAACTGTGGCATCTGATTGGGGCAATAGTATCACAGAGCAAGTGAAAGTGAAACTTTGATTCCTCTTTCCTTTTCTCTTTCTGTTTTCTTTTCAAGGGTCAATCAATAATAGTCATCAGGCTTTAGCCCTCCTTTTGTCCAAAAAGGGACAAAAAAAGAAGAAGGAAGGATTAGATACTTGGACTCACATCCCCACTTCCACATTTTGTACAGCCAGAAGTGGAACCAAATTACAAGCCAAATTGACTTTAAAAGTAGGTCTGTGCTGCCCAAAGATGATACTCTGGATACTGTGTTGGCAAGGGGAAAAAAAACAATTTAACTGAAATCAAAATCAAAATAAATTCAACTCTTGTCAATTTCTAAATAATATAACACATTAAATCAAGCCTATTATTTAATGGATTCCAATTATCTTTCGAATTTCATGGAGCCCATTTATATAAAGGAATTGACTCGCTATCACGACCATAAGTGGTGGTGCTTGCTATGCCAAATTGGCTATTGTCTTCAAAAATTTCTCCTTACTTTCGCTGATTGTTCCACCGCCAATGGTGGTGCCTTAGAATGGTGACTGCTCCAAATTTTGTCTTTGAACAGGGGAATGGGATTGATATGGGTAAATTATTTCAGCCGATGGGTTGAAATTTGAGTTTGAGGCAAGGGTTCTTAAATGAACTGAGGTTGAATTCACTCTAAATAAATCTAGCCACAATTATAAATTTGAAGCCAAAGAAGAGTAGAAAAAAAAAGGGAAATGATAGGCAGACAAAAGTTCAAATGGTCCAAATAGCAAAACCCTGAACAGCTTATATTTATATGGTTACACGGTTTTTTACAATACTAATGGCATATATATATATATGAACCTCCACTGCCAAATTGTTGTGAAATCCTCGTATCACATTCCCCTCACATAAGCCACCTGCATTCATCTATTATTCCATTAGCAAGAGTCAAACTAAATGGATCGTATGTAAGTTACATATCATGTAACTATTTGTCATAACCTTATTTAGCTGAGCACTTAAAAATAAAACAAATATTGAAACCAAAAAAGTAACCAATAATAAATGAAACATGACAGCATTTTTAAGGATGAAGATCAAAATTGTAAATATAAAATGAGGGCTTTACCTACTGATTGGACACCCCATGTACCCCAATTCCCAGTAGACTATTCCTAACCAGATGCAATTCTGCTATCACATTGGTAATATCCATTCGTTCTCTTGGTGATTCTGCAGAACATGCTACACCAATCCTAACAACTGAAATCAAGCACTTCCGAATTTTTTCACTTCTTACTAGCCTCCTATTTTGGGTGGTTTCAATGCTTTCCTCCGCTTCTTTGATATTTTGAAGAAGTACAGGATCCATAATTTCGACCACTCTTTCAGGCAAAGTCATCATGGCAAAGTTATGAAGGTTTAGACCATCTTTAAACATGCCATCAGTTGGTCTCTTCCCAGTAAACATCTCTAGCAATAGGATGCCATAGCTGTACACATCGCCATAGGTTGACACCTCGCTTCCCATACCATACTCTGCAAGACACACACAAATGTTGTAATTATAGTTATGAATATCTTAGAACGGTAGTATTATAATTTATAATTTATAATTTTTTTTGACAATAGAAGCAAAATACAAACATATGAGCATGTGAACATACACACTTGCACATGCAGAGGGAGTAAACTCATCACCTGCTGTAACCTCCTTTCATATTTCCTTCTGTTGTAAACAATAATATTTATACCATATGCCCCCTAAAAATCAACTTTGGGAACAGAGATTTTTGCCATATAACCATTTACAATCAACAGTGAGAGATAGAGCACCATACCAAGCCAATGGCCATGGAAAGAGGAGGTGAAGAAGGCAAAGGGGAAAATGCATTGAGGTCCAAGTAACAATGTAATTGCAAAGACATTTTCATAAGAGTAGAATAATAAGAAATTATAAGAAAAACTACTCATGTTGATGCTAGAGCTTATTGAAATTTGCAAAATGAAAGAAGTAAGGAAAAAAAAAATAAACTCATTCAATGGGTCACGAGAGTGGGATCTAAAGAAATCAAGTCAAAAATAAAAATGAAAGGACAAAATTTTGAGTTACCTGGAGGGGCATAGCCAATGGAGCCTTTAATTCCTACAGAGCTGGTTTGATTTGAAAACAACTCATGGACAACTTCTGGATGGAATCTTACTAAGCCAAAATCTCCTACATGGGCAGTCATATCACTGTCCATAAGAATGTTGCTCGGCTTAAGATCACAATGAACTATCGGGACTTGACAGTGATGGTGTAGATAATCCAATGCGTAAGCAACATCTATAACAATGTTAATTCTCTGAAGAAGACTGAAGCACCTTTGCTCTTGTGCCTCATCTACCCTATGTTGTGGATGCAACCAGTCTTCAAGGCTCCCGTTGACCATGTACTCATAAACTAGAGCCTTGAAGTCATTACCTTGAAAATCAACACTTGAACATGCAGTTAATACCTTGACAAGATTACGATGCCTGATATTTCTCAAGGCTTCACATTCGGCCATGAAACTTTTGGAAGCTCCTTTACGCTGAAGGTTGAGTACTTTCACTGCAACAGCTGTTTCGTGTGGACCAAGAACCCCTTTATACACAGAACCAAAACTACCAACACCAATCAAATTGGCTAAAGAGAACCCATCAGTCGCTTTGAAAAGCTTTTCATAGGACAACTTCAAAAGCGAATTGTCGAACGAAGAATTTGAAGAGGTCTCCCTTCTTTTCTTTCCTCTACAATATAGCTTCAGAAAGAAGAACATGAATGGCAGTCCGAAAAGGCCACTCGCAATGGAGATCAATATTTTCAGCTTAGGTGACAATCTATGTTTGGTTAACTCTTTGGCTCTGCATTTCTGCAACTGTAATTGAGCTATACCCCCACAAAGCTTCTTGTTCCCAATGATTGAAATTGCACTTGAATTTTTGAAAACTCCTTGCATTGGTACCTCACCCTCAAAATTATTAAAAGAGAGATTCAACTTCTGTAAGTAGGCAAAGGTCTCCAAGTATATTGGAATTTGGCCAGACAAGTTGTTGCACGACAGATCCAAATCTTCAATGGCTCTTAAAGAACTAAAGGATGAAGGAATTGTCCCTTGGAAATAGTTACCCTCCATGTGCAGACTTAGTAAGCTTGTGCAACTACCAAGGCTGCTAGGAATTTCACCGGATAAGTTGTTTTGCGACACATTGAGATGGCCAAGATTTCTCAAGTTACCTACTTCCATAGGAAGGGAACCTGTTAAAAGATTTTTAGATAGGTCTAGAACGATTGATAAGGATGAGAGACCAATCACTTGCTTAGGTATTGTACCAGTTAGGTTGTTTTTAGAAAGAACCATAGCTATCAAATGCTGGAAATTTCCCAGACTTTCTGGTATGCTCCCTTGTAAATTGTTACTGTTTAAATTCAGGTCGAGTAACAGAGTTAAATTTCCAAGCGAGGAGGGGATATCCCCTGACAGATTGTTTCCTCTCAAATACAAGGATTTTAGTTTTCCAAGTTTACCAATATCATGAGGAATCCGACCTGTCAACTGGTTGTACCCCAAATCCAGTGACTCTAAACCGACAAGTTTTGTGATCTCAGCAGGAATGTTTCCTAGTATTTGATTACTTTCTAGTCCCATAACCCACAACTTTGTTGATAGATTGCTAATAGATTGGGGGAGGACCCCTCCAAAATTGTTCCCTCCTATATTGAGTATTTCTAAACTGGTGCAGTTAGTGAGTGAAGAGAGAAAATCCAAATCATCATCTTCCCCAGTTCCGAGATTATTAAAACTAATTTGTACATTCCAAACACTAAGAAGGTTTGCCATAGAGGGCACTCTTCCAATAAATCGGTTCTCTGCTATTTCAAATCCCAAAAGATTTGAAGCATTAGACATTGTGATCGGAATGAACCCACTGAATTGGTTCATGATGACGTAAAAATATTGGAGGTTGGGAAGAGTGAGACCCAAGTCTGGGGGAAGACTTCCTTGAATTTGGTTTTCCCATACTATGAAATCAGTTATGGAAGAGAGATTGTAAACTGAAGGTGGGATTATACCAGACAGCCTATTTCCACCAAGTACAAGAAAAGTTAGGTATGCCAATTGGCCTAGGCTGTCTGGAATACTTCCCTGCAAATAATTTTGTGTTGCAGAAAGTACATTGAGAGATGAAAGGTTCCCAATGGAAGGTGGGATATCTCCTGTCAAGTTGTTGAAGCCCAGATATATTACCTGGAGCTTTGATAAGGAGCCAAGGACCATTGGAATTGTCCCTTCCAGCTTGTTCCCTTCCAAGGATAAGAATGTGAGATCTGAGCAACGGGATATACTGGCCGGAATTTCACCTCCAAATGAATTATTTGTCAGCCTCAATCTTTGCAGCCTGAACAGTCGACCAATATCTTGGGGAATTTCGTGGCTAAAGCTATTATTATGGAGGTCTAACACCCTAAGAAAACTCAGATTTCCTATGTGAGGTGACATGGACCCTGCCAGTTGCAGGGAATGCAGGTCCAACATGGTGACCCTTCGACGCCGGCGACTGCAAATAACACCATGCCACTGGCAGAAGTGTATGGAATCATTCCATGAGCTGACAGCCTGAAAAGGGTCGTGAGTAATTTTGGCCTTGATGCCAAGCAGTGCAAGTCGATCGGTTTCATTCCGTCCTAGTGTTGAGGCAGCTCCGGTGGTGAAGCCCGAATGCAGTAAGCTAAAGCAAGAGACTAGAACGATGTGGTTGAGAACATTGAGAAGTGAGCTTAAGTTCATAAGCGGAAGCCCCATTTGAGTACACAAAATCTATGACTCTATGATAATTGGTACTAGCATGATCACTGAATAAGGGGGGAAAATACACAAAATTTAGGCAGGGAGTGAAATCCATATATTACAAAATAGGAAGCAGACTCCAAAATAGGAAGGGTCCATGGGATTACAGCGAGAAAAGTAACGAGCAGGTCTTACTTGGTGGGCAGGCATAATGGAGTCAAATTGACCGCAATGTGAACACACTCTTTGTAAGGGACATCTCATGAAGACCATTTATGTCAACATGATTTGTTTCTACAGCCAAGAGTGGAAGCACTTACACTAAGTAAAATTGACTTCAAAACGCTGCATCCAAAAGTGGGGCACTGCTGGTGCTAGCTACTTGGTTATCGTCTTCTGAAATTTCGCCTTACTTTCAGTCATTGTTGAATTGCAAACGATATGATGGTGCATTTCCATGCCCACTTGTCCAAATTTTTTAGCTTTTGGACAGGGGAATGGAATTGACATGGGTAATTATTTTTAACAGGCGGGTTTTTCATTTCTCTCAATCGTAATCTTAGTTTGAGGTCAGAATTCTTAACTGGGCTGAGGTTTAAGTCACTCTGGATCAATTGAAGCCTAATTCTAAAATTTAAGCCTCTTGGGGGAGAAGGGGGGTGATTTTCCATTAAGGGAAATGCTGTGTACAGCATTTTATGTGCAGGCCCATAATACAACACCTTATGTGGCACTATGTGTATGGATCAAAACTCCCTCAATTTATTTAACAAATCTCTTTTTTACTGATGTGGGTTGGTGCTATACAAAGGGTGCTTCGTATAGCACCGCCCTTGAATTAATTCTACCAAAACAGTTGGATAGCACATTCTTTTTTCTTTTTTCCTTTCTTGTTTTTGAGACCTTGAAAGATAAAGCAAAAACAACAGTAGTAGAAACCATCAAAGAAAGAAACAAGAAGGATAGAAAACATCATCCAAAAGTCTATCCTATCCAAGCAGCAAATGAATTTGTTTACTCAAATTCCATCTTCCCTAACCCCCACCCCAATCCCCCCAGGCCCGCATCGAGCCCCACCAATGAGAAATTACCTTCTCTTTTTTTGTTTTTGATTTTTAAAATTGAAAATCTAAGTTGTAGTTGTAATTGTAATTGTAATCAAATAAGATTGTCCCTACTTAGATGCAACTCTACTACAACATTGCTAATAGCTATTTGATCTCTTAGTGAGTGTGAAGAACATGTTATTCCAATCTTAACAATTGAAATCAAGCACTTCAGAATTTTGTTACTTCTTGCTAGCAAGCCTCTTATTTTAAGTGGTTTCCATGTTTTTGTCCCCTTCTTTGTTTGTCCATGCATAGTCTTATGTTTTTGTCCCCTTCTTTGTTATTTATTCTGCTAAAAAGTTGGAAGACACAATAAAAATTTATGGAACTCATAGAAATTAGACTCTGTAATTAGATGTCTAAAACATTCATGCAGTCCATATGAAACCATAATTTTACCATTTTGAACAAGCTGGGCCAAACAATGGATATTAATTTGCTAACTGTTGTGAAACCAAGAATTTAGAACAATTGAATAGAGAAAATAGGAACAAGTTCAGCAAGAGAATAAAACTTCTTATCCACCCCTTAAGGTCTCGTAATACATCCTTTATATGGTAGTGCAAGGTTCACTATTCTACCTAACTTCAATGAATAAAGAAAGAATGAGTGAGTGCCAGTAGTGGTGGCATCCACATACTGACATTGTTTACAACACTCTCCTTTGGATGTCCACCTCGTTAAGAAAATGTGCCTCATTAAAACCTTACCAAAAGAGTTCCAGTGGAAAAAAACTAGCAAAGGAAAAAGAGCACAACATTTTGTAAATCTTAGAGTGGTGTTGGACACACTAAAGAAAAAACTGCTTCATTAATACCTTGCCAGGAAAATAGTGGGACAAAACCTGGATGAAGGAAAAAGAGTACAGCATACATATGTCCAAAAATAAATTATCCATTTGATAAGAAGATAGGTATCAACTTAATTGATCGCAAACTCGACGCATTCCAATTTTGTACACTATCGTCTTGAATGCTGCTATTGATAGTATTTTAGTAAATAAATCTGCAAGATTATTTCTTGAACATGTTTTCTAGACATCAATATCACTGCTCTTCTGGAGTTCATATTTATGTGCTTGATCGGATCACCTTTGATATAACTTCCTCTAATCTGTAGTTCTACAGAAGTGGCATAAAATATGTTTAATGCCATTCCAGTGTTGTCGAGTTGGAGCAGAGCTGAATTTTACTAACAAGTTGACTAGAAATGATGTATCAGGGTTAGTGCATTGTGCTAGATATAACAAATCGCCTATTGCACTAAGATATGGTCCTTTAGAACCGAATAGCATTTCATTATCTTCTTTGGGTGAAATTGATCTTTCTTAATATTAAGAGATTAAACTACCATGGGAGAACTTAATGGATGTGATTTATCCATATTAAAATGTTTCAAAACCTTTCCGGCATCTGTTGATTCATGGATAAGGATTCCGTTTGATTTATGCTCAATCTACATGCCAAGACAATATTTTGTTCTCCCTTCTTTAAATATTTAGCAGCTTTCATAAACTCTTCAGGAATCCCAATTAAATTTATATTATCAACAAAAATTATAATGATGGCTAATCCATATTCTGATTTCTTTATAACTATATAAGGGCATATTAATTAAATACTCAGAGATGATTATATCACATTTTTCCGGATTGTTTTAATCCATACAAAGATCATCTTAATTTAATTAAGTACATTTTTTGTAATATTTGCTTCAAGGAGTGAAATCCATATATTACTTTTTTTTTTTTTTTTTCGGGGTCAGCAAGCAGACTCCAAAATAGGAATGGTTCATGGGATTACAGCGAGAAAAGTAACAAGTAGGTCTTACTTGGTGGGCAGGCGTAATGGAATAAAATTGTCCTACCCCACAATGTGAACCCACTCTTCGTAAGGGACATCTCATGAAGACCATTTATGTGAACATGATTTGTTTCTACAGCCAAGAGTGGAAGCACTTTTTTGATATATACTATGTAAAATTGACTTCAAAACGCTGCATCCAAAAGTGGGGCACTGCTGGTGCTAGCAACTTGGTTATCGTCTTCTGAAATTTCGCCTTACTTTCAGCCATTGTTGAATTGCAAACGATATGATGGCGCAATTTCAATGCCCACTAGTCCAAATTTTTTAGCTTTTGGACCGGGGAATGGAATTGACATGGGTAATTTAGTAATTATCTTTTCTTCTTTTTTTTTGGTATCTTGAAAGGGGTTCAAATCCTTAACCTATCTTACTCCTACCATTTTCCCCACTCTCCCTCACTACTAGACTAACCCCAATGGCTTATTTAGTAATTATCTTTAACAGACAGGTTTTTCATTTCACTTGATTGTAATCTGAGTTTGAGGTAAGAATTCTTAACTGAGCTGAGGTTTAGGTCACTCTGGATTAATCCAAGCCTAATTCTAAAATTTAAGCCTTTTTTTTAGTTTTGGGTTTTTTTTTTTTTTTTTTTTTTTTGGTGGGGGTGGGGGGCGGGGGTAAGGCAAGCATTTTAATTTTCAATTAATTCTACCACAACAGTTGGACAGCACCTATTTTTTATTTTATTTTATTTTTTTTAAATCATGAAAAGATAAAGCAAAAACAACAGTAGAAGAAACCAGCAAAGAAAGAAACAAAAAGGAATAGAAAACATCATTCAAAAGTCTATCCTATCCTAATCAGACGCAACTCTACTATAAGTCTATAACATTGCTAATATCTATTTGATCTCTTGGTGATTTTGAAGAACATGTCATATATTCCTATCCAAACATTTGAAATCAAGCACTCTTAAATTTTGTTACTTCTTACTAACTAGCTTCTTAGTTTAAGTGGTTTCCATGTTTGTGTCCCGTCTTTGTTTCTCCATGCTAGTCTTAGTTTGGAAAAATAGAATTTATTTTTATTTTTTTGCTAAACACAAATAGGAAACAAACACACAACACACAAACACAAAATGAAAAAACTCACATATGTGACATAGACCAAAGGAAAGCTCAAAAGCGCATAAAGTCAACCCACACACAACCTCCAGAAGGGCCTAACTCTTGAAGAAGATGTGGAACCTTATAAACTCCTAAGGCAAACCTTGATGGAAACTTAAGGGTGAAAAGTGAAGCATAGTTTAATTGTTTAAATACTTTTATTGAATTAGAAAGCAGATATGTTTTGGTAGCACTCTTTTAAGCATCAAGCCTCTAAGTTAGGCAAATGATTTAATTTTTCCACATTTAGGATGGTGATCAGATATTCAAATGACTGAAGGAAATAGAAGGTACTCATTTCAACTACTCGATCATATGCTCTAGGGGGAATCAATTGCCCACCAGAGATTTCTCAACAGATTATGCCCTTAAGTAGGCAGTAAATTCTTAAGATTGGGAAATAGTCCTGTTAAAGGTTCAAAAACCTCTGAGTAATAGCCCCCCCCCCCCCCCCCCCCCCCCAAAAAAAAAAAAAAGAAAAAAAAAAGAGAGATGAGATAGGAGAAACCTGAATGAGCATTTTTTCTTTTCTTATTTATTTATTTATTGTAGAAGAATGAGCTTGCTTTATGTGATATGGTATTCAAAAAATGGAAAATCATATATTTCCGTAGCTAAGGGTTTTCCGATATCCACCTACTGAATCATCAAGCTGAATATCATTCGTAATAGTAGGATTTAGGTTCAAAAATATTGGGCCCCCAGCCAAGTAATTGATACGCAATTAGAGGAGACCATGGAACGTGGAATTGGTCTCCCTGATCTGCTGGGCCACGATTACTGGGAGGTGGGTCAGGACATTTTGGACGATCAATCATGGGTATGGAACCACCAACTTGCCGGCCCCAACTCGCCTGTTTCTTTCCAATAATCGATTTTGCTAACCAGCTCTCTTTTCAATAAATCAATAATGACTATCACTGGCCTTATAGTTTAGATGTTACGCCTTCTCGTTTAAGGTTTGGGGTTTGAATCTCAGTCTTGTATTCTTGTTTTTCAAAATTGGATTTTGGAAGTTCTATCCTATAAGGTAGGGGGTAGGATTGGAGAAAATTTTCAATGTCACTATGAGTATGTGATTCAACATTATGGTTGCACGAGCCAATGGGAGAGGAGCAAAATGGGAATGTCAAGTCAAAAAGTGGCCTGGCATTCTCACTTTACTCCACTCTCATGAACTCGTAATGTCATGTCAATCATATCTTATAATACCTTTTTTATGCAAGGAAAATAAATGTTGGGAAGTCGTATATCCCGTATTGATTAAATATCGAATTTGATATTGCATCATATACCTATCTGAGTTCTCCACTTAATAGCTTAAGTTTTTAAATTAGAAACTTAACATGGCATCAGGACATGTCGTTCTTGAAAAGTCTCACATCCCCAACTTAACAAAAAGAGGCATAACAAGATAAAATGAATGAAAAATTGTGGTAGAGTGCGCCCTAATTTGAAACATTCATGTGATCCAACTATTACCATAATTGAACAATTAGGCCATAACCATTATTATAATTATTTTGATTTTCTTTTGGGGTTATTTTGCATTTGGACAGTTGAAAAGGTGACACATATGACCACTAAAAACACCAGTAGATTCACAACAACTTATTTATTTAATTTTCAAGCGCAAACAGAAGTTACATGACAATGAAGATAAAGTGGACAAAGCCAATAACAAGTTACTAGGTCTTTTTATAGTACTCATGGCCATATGGTCTCTGAGCAAAGATCAAGCCTAGTAGGCAGTAGCAGGATAAGAAAATAGATGACAAAATATATCTACATGGTACATCTAGACTTGATTAGATGGGTGGCACAAGCACTTCCATCATGAAACTGTTGTGAGATCCTTCATCATATCATACTCCCCCTCACATAAGCCACCTGCTGAGCACATATCATTAACTATTTGTCATAACCTTCTTTTTAGCCTAAATTAAATCAGTTTTTCCACCTGCTGAGCACTTCAAAATAAAACAAATTCTAAAAAAACAATAATAAATGAAGCATTATAGTATTCTTAAGGATGAAAATCAAAATTGTAAATCGTAATCATATCTTAGCTAGGGTATCATGTAATATAGGGGGATTTACCTACTAGTTGGACTCCCCATGTATCCCAATTCCCAAAAGATTGTTCCTAACCAGATGCAATTTTGTCAATTTTGTTGCAACATGGCTAATATCCATACGTTCTCTTGGTGATTCTACAGAACACACTACTCCAATCCTAACAACTGAAATCAAGCACTTTAGAATTTTGTCACTTCTTGCTAGCCTTCTATTTTGATTGGTTTCGAAGCTTGTCTCCTCTTCTTTGATTTTTTGAAGAAGCATTGGATCCACAATTTCCACAACTCTTTCAGGCAAAGCCATCATGGCAAAGTTATAAAGGTTTAGACCGTCTCCAAATATGCCATCAGTCAGTCTCTTCCCAATAAACATCTCTAATAGCAAAATGCCATAACTATACATGTTGCCATAAGTTGACACCTCGCTTCCCATACCATATTCTATAGTTCAGAAACAAATGTTGTAGTTATTGTTATGAATATCTTAGAACGTAGTCTTATAATAACATTATAAATGGACAAATATTCTCCACGCATAGGTTTGTATTAGAAAAATGGAAAATTAGATGTGAAAAATAAAGCATATTTTGATTGTTTAAATATTTCAGTAAGGAAGATAATTTAATTTTTCTAAATCAAGCAGGGTGGTTAGATACGCTTGAACCTATTCAAAACTCGATGAGCTTGCTTTTATAAGAGTAAAATATTGGTGTTTCTGAGATCGTATATATTAGGGCATTGAGCAGGACAATGAGCTTGCTTTATTGTTGGCTGAGTCGAAAATCCCAAAAGCAAAGGAATTGTATTATAAATTGGCATGTGGCAAACGCACTTATTTTGTGTCAAATAATGGTCCTAATTGCAGCGAAGTAAACCTCATATTGAGGGATCTGGGAGTGATATATTAGATGAAAAAATAAATTGCAAAGAGTTTCATTGGATCTTGGAGTGATATATATGTCATGCCTCCTAAAATTTTCAATTTTGGGAACAGAATGTATGCCAGATAAGCCCTTCATTTTCAGTAATATCTAGGCAATGGCAATAGAAAGAAAGGGTGAAGAGGCAGTAGAGAAAAGTGCATTCTGGTCAAAGTAGCAGTGTACTCCTAATGGCATTTTCGCAAGATTAAACCATTCCTATTGATGCTGTAGTTTATTACAAATTAAAAATTATATAAATAAGAACTAAAATCGACTCATTCAATTGGTTACTACAGTGGAAACCAGAAGAAATCCATTCAAAAATAAAAATGAGAGGAAAGAATTCAGAGTTACATGGAAGGGCATAGCCAATAGTGCCTTTAATTCCAATAGAGCTGGTTTGATTTGAAGAGAAGTCATGGGAGGCTTCTGGATGGAATCTTACTAAGCCAAAATCTCCTATATGGGCGGTCATCTCACTATCCATAAGAATGTTGCTCGACTTAAGATCACAATGAATGATTGGGGCTTGACAATGATGGGTGTAAATAATCCAATGCATTAGCAACATCTATGGCGATGTTAACTCGTTGAAGACGACTTAAGGATCTTTGCTCCTGTGCCTCACATACTCTACGTAGTGGATACAACCAGTCTTCTAGGCTCCCATTGACCATAAACTCATAAACTAGAGCCTTAAAATCATTACCTTGGAAGTCAACACTCGAACATGCGCTTAATACCTTGACAAGATTCTGATGTCTGATATTTCTCAAGGCTTCACATTCAGCCATGAAACTTTTCGAAACTCCTTTATGCTGAAGGTTGAGTACTTTCACTGCAACAATTGTTTCATTCGAACCAAGAACCCCTTTATACACAGGCCCAAAACTACCAACACCAATCAAATTGCTCAAAGAGAACCCATCAGTTGCTTTGAGAAGTTTTTCATAGGACAACTTCAAGAGCGAAACGTGGAATGAAGAATTTGAAGAAGTCTCCCTTCTTTTCTTTCCTAACCAACATAGTTTTAGGAAGAAGAACACGAATGCTAGTCCGAGAAGGCCACTAACAACAAAGATCAATAATTTCAGCTTTGGTGACAATCTCTGCTTGGTTGACTCTTTGGATGTGCATTTGGGCAATCGTAATTCAGCTATACCCCCACAAAGCTTCTTGTTTCCAATTATTGAAATAATACTTGCATTTTTTAAAACTCTTTTTGTTGGTACCTCACCCACAAAATTATTAAAAGAGAGATTCAAGTTCTTTAGTTGGCAAAGCTCACCAAGTATATTGGAATTTGGCCAGACAAGTTGTTGAGGGATAGATCCAAATCATTGATGCCTCCTAAAGAACTCAAGGATGAAGGAATTGTCCCTTGGAAATAGTTACCCTCCATATGTAGACTTACTAAGTTTGTGCAACTACCGGCCAGACTACTACGAATTTCACCAGATAAATTGTTTTCAGACACTGAGATATGATAGCCAAGATTTCTCAAGCTACTTACTTCCAAGGGAAGGGAACCTGTTAAATGGTTTTGAGAAAGGTCTAGAGAGATTGATAAAGACAAGAGACTAATCACTTCTTTAGGTATTGTACCGATTAGGTAGTTTTCTGAAAGATTCATAGCTATCAAACTCTAGAAATTTCCCAGACTTTTAGGTATGCTCCCCTATAGATTGTTAGTGTTTAACACCAGATGAAGTAACCGTGTTAAATTTCCCAAAGAGAACGGAATATCCCCAGACAGATTGTTCCCTTCCAAATTCAAGTTTTGCAGTTTTTTAAGTTTACCAATATCACTAGGAATCTTACCTGTCAACTGTGTGAACCTCAGAAGTAGTTCGTCTAAGCTGATAAGATTGGCTATCCCACTAGGGATGCTACCATGTATTTGATTGCTTCCTAGTGACATTTTCCACAGCTTTATTTATAGATTGCCGATAGATTCAGGCAGCACCCCTCTGAAATTGTTGTCTTCTATACTGAGTACTTCTAAATTGGTACAGTCAGCCAGTGAAGAGAGAAAATCCAAGTCGCCATCTTCCCCATTTCCAAGATTATTATCAGTAATTTGTACATCCCTGTTAATATATGGGTCATTGGGTCGTAACCCAAACCCATGGTCCGCCCATGTGTTGGTGCTGGACCCAAGTGGTTAAGTGCCCTATTTCATGAGGTTTCCTAATTGTACTTGGAAACCAAGTCCTGCTAGGGTTTGGACTTGAAATAGGGGCACATATATATTGAATGTCTCTTTTAGTGATTGAGACTAACACAACACAATATAGCAACCTCCCTAATACAGTAGCCTCTATTAGTTCTCTCTCTAGTATTCTCTCTCTAGGATCACCATTGGCCTAGTGGACTTGGTAGTGTGGATTACGTGGGACGACTTGATAATAGCTTAAAATTACATTAATGTTATACTTTTAGTAGGCATTATCATATTTATTTAGTACTTAATTCCGCATTTTACACATTATACATGAATTCTCTTGATACATGCTCTTATACTTAAAGTGGTGTATTAATGTGTGTTTTATTTTTGTAGGAAGCCAATTTCCTATGGTCAAGCATTCTAAATTTATTTGGAATTATATGGAAGCTTTGCAAGGTTGAAGTGCATGAATTTTAGAAGATTTTAGCAAAGAAATTGGCAACCCCAAAGTTGGAAAGAAGATTAAAAAGGAAGTTTGGAGCAGTTACCGTATTTTGGTCATAACTTTTGACTCCAAAGTCCAATTGATGCGAAATTGGTGTCCCTGGAAAGCTGATTTGAAGCCCTACAATATTGTATTTCACGAATTTTTCGTGATTTCAACGTTTAGTAGGTCAAAAATGGGTTACAAATTTTTATTTGTTTCTTAATTTTTCTCCTCTTTCTCTTGGAAACCCTAAGATCACATGGAAAGGAAAAGGTGGCTGCACCTCTATATATTACTTCTCCTCTTCTCTTCTACAACGACCTCTCTCTTATTCTTCTTCTTCTACCTCTCTTTAGTTTTCTAGTATCATGAGTAGCTAAACCTTTTGCTAAGGCTAGGAGTGAAGCCACAACAATTATTTGGTATTTGTTTAATGACTCTTTCATGGATTTAATGTAAGGTTTTATAGTTTTGATTGATTTTGATTATTTTGCAAAGTATTTATTCTGTATAATTCTTTTATTTATCGTTAACTCCGGGTACGGTGAATGCTTAGAATTCCCTGCGAATTAAATTACTAGTTTTCTCATGCATTAAATCAATCAATCTTATGAATCCATATTTTTAGAATTGTTTTGAATAAAATTAATTGTTACATCATCCGACTGGGGTCATCCTTCGTATGAATCTCAGTTGAGTTATAAAATTGAGTCGTTAGCAAATATCTAATACTTGTTGTGAGTGGACCTCTGAACCTTAGTGCTTTTAAATTATTGTTTTCAATAAAACTAATTCTCTGCAACCAAGCAACCAAATTTCTAAAATCTTTTCTCAATCTTTTCTGCTAATTATTCCCCTTCCCTGTGGTTCGACCTCGGACTCACCGAGAATTTATTACTTCGCGACATCCTGCACTTGAGAGCATTATTAAAGTCGCAGCAAGTTTTTGGCGCCGTTGCCGGGGAATAATTAGCAGAAAAGATTGAGAAAAGATTTTAGAAATTTGGTTGCTTGGTTGCAGAGAATTAGTTTTATTGAAAACAATAATTTAAAAGCACTAAGGTTCAGAGGTCCACTCACAACAAGTATTAGATATTTGCTAACGACTCATTTTATAACTCAACTGAGATTCATACGAAGGATGACCCCAGTCGGATGATGTAACAATTAATTTTATTCAAAACAATTCTAAAAATATGGATTCATAAGATTGATTGATTTAATGCATGAGAAAACTAGTAATTTAATTCGCAGGGAATTCTAAGCATTCACCGTACCCGGAGTTAACGATAAATAAAAGAATTATACAGAATAAATACTTTGCAAAATAATCAAAATCAATCAAAACTATAAAACCTTACATTAAATCCATGAAAGAGTCATTAAACAAATACCAAATAATTGTTGTGGCTTCACTCCTAGCCTTAGCAAAAGGTTTAGCTACTCATGATACTAGAAAACTAAAGAGAGGTAGAAGAAGAAGAATAAGAGAGAGGTCGTTGTAGAAGAGAAGAGGAGAAGTAATATATAGAGGTGCAGCCACCTTTTCCTTTCCATGTGATCTTAGGGTTTCCAAGAGAAAGAGGAGAAAAATTAGGAAACAAATTAGGAATCCCGGTTTTTTCCAGCATGGCTAATTTGTAACCCATTTTTGACCTACTAAACGTTGAAATCACGAAAAATTCGTGAAATACAATATTGTAGGGCTTCAAATCAGCTTTCCAGGGACACCAATTTCGCATCAATTGGACTTTGGAGTCAAAAGTTATGACTAAAATACGGTAACTGCTCCAAACTTCCTTTTTAATCTTCTTTCCAACTTTGGGGTTGCCAATTTCTTTGCTAAAATCTTCTAAAATTCATGCACTTCAACCTTGCAAAGCTTCCATATAATTCCAAATAAATTTAGAATGCTTGACCATAGGAAATTGGCTTCCTACAAAAATAAAACACACATTAATACACCACTTTAAGTATAAGAGCATGTATCAAGAGAATTCATGTATAATGTGTAAAATGCGGAATTAAGTGCTAAATAAATATGATAATGCCTACTAAAAGTATAACATTAATGTAATTTTAAGCTATTATCACACCCCCCAACCAGCATATTGCTAGTCCCTAGCAATCAAAGCGATTGAAATAGTTTTCTTCAAAAGAAAAACTCAAAATATGGCTACCAATTTCATCACCTTAGCAAAAGATTTAGTTAAAAGTTCAGGACACTCGCAACTATTAAAAACATCCCAATGAATTCAAAAACTCATTGTGTGTGAAGAATTTAGCCAACACAAATATAAACCCAATTTCAAAGTAAAGTACAACCCAAATCTCTATCTGAAATATGTTTCAACTCAAATCTCACAGGGATTACACTCAACAAAATAATGCACTCTGAATAGGGTAAAACTCTCGAGTATATGTGAGTAGAATAATGTAGAGCAAGAACAAGAATCTCACATATAAAATATTTGAAAAACGCTATCACAAGAAAGAATCATATAGTCTCATGAAAGGAATGCCAAATACTAAGAATGTACACCACACATTGCATATAACTCAGTCATGTCAATATCCAAACCATACTATCCTCGAAATCAAATAGGACTTTTAATAGGATGTAATGTTGGGACAAAAGAAGGAATTGAAACAAAAAGGTTATGGTGATAATAAAAAGTGTATCCGAGAATGGTAGAAAGAACAAACTCACTTGAAACAATTTTGTATTCAACTTATTCTTCCAAACTTTGGCAATCAAACACTTTTTTTCTTTTTTTTTTCACTTCTCAATACTTCACCAACAAAGCTTTCTCTTTCTTTCTTTTTCTTCTTCTTTTTTTTTTTTTTTTTTTTTTTTCATTCATTTTTTTTTCACCCCTTTTTTTTTTTTTAATTTTCCCACCCATTCACCTTACTGAACATTGATAATATCCATTCTCAAAACACTTTGGGAAAAAGGTTATGAAAGAAAGGCTAATCAAAAGGCTCAACGGGCTAACTAGTGGTAATGTATCAAAAGAAAAGAAATTAAAGGCTCAAAGAAATCAAAGATGGCCTAAAATCATCTCTCAAAGAGTGGTATAATTTTTCAATATCCATGACTTCAAAAGAAACAAGTGTGGTATAAAAAATATATTCTCAGCATTCAACCAAAAAGAAGAAATAATGAGACTAAACAATGAAATTTGAGCGCTTCCAAAAATCAAGGTAAGATTAAATATAATAACCCTCTAAAAAAAAAATTAATGGCTCAAATACTCGCAAGGGCTAAAAGTCTCCACATTTTTATTCATCAAGATCTCCAAAATCATCTTTACCTTCTAATCAAGAATAATATTCATGCGGCTAAAGTGCAAGTGCAATGTAATCCGAGTATGAAATTCAATGGAAAATTTTAAACAGGAGTAGCATAATGAACTTCAAACTAAATAATCATGCTAAGGTAACAAAATTTTTAAGCCAAAAATGTGTAAATCACTAAACCATTTTTTTTTTTTTAAAAAAAAAAATAAGATAAACTAACTAAGACCAAAATAAACTAACATAACACCAAAATTCCATCCCTCCAACCTAAAAGATACATTGTCCTCAATGTAAACAAAGAAAAACAAAGTAGTAGAAATCATGGAGAGTACCTTGAGGTGCAAACCAAAAAGAAAACAAACAAACTCTAATACCTGCAAAATGGGTTAGAGACGAAAAACACAAAAAAAATAAAATAAAATAAATAAATAAATAAATAACTACGACACAAACACTAATACGAACTAACTTATTAACTTATTAAGGGTTTGGTAAATCCTGGTAGACAGGATCCACTAAATCAATGGACTCATCCTCAGGTGAAAAATTCTCAAGAAATGGTTTAAGACGTTGTCCATTAACTTTAAAAACATTACCATTCTTAGGATTTTCAATCTCAACAGCTCCATGAGGAAAAACAGTTTTAACCACAAATGGTCCTGCCCAACGGGATCTTAGCTTACCTGGAAACAAATGCAATCTAGAATTATACAAAAGAACTTTTTGAGATGGTTCAAAAGATTTCCTTAAAATATTTTTGTCATGAAAAACTTTTATTCGTTCTTTGTAAATTCTAGAATTGTCATAAGCATCTCGCCGAATTTCTTCCAACTCATTCAATTGCAATTTCCTTAAAGAACTAGCCTTGTCTAGACCAAAATTAAATTGCTTGATGGCCCAATATGATTTATGCTCCAATTCAACAGGTAAGTGACAAGCTTTTCCATAAACAAGTCGATAAGGAGACATACCGATGGGGGTTTTATAAGCAGTACGATATGCCCAAAGTGCATCGGTTAGCTTCAAAGACCAATCTTTGCGAGTCGGGTTAACTGTCTTTTCTAAAATTTGTTTAATCTCCCGATTAGCAAGTTCAGCTTGTCCATTTGTTTGTGGGTGATAAGGAGTTGCAACCTTATGAGTTATACCATATTTCTTCATCAGGGCCTCAAAAGGCCGGTTGCAAAAATGTAATCCTCCATCACTTATGATGGCACGAGGAATTCCAAACCTTGACAAAACATTGTCTTTCAAAAATTTCAAAACAATTTTATGATCTGGTTTTACAAGAAATAGCCTCAACCCATTTGGAGACATAATCAACAGCTACAAGAATGTAAAGATTTCCAAAAGAAGATGGGAATGGACCCATGAAATCAATGCCCCAACAATCAAATATCTCAACAATTAAAATAGGGTTCAAAGGCATCATATTCCGACGAGTAATTCCTCCTAACTTTTGACAAGGCTCACATGCTTTACAAAAATTATGAGTGTCCTTAAAAAGGGTAGGCCAATAAAATCCACACTGCAAAATTTTTGCAGCGGTTTTCCTTGAAGAAAAATGGCCACCACATGCTTCAGAATGGCAAAAGGAGATGACACTAAATATTTCATTATCAGGGACACATCTCCTAATAATTTGATCAGCACAATACTTAAACAAATATGGATCATCATAAAAGAAATTGCGTACCTCAACCAAAAATCTTTTCTTATCCTGTGCATTCCAATGAGATGGAGTTTTGCCTGTGACAAGAAAATTAACAATATCAGCATACCAAGGCAAAGTAGAAATAGCAAAAAGGTGCTCATCAGGGAAAGAATCCTTGATTGGCATAATATCCACAGTAGAATCAAAAGTAAGTCGAGATAAATGGTCTGCCACCACATTTTCTACTCCCTTTTTATCTTTGATGGTGATATTGAATTGTTGGAGTAAAAGGATCCATCTAATCAATCGCGGCTTAGCATCCTTCTTGGCAAGAAGATATTTCAAAGCTGCATGGTCAGTGAAAACAACAATAGGGGAACCTATAATATATGCATGAAATTTATCTAGGGCAAATACCACTGCAAGTAATTCCTTTTCAGTTGTGGAATAATTCATTTGAGCACTATTTAAAGTTCTACTTGCATAATATATGACAGAAGGTTTATTATCCTTACGTTGCCCCAAAACAGCCCCAATTGCATAATCACTAGCATCACACATTATTTCAAAAGGTAGATTCCAATTAGGTGATTGCATAATGGGTGCAGAAGTAAGCATGCCTTTAAGCTTTACAAAAGCTTCTTGACAAGCTTCAGTCCATTCAAAAGGAGTATCTTTAGATAGGAGGTTACACAATGGTCTAGATATTACACTAAAGTTTTTGATAAACCTCCTATAAAATCCAGCATGTCCTAAGAATGACCTAACATCTTTAATATTTTTAGGTGTGGGCAAATTAGAAATTAATTCAATTTTAGCTTTGTCCACTTCTATTCCTTTTGAAGAAACAATGTGACCAAGCACAATCCCTTTTGAAACCATGAAATGACACTTCTCCCAGTTTAACAAAAGATTCTTCTCTTCACATCTAATCAAGACTGCCTGCAAATTAGATAAACAATCATCAAATGAGTCACCAAAAACAGAAAAATCATCCATAAAAACTTCAAGAAAATTCTCTACCATGTCACTAAAAATACTAAGCATGCATCTTTGAAAAGTGGCAGGAGCATTACATAATCCAAATGGCATCTTTCGAAAAGCGAAAGTACCAAAAGGGCATGTAAAGGTAGTTTTCTCTTGATCCTCAGGTGCAATTTCAATTTGATAATACCCTGAATATCCATCTAAAAAGCAGTAATAGGAATGACCAGCTACTCTTTCTAACATTTGATCCAAAAAAGGCAAAGGGAAGTGGTCTTTCCTAGTGACAGAATTAAGCTTCCTATAGTCAATGCACATACGCCAACCCGTGGTCATACGAGTGGGTATTAATTCATTATTTTCATTTTTGACTACAGTGACTCCAGACTTTTTAGGTACAACTTGAGTAGGACTTACCCACTTACTATCAGCTATGGGGTAAATGATCCCCACATCTAACAATTTCAAAACTTCAGTCCTAACTACATCTTTCATTGTAGGGTTCAATCTACGCTGCATCTCCCTAGAGGGTTTAGCATTGTCCTCCAAATAAATTCTATGAGTGCACACAAGAGGGCTAATTCCCTTTATATCAGCAATGTTCCATCCTATAGCACCTTTATGCTTTTTCAAAATTTTCAGCAACTTACCTTCTTGTAAAGAATCAAGTTTAGAAGATATTACTACAGGAAAAGTCTCCTCGGGTCCTAGAAATGCGTACTTGAGTTCCACTGGTAAGGGCTTTAATTCTAGCTTAGGCACTTTCTCATTTGATGGCAATAATTTAAGCTCACGGGGTGGTAGCTCTTCAAATTTTGGCCTCCACGCATTCAAGTCCAATTCCTGTGTAGAATCCAATAAACAATAAAGATATGCAATTTCAGGATTCTCATTAAACTCTAAATCATAAGAATTAACCAAGCAAGCCTCTAAAGGATCAGAAAAACATGATATATTAAATTGTTCTTGAACAAGTGTATCAATTAAGTCAACTTCATGAAAGTCATCATCATCCCTAGGTTGTTTGCAAGTATTAAAAATATTCAATTCCAGGGTCATATTTCCAAAAGACAATTTAAGTACACCACTCCTACAATTTATAAAAGCATTGGAAGTTGCAAGGAATGGGCGACCCAGAATCACAGGAATTTGAGAACTAGCATTCAAAACAGGGTGTGTGTCCAAAACAATAAAATCAACAGGAAAGTAAAATTTATCAATTTGGACTAACACATCCTCTACTATTCTCCTAGGTATTTTCACAGAACGGTCCGCAAGCTGAAGAGTTATTTTTGTAGGTTTTAACTCACCTAGACCCAACTGTTCATATACCGAATAAGGTAAAAGATTCACGCTAGCCCCAAGATCAAGTAAAGCTTGCTCTACTTTAAAATTACCAATAACACATGAAATTGTGGGACTACCTGGATCTTTATACTTAGGAGGAATATTATTTTGAATAATAGCACTCACCTGCTCAGTTAAAAATGCCTTCTTTTGTACGTTAAGCTTACGCTTAACCGTACATAAATCTTTCAAAAATTTAGCATAAGAAGGAATTTGTTTTATTGCATCCAACAAAGGAATGTTGACTTTCACTTGTTTAAAGATTTCAAGAATGTCTGCATTCTGATTCACTTTTTGAGATGGTTGGAATCTTTGAGGAAAAGGAATGGGAATGGGGCATCTCTCAACTACACTTGACTCGGGCTTATTAAGTTCATTACTACTCTTTGTTTTTGAAAATTCTTCTTTTTCTTTGTCTTTGGGTGGTGGAATAGTTTTATCAATAACTTTTCCACTACGAAGAGTAGTAACGGACTTAGTATGCTCAAGTTGTGTATCAGATAAATTAGAATCACTAATACTAAATTGACCTTGGGGGTTAGGTTGTGGTTGAGATGGAAATTTACCTTTTTCTTGAATGCTTAATGAAGTGGTCAACTTAGTAAGAGTGTTTCTAATGTCACCTATGGCTTGAGAAGTCTGATTATTTATGGTGGCTTGACTCTGCATAAACTGTTGCAATGTTTCCTCTAAACCCTTCTTAGGAGGAGGATTATAAGGAACAAAATTAGAATGGCCTTGAGGTGGTAGTGTAACATTATCATTCCTCCAACTGAAATTTGGATGATTCCTCCACCCTGGATTATAAGTTTCAGAATAGGGTGAAGAAAAAGGCTTTTTATTTATATTTATAGCATTTGCTTGATCGTGCAACACCTCTTTAAAAGCAGGAATAGTTGGGCAATTATTTGTAGAGTGTCCCACAGTCTCACAAATACTACAAACATCATTCAATTTAGGCACAGACATAACTTCATTAACTTTCCTTAATTCCATGGCTTCTAATTTCCTAGCCAAAGTAGCTACCCTAGCACTTAAGTCATCATCCTCTCTAAGATGGTACTTACCGCCCCCAGATGGGTTGGTAGAAGGCTTGGACCTATCTAAAGTATCAGTTGTATCCCAAGATTGGGCATTCTCAGCTAACAGATCAAAATAGTCAAAAGCCTCATCAGGGTCCTTATTCATAAATTCACCATTGCACATCATCTCTACAAATTGGCGCATTTTAGGAGTTAAACTTTGATAGAAAAAACTAATGATACGCCAAGTTTCATAGCCATGATGTGGGCAAGAATTTAATAAATCTTTAAAACGTTCCCAACATTGGTAAAAAGTCTCATTATCTTTTTGTGAAAAATTCATTATTTGCCTTTTGAGAGCATTTGTCCTATGAAGTGGGAAGTGCTTTTTCAAAAATTCAGTTTGCATCTCTTGCCATGTGCCAATGGATCTAGGTCTTAAAGCATTAAGCCAATTTTTCGCCTTATCCTTGAGAGAAAAGGGAAATAATTTTAATTTAATAGTCTCTTCACTACAAGTTTGGTCATGGAAGGTTACACAAACCTCATCAAATTCCTTAAGGTGCAAATATGGGTTTTCAGATTCTAAACCATGGAATTTAGGTAGCAATGGAATCATGCCAGCCTTAAATTTGAAATTATTAGCATTCAGAGGAAAAATAATACAAGATGGTGCACTACTCCTAGTAGGCTGCAAATAATCTCTAAGAGTCCTTTTATCATCCCTATCAATATTCTCAATTTGTTCCTCATTATCAGACATGGTGTCAAGTGTGTGATTGTGTCCAAGAGAATCAATTAAATTGCCACACAAATTTTCAGACTCAACTCTAACCAAACGATGAGTATGATCACGATGCCAAATTTGCATACAAAAAAGAATAAAATAAAATAAATAAAATAAAAAGTTGTGGAAAGAGTTTACCGGATTTGCGAAGAGATTCGCAAAATACAACAAACCTCCACTGAAAACAATGAACTGCTATTTATCCACGCCAGTCCCCGGCAACGGCGCCAAAAACTTGCTGCGACTTTAATAATGCTCCCAAGTGCAGGATGTCGCGAAGTAATAAATTCTCGGTGAGTCCGAGGTCGAACCACAGGGAAGGGGAATAATTAGCAGAAAAGATTGAGAAAAGATTTTAGAAATTTGGTTGCTTGGTTGCAGAGAATTAGTTTTATTGAAAACAATAATTTAAAAGCACTAAGGTTCAGAGGTCCACTCACAACAAGTATTAGATATTTGCTAACGACTCAATTTTATAACTCAACTGAGATTCATACGAAGGATGACCCCAGTCGGATGATGTAACAATTAATTTTATTCAAAACAATTCTAAAAATATGGATTCATAAGATTGATTGATTTAATGCATGAGAAAACTAGTAATTTAATTCGCAGGGAATTCTAAGCATTCACTGTACCCAGAGTTAACGATAAATAAAAGAATTATACAAAATAAATACTTTGCAAAATAATCAAAATCAATCAAAACTATAAAACCTTACATTAAATCCATGAAAGAGTCATTAAACAAATACCAAATAATTGTTGTGGCTTCACTCCTAGCCTTAGCAAAAGGTTTAGCTACTCATGATACTAGAAAACTAAAGAGAGGTAGAAGAAGAAGAATAAGAGAGAGGTCGTTGTAGAAGAGAAGAGGAGAAGTAATATATAGAGGTGCAGCCACCTTTTCCTTTCCATGTGATCTTAGGGTTTCCAAGAGAAAGAGGAGAAAAATTAGGAAACAAATTAGGAATCCCGGTTTTTTCCAGCAGGGCTAATTTGTAACCCATTTTTGACCTACTAAACGTTGAAATCACGAAAAATTCGTGAAATACAATATTGTAGGGCTTCAAATCAGCTTTCCAGGGACACCAATTTCGCATCAATTGGACTTTGGAGTCAAAAGTTATGACCAAAATACGGTAACTGCTCCAAACTTCCTTTTTAATCTTCTTTCCAACTTTGGGGTTGCCAATTTCTTTGCTAAAATCTTCTAAAATTCATGCACTTCAACCTTGCAAAGCTTCCATATAATTCCAAATAAATTTAGAATGCTTGACCATAGGAAATTGGCTTCCTACAAAAATAAAACACACATTAATACACCACTTTAAGTATAAGAGCATGTATCAAGAGAATTCATGTATAATGTGTAAAATGCGGAATTAAGTGCTAAATAAATATGATAATGCCTACTAAAAGTATAACATTAATGTAATTTTAAGTACTAGTAGCGATCCCTACGGCTATCACGACGTTGAAGAGCATACACGGAGGTCAGACTCGCAGTGGAGGAGCAACCATTTGTGCAACAGCTACGTGGAGCTTATAACAACAACCGACAAACATCCTCGGGTCTCTTCCGCTTAAGGTATGTCCTCGGACCTGTTATTGAGTGCTATATGCAATAGATATATCGTATTTACATTGGTATTAGAGCCTGTGGTTGTTGATTCGTCCTATTGTCGTGTGGTTTGCATTCTCTCTCTAAAATACAATTTTTGGGTCGTTTAAAAAAGTTTTTCAAAAGTGGTTTTTAACCCAAAATTTTTATATGGACGTGTTCTCTTATGTGTGAGGAACATGCCTGCAAAATTTCGTGAGAAACGGACGTGTATTTTGAGAGAAAACGCAAACCCTAGTTTTGGAATTTGTGTTTTTCCCGAAACTTTGGGCTTATTTTTGATGCACTTAGACCTATTTTTAATGCGGGAAATTGGTATACTGTTAAACTACGTCGCGAGGGCTTTCCACAGACATAAATTTTGTGCAAATCCGATATCGTATGTGAAAGATATAGCCCCGCAAAGTTGGCCCCATGAACATTCGAAACTGGTTCGAATTGGTTCAAAGGAAGAAGATGAAGTGCAGGAAATTCACTAGCCCACTCTCACCCGAGGAGAGTGAGGGTGCGTGTACACACGTGGAGGGTTCCCATGAGGGGTAGACCCTACATTTAGAACCACAACACCAAGATGAGTTGAACAATGCTAGAGGTGTCACCGGCGGTGGTGATTTTGCCAGAGCGTGGCCTAAACGCGCCTAGCAAGGAGAGTGGCATGGTTCTGCAATTAAAAAAAATTAAATAAATAAATAAAAAATAAAAAGAGAAGCTAACGTTGTAGCACTCACCCACACGCAGGTGGTGGTGCATGTGGCACGTGGGGTCTTCCCGGGGTCCGTTTGGGCCGAATTTTTTCCAGAATTTTTTATTTTTGAATTTTTGGTAATTTTTATTTTATTTTTTAATTACCAGAAATTATTTATCTAATTAAAAATTGATTAAAAAAAATACTATTAAACCACACTACTCGCGCGCGTGGGGGCACATGAGGGTGTGTTTGGCATTCTGGAAAATTTTGGAATTTTTGTTGGGGCTTATTCTACTTTGTGGTGTGCTGCACCTCCCACCATAGCTTCTGTATTTTTTATTTTACTAAATATTGAGCATTTTTCTTTATCAAAAAATTAAATAATATTATTTTATGCAAAATTAAAATTTCCAGAGGCTATATTTTTATTTTTTGACCATATGGGAATATTTTTGTGTCACGGGGAGAGTCACACGACGTGAATTAACTATGCATCTATTAATTACATGTGGTAATTAAATTAATTAATTTGTGTAATTAATTATTCTTATTACGTTGCCCCATTAGATTGCCGCCAACGTTTTACCCACCCTATGAGACCCATTGGCACGCTCCTTATGTGTTTGAGCGTGGCCCTACCATCCATTTAATAGACCAATTTGCTTAATATTTGTTAGCATGTTAGTTATAGGATTAAATGGATGGCTTTTTAGTAAAATATGAGTAGAGCTTATGTTTGTTTGCCTTCTGTGTATAAGATATTGCTTGAGGCATAATGTGTGGCGCGGTATCCCCATTTATTTATTCATTATAGAAGATCCATTGTATTAGGATTTTTTTGGGAATGTAATGTATTTATTCATGTATTATTTTTTGGAGGAATTATGTAAGGGGATGTGTTTTCACGACACGCATTATGCTATGGAATTTTCTTATCATAGGCTCTAATATTTACCAAATGATTCCATATGGGAATCCGTGTGTTTATGTGGAGTATGTTATCGTTATTATTGTTATAATACTGTGGGTAATATGCGTATTTGTTCGAAAAACGATTGGAAAATATACTCCTAACCTATATAATTGAGAGATGATTATGAGCAATAGCAATATTTTTCGATTTCGATTTGTAAGGAGAGATAATGTTTTTCCAATCGCGTTTTCTGAATAAATAATGGATGTGTGTATAATAATGTCAACCCTTGCGCAATTCTTGAATGTAGTGATGGCAAACAACCACATAGATGTGATATATGATAACATTGACAAGCTAAATGGGATCAACTATGACATATGGCAAAGAGATATAGAGTACTTCCTGAATGAGCTAGGTTTAGTTGAGACTTTGTCCAATTCCATGGTACCCCCAAAAATTGAGGATGGGGTCACCAATGCTGCCGAGTATCAAAGTAACCTTCTAGTTTACCAAAATTGGATGGTGAAAGATTGTCGTGCGCGTTATATTATATAACGTGCATGTATGATAATCTTATTGGGGAGTATGAGAACTACCCAAATGCCAAGAAAATGTGGCAACATCTGAGGATTGCTTTCGGTTAGTAGATCATCATCGCGTTCTGCCTAGCACACATACAGTTTACATGTGAAACGACACTAGTGAAGAAACTTCAGTTGCACATATGGTGCATTCTACTTTTACATGATGTGATTTATGTGCCTGGGATCTAGCATTGTCTACTTTCTGTTAAAGCATTATGAGATTTTGGATACTTTTATCAGCAATTTGGATTTCATTTTAGGAAATATTATTGTTGGATATTTTGGATAATTCTTCAAAGTTGAAATAGTTTAAATAATATTTTTCATTGAGCAAGTGCTCCTAGATATGTTGACCAGTATTATGATCTAACCTGTGAATGGGTATATGACCCTACACCGTCTTAATTTTGTATTTAAGGCCTTCTATCCTTGTTTTGAGATAGATTGCAATACGCACCTTACTGTGTTAAGCAACGTATTTATTGATTTTAATTGGGAAGTATGTGTACTGCCCCATTACCAAGGATAATAAAGGTTACCCAAAATAATGTGCTATAACTGTGAAAAGTTGAGATACTTTGCTCGTGATTGCACTGAGTCAAAGTAGGCATCCTTGTCACCGAACTCTCTCTGCTTTTGGGTATGTGATCATAGTTTAGTTGCCTATTTTATTCTTGTGTGGATTAAAATACGAGTGCAACTGAATATGAATTATGAGAAGGAGTACGGCTAGTAGATTATTGTCATATTTTTTGAGTTGGCAGCCATAAGGTATATGGGTAATAGCACAAGTGTAGAACTTCTTGGAGTTAGTTTGTCTAAACTCCAACTGCGCATAGGGCGCATATTACTTCTACACCACATGTTTTATGTGCTTAATAATCAATTCAATCTACTACCAGTTTAAGCATTTTTTAGATTTTGGATATTCTTTTTTTTAGAAGTAAAAGGTTGGATTTATGATGGTATGGTTTAAGAACTATTTCACTTTAGAGATGATTATATGATTCTTTTCCGCCTTATAGCTTCTTGATCGCTAGAATTAGTTCACTTAGACATTTGTGAACCTATATACGTTGAGGCACATTCTGGCGACACTTATTTTCTCATTTTTGATCAACAATTATGCGCGATGTCAAGGACGCGAATACTTATCTGATCAGTTGAGTGGACTGTCTGAGAAAAAGAGGATACGCAGATAACGCTATATTCTTGGCACTTCGCAGCATAATGGTGTAGCGGAGAATAGGAATAGAACACTTCTAGATATGTCTAGATAGATGATGGCGCAAGTCAACCCCTCTATTCGATCTATTAAGGGGATACTTTTTGTGACTGCTGCCTATATACTTATGAAAGTTCTCACGACCCAAATTAATTAAGCCGTGATTAATAATAATAAAACAAGCTTTTCTTTAATAAATCCTTTGATAAAACGTGGATGACACGTGTCAAAATCTCAACTATTTAAAATAGAATTTTGGACATGATCCATCCGCAGAAGAGACATACCATCATGAAACCTGTTATAAAATTCATTTCATAAAAATTTCCTGTCATCCATACAAGTGGTATCATCCCATGCGTCGCATTCCACATATACAACCATAGAATTAAAATTTACAACTCTGATTTAATTACAATTACATTGGCCCAAAAGAAAACCACATTAATACACATTCCTTCCCATGAAAGATTACATTAATAATAAACATAATGAAATTTCCATTAAGAGTATCTTCCGCCTAAGATTGCAAACACCAATCCCTTAATTATTTGAAAAACATTTAAAACAATAGGCGTGAGTCCGACGACTCAGTAGATACAATTTAACGTAGTAAACTAAAGCAATGATATAAATAAAATCAATTATATCATTTAAATCAAAATATACTAACCAAGTATATTACAAATCCAAAATAAGTTATAACCCATATCTTAAAACAAATAATGCATACTGCCTAATGCATCTGACTCATGTCCAATTTACATTAATTCTATTAATTACCGACCACTCCCGCAAGAGTCTTCGCGTGGAAACGGAGGATTTAAACCCAACCTCCAAGAGGACAACACAAGGGTTCCTACTTGGAACCGAAAAGTAGCCTCTGATTTGGGAACACAAGGGTTCCTACTTGAAACCAGAAATTACCTAGGACCAAAAGAAAGGAAAACACCGTAAAGTCCCATTGACTGCAAGTAGTCCAATTCTAATGACCCCTTTTTATGCAATACTTTTATCCAGTAATCATTAAGTCCATTTAATGCATGATTATACCCAACATGCAGTGTAATAAACCATAAAATGATTTTGACCAAATCATTACCAAAATAGGCTATATAACTCATAATCAAATAACCTCATAATTATACCGAATTATGATAAACGATATAAATTCCCATTATGATTATAGTCTTAAAATCATAATCGAAAACATCAATTAAACAAAGAAATTAGCCATAAAATCCATACATCTATATTCCATGGAATGTATAAAATAAACCAAGCTCATTAAGAAGCATAATTCTAATTTATGTTATCAAATACCCAAAGTTTCATTCAAGATTTATTCCATAAATCATGTATATACATATTCTAGGCCCAAGAACACCAAATAATATGATAATATAAACCATATTATCATGTCAATAGTTTAAACCTATGTAAATTGCACCTACCTTAACTAAATGCGTGAAAAAATGTAACCTTTGATGTTGTGGGTATGAAGTCCAAGCCCTAACTAGGATACAAATGCAAGCTCTCAATCCAAGCCCTAGCTCCCAAATGACTTGGTTGATGAAAATAATGGAGGTCCCAACTCCAAGTCACACCAAAACTCCCCAATATACATGAATAGACCCAAAAATGTAAGAATGAGATGATGATCCAAAATAAATTACAAACCCTAACTCTAAAATATGAGAAAATACCTCTAAGAATGCAAAAGAGTTGGTGAGGATGACAATCCATGCCAACACCCATGAAATCCAAGCTCATATCACCATGAGCAAGCTCCAAACTCCACCAAAAGGTTGGAGAAGATGAATCCAACCATAATAATGCATTCCCAAGCATTAAAGTGAGGTGAGAGAGTGAGAAAACCTAAATCCACAACCATACGCGCATAGATCGGGCCAAAATATGTTAGATCCGAGCTTGCCGGTGTCGGACCAAGGTCGCCGTGCTCCGGCGAGTCACCGTCGAGCCTCCACTTCCCTTCTCCTTCTCTCCTTCTCTCTCTCTCTCTCTACGTGCCCAAAAAAACCAAATCTAGTCTCCAAAGTCGTGGGTAAAGGGTTTTTAAAAGGGGTGAGGGGCACATGCGTCATTTGATGCATTCTAAAAAAATTTGCAAAATCTGCGATGCACGATTGATCGTGGTTAACAGAAGTGAAATCACATTTCTGGGGCACCTACGATCGATCGTCCTCAAGCCACAATCGATCGTCCCTTACTGAAAATGCCCAATAACTCAGGCAATTGTGTACAAACTCCTACTGTACAGGCTACTACCTTATTTTCATTAAAAACATTTAAGTAAAAGGAATTTACTTTAAGTTATTTAATGAAAATAAGCAAATAACCCCCATTTGAATCCAAATAAAATATCAGAAAAATCAAATTCCAAGTATATCAAAATCTCATTTTCAATTTTTAGTACAAAATCCGTCTCCCCGAAAAATTTTTCTAAAACAAACATGTATGGAACCCAATCCAAAAATGCTAATAAAATCTCATAAAATCACCAATGTCTTATAATATTACAAACTTCTATTACCACCAAAAATTATCTTTAAAAACGAAGTTTTTTTGAAAATTCACCTTTCTCCCAACACTTAACCAAATTTCAGTAACTTAAACCCTTAAGTTGCGGATAAGGCCAAATGCACACTTAAAATACTCAATGCATAAAAATAAGTATCAAAACAGATCCAACATTATAATATCAAACACATGCATTGTCTACACATGAAATCTTTCGACAAATCATGGGGTTAACCATGTTGACCATAGATTAAACCCTTAATACCCTATTTAAAAATTACAGGTGTTACAAAAGTGCCTTCTTGATTAATTATTTTCTTCAACCTCTTATGAGTTGTGGCATAGCGAAAAGCCCAATCTGTGGGGCATTCGCGCCCTTAGAAGGTTATTAGATTTGTTTACATTGCTCTCCATGAGTGTGAGGAGCTTAACCTTAGAGCTTTAAAGTACATTTTTAAAACTTTTTTTAAAAACTTTTCTTTGAAGGCTCAAAAGGTTATTTGATGTACGATGAACATCTTGATAGAGAAATGATTAACATAGAGTCGCGTAATGTTGATTTCATTAAAAGAATGATTTCACTAGCATAGGCTACATTAGTAAGAATCCTAACCTTTATAAGATAGAGGAGTGGAAAGACGTCTTACCATCTTCGAGCGAGGTGGAGAATTAGTTCCTCGTCTTATAGTCGCTAAAGATAGTGGGAGTGGTCTTCAACCCAGTGGGAGTGTCCCACAAGGTGTTCCGCAGGAAAGTGTCCTACAGAACCACTAAAGTTCTTAAGTGAAAACCTTCCCCATCATCACTTTGAGATTGAAGGGGATTCCTTCCTATGTGCTTCTAGAGAAGATGATGAGCCGACTTTCTATAAGAAAGCGCTTTCTTCTCATACTAGAGATGAGTGAATAACTGCTATGCAAGATGAGATGAGCTTGATAGATAGGAATAGGTTTGGGAGTTAGTTGATTTTCTACAATGGTAGATGATTCAATTGACAAGTATAAGGTGCACCGTGTGGCAGAAAGTTATACCTAATGTGTTGGTATTAACTATGTAGAGATATTCTCCCTAAGTGGTGAGTTTTGGCTCTATTCGCCGGATCCTAACTATTGTCGCATAAATGGATTTTGGATTTTTGTAGATGGATGTTAAGATGACATTTCTCAGTGGAGAACTAGACAAAAAAATCTTTATGGATCAACCAGTGAGTTTTTTTTATCTTTATAGATTAACCAATGTGAGTTTTAAGGTCAAGGGATCAGAGCGCAAAATGTGTTTGCTCACTGTTCCATCCATGGCCTTAAACAAACGTCTAGGCAATTTAAGATTTCATGATTCTATTACCACTGTGGGTTTTAGGATGATTGAACACATTGCGTGTATCTTTAATGGTCTAAGGGAAATATCTTTATTTTTCCATTGTATGTTGCTGACATTCTTATAACTAAGAATGATATGGAGACTTTAGTCGCCACTAAAGAGTGGTTGTTCTCTATTTTGAGATGAAGGACATGGGTGAAGCAAATTGTGTGCTAGGAGTTAAAATTGTTAGAGATCGTTCAAAAAACCTCCCCAGTTTGTCTCTAGAGACTTACATTAGGAAGATTCTTGAACATTTTCGCATGTATAACTCCAAACCCATTGACACTCCAATTCAAAGAGCTGCACCTTAAATCTTAAACTAGTTTCCTAAAACTTATAAGGAAAAGAATTACATGTTCACAACGCCATATGTAGTTGCTATAGGAGATCTGTAGTACGCGATGTTATGTACGCGTCCAGACATCCCATCTATATTGTTAGTGGTTATTATTAGAATTTCTTTGAACCCGCACTATGGATAGTAGCGATTAGATTTCTTCGATACCTATTTAGGACCGCTAACCTTGTCCTATGTCATTATTGTGGAGACTCAGGACTGAGAGGTTGTAGCGATAGAGATTAGGCTGTTTAAGAGTTGTGCTTGAGTCCACCTCAGGATTTGCGTCTATCCTTGGAGGTGAATGTGCTTTTTATTGTGGTATGAAGCAGACTCGCATTGCCTTGTCCTTAGTGGAGTCAAAGAATTAGATTGCTAAGTGGTTGTTCGAGAAGTTGTTTGGCTGAGTTGATCTTTGCAATGTCTAGGCTTTACAACTCATGAGGAGATTGTAAGTCTGATTGTGTATCAGTCTTAGAGTATGCGAATGGATCCCAATTCTTTTGAACTACATTTAAGATATGGTTGCGCAAAAAGGAAGAAGTCTTGAGGCATATCTCCACTAGCATCGTGGTTGCTAATCCTTTGATTAAGCTAATTGCTAGAGATGTTTTCCCTTCTCATATGAGGAGAATGGGACTTCGTAGGATTTGATGTGTTCAGACATTAAATTTGTAATTGACATTATTATTATTGAGATGTGATATTCATTCCTTTTGTTTTAGTTCATGGGTTGTTTATATCATTTGTGCACACATCTTTGTAATATCACCAGGCTTGAATCGACCCACTCACATAGGTGATTCACTTTAGCACTGAGTTAGCGAGAAAGATGAGACATTTATATCTTTGACGCCTAGTTGGCGAGCAAGATATACAATTGCTATATTATATGTCGTCTTAGATTGAGTTAAGATGAGATCTCTATTAGATCGAACATGGAGATTTTTCCACAAACTCTATGTAGCCCGTTTCATAGCCAAATGTGAGTTTTCAGACAGGCGCTAAAAGAGCGACTGGGCTAGAAAACTCAGGTCAGGCACTTGAATAGCGACTGAACTAAGATTCGTATGGCGTTCTTATGCTTTTACTTATGGTGATATACTCATGTTTATGAGTTAAACGCCATAGCATACATTTCATACTGTATGTGCTCTATGTCAACCGATGGTAGGAGTGATGAATGGATCCCTACTTCATCACTGTGTGAGCCACATGAATCGCTATGATCCAACTCTATACCCTTTTTGACCTGAGACTATGTCATGAAGAGGATACTTGATGACGCTACTTTAGCATGTTTTCTAAAAGCCAAGAAACAATTCGGTCTTATGGGGGCATGTCTAGGAAAGCCGTTGAGTTGAATTGAATTGGCAGGAAGGCTTAGGGAAGACGATTTGATACTACACCATATTTTGTGACTCATTAGCTGCGCAGCATCTATATCGAATTTTGTTATGATATGAGACATGGGTACATTACATATGTGGAATACAGCACTGCTTTTATGTTTATATGAGGGATTAGAGAGTGCTTATTCGGTGTTTTATGGATTGTCTGGAGCATATGTGAGATACTTTCGAGTGATGCGTTCTTGTTAGTTTGGTGATACTTAACATTTACGCTCCTATAGTTGTATGTTCTTCTCATGAGGTCGCACGCTCCATTTCCTGTATGAGGAGATGAATGTTGGGAGATAGAGAAATTATGGAGATAACTCACCCTACGTGGGCAAGTGGGAGATGTTAATATATGGGTCATTGGGTCGTGACCCAAACCCATGGTCCGCCCACGTGTGGGTGCTAGACCTAAGTGGTTAAGTGCCCTATTTCATGAGGTTTCCTAATTGTACTTGGAAACTAAGTCCTGCTAGGGTTTGGACTTGAAATAAGGGCACATATATATTGAATGTCTCTCTTAGTAATTGAGACTAACACAACACAATACAGCAGCCTCCCTAATACAGCAGCCTCCATTAGTTCTCTCTCTAGTATTCTCTCTCTAGGATCATCATTGGCCTAGTGGACTTGGTAGTGTGGATTACGTGGGAGGACACTAGTAGCGATCCCTACGGCTATCACGACGTTGAAGAGCATACACGAAGGTCAGACTCGCAATAGAGGAGCAACCATTCGTGCAGCGGCTACGTGGAGCTTGTAACAACAACCAATAAACATCCTCGGGTCTCTTCTGCTTAAGGTATGTCCTTGAACCCGTTATTGAGTGCTATATGCAGTAGATATAGCGTATTTACATCCCAAACACTATGAAGGCTTGCCGTAGAGGGCACTCTTCCAATAAATTGATTCACTGCTATTACAAATCTCAAAAGATTTGAGGCATTAGATATTGTGATCGGAATGGATCCCCTGATTTGGTTCATGTGAATGAAAAAAATTTGGAGATTGGGAAGAGTAGTGAGGCCAAAGTCTGGGGGAAGACTTCATTGAATTTGGTTTACCTCTAGTGTGAATGAAGTTATGCAAGAGAGATTGTACACTGAAGGAGGGACTATACGGGACAGATTATTTAAACCAAGTCGAAGATCGTTTAAGTTTGTCAATTGGCCTAGGCTGTCTGGAATCCTTCCGTGCAGAGAATTTCGTGATGCCTTAAGACTCTCGAGAGATGAAAGGTTCCCAAGAGAAGGTGGGATCTCTCCTGTCAATGTGTTGTTGGTCAGAATTAATAACTGGAGCTTTGATAAGGAGCCGAGGACCAGTGGAATTGTCCCTTCCAGCATGTTGCCTCTCAAGTTCAAGAATCTGAGGTTTGAGCAAAGTGATATATTGGGAATTTCACTTCCAAATGAATTATTTGCCAGACCCAATATTTTCAGCCTGAACAGTCGACCGATTTCTGGTGGAATTTCGTGGCTGAAGCTATTATAATCGAGGTTCAACACCGTAAGAAAACTCAGATTTCCTATGTGAGGTGATATGGACCCCGCTAGTTGCAGGGAATGCAGGTCCAACATGGTGACTCTTTGGGGACGACGACTGCAAGTGACACCATACCACTGGCAAAAGTGTGTGGAATCATTCCATGAGCTCATGACCTGAAGAGGATCGTGAGTTATTTTTGCCTTGACGTCTAGCAGTGCCAATCGGTCAGTTTCATTTCGTCCTAGTATTGAGGCCGCTCCGGCAGTGAAGCCCGAATGTAGCAAGCTCAAGCAAGAGACTAGGAGAAATGAGCTTAAGTTCATGCGCGGAAGCCCCATATGAGTTGTTTTCTTGGGTTGCACGAAGGCAGCGAGGCAGGTTATATTTGAGGGTCACCTGTATTAATTTAGGTTAGCTTGACCAAATGGCCGGTGTAACACTAAGTCATCCGATGGTGGGCCAGAGAAAGTCAAAATTGGGATCATTTAGTCTAGGAAACACAAGGAGCTTAATTGGTAGGTCATTGAGCAATTACAACTTACTTGTACAAAGCCAATTACAACTAATAATTACTAGGCCTTTTTACAATACTCATGGCCATATGGTCTCTGAGCAAAGATCAAGCATACTAGCTGCTAGCACAAGAAAAATAGATGACGAGCACTTCTTGATCTGGTTAGGCAGGTGGCATTTATTTATTGTGGCAATGTGGCATATGTGCTTCCATCACGGAACTGTTGTGAGATCCACATATCGCATTCCCCTCACATAAGCCGCCTGCATTCATCTATTGGGTCAGCAAGCATCAAATTAAACGGATCGTCTGTAAGTTACATATCATGTAACTCTTTGTCATGACCTTGTTTAGCTAAAAGCAGTTTTGCTACATGCTGAGCATTTCAAAATAAAACAACTACTGAACAATAATAAATGAAGCAATTCAGTATTTTTAAGGATGAAAATCAAAATTGTTAAATGTAATCATACCTTGGCTATATGAAATAGGGCTTTACCTATTCATTGGACACCCCATGTACCCCAATTCCCAAAAGACTGTTCCTAACCAAATGCAATTCTGCTTTCGCATCGGTAATATCCACTCGTTCTCTTAGTAATTCTATAAAACATGCCACTCTAATCCTAACAATTGCAAGCACTTTTGAATTTTATTACTTCTTGCTAGCCTCCTATTTTGGGTGGTTTCAATGCTTGTCTCTGCTTCTTTGATTTTTTATGAAGTATTGGATCCATAATTTCCACCACTCTCCCAAGAAAATTAGTCATCATGACAAAGTTCCAAAGGTTTAGACTGTCTTTAAACATGCCATCAGTCAGTCTCTTCCTAGTAAACATCTCTAACAACAAGATGTCATAACTCTACACGTCAACATAAGTTGACAACAAGCAGAAGATTTGCTGCATCCGATTTTTAGTGAGGCCATACCCTTATTATGCCACTAGCAAAAGTGGATGGAATATTTAACAAAAAAAAATAAAATAATGGACGGAATCATTCCACGTGATCATAACCAGGCCATTATGTGGAATCAAAGTGGAAGCACTTAATTTTGCAGTCTAACTGACTCTCTAAAGCCATTTTATGTGCAATGAAAGTGGAAGCACTTACTTATTATTGACTTAGAACAGTGTCCAAAAGTGGAACACCGCTAACTATGCGATTTTAACATTTTTTAGGACTCATGCCACAATGTGATGAGACACTACTTATGAGAAGCATTTTTAATTAGGACTAATGCGTTGATGCATTGACGTCTACCTAGCACTCATTAGGACCATTACCATAGCTTATTTCGTCGAGGAAAGAATCTTTCAGTGGAGATTAGGAAAGAATGTGAGGTTTTTCTAATGCGAATGGGACAGTCTTACAGCCCCTCTATATCGTTTATGTGGAATTGACTTGATGTTACAGCTAGAACTGGAAGCACTTGTTATGCCAAATTGAGTTACAACGCCATTAAAAGGTAGGACTATGATAGCTGCTTGGTTATTAATCGAGCCAAATATACTCTGCATACCGTGTGGGTGTGGAAAAAAAGGAAAAACAATTTAATTGAAATCAATATCAAATTAATTCAACTGTTGTCAATTCTTAAAAAACATAGCACATTCAATAAAGCCCACTATTTAAACAATTCAATAATCTTTCGATTTTCATGGAGCCCAATTACATAAAGGAAGCATGATGAAAGAAATGACTTGGGGTAAAGCAATTGAAAAATGACCTGGGTCTTGCGCGTCTTATTGTTTTATGTCTTCCTATATACGATATATGGTGTGCAGGCAATGGCATTAGCTGTTGGAATACTGGTATTTTGAGCAAGCAGGCGTTAAGGCCATTGATTGCCCATACCCTTGTGACAGGTCTTGCCAATCTGGTTTTCAAATGAGCCAGGTTATTATTAATTGGCTCAATTACATGGTCATCTTATTGAGTAATTTGTATCTCCCCATTTACTATTAAAAGAAACCATGCATAATGCATCTTTTCATTTTTCCTCAAATCTGTAATCTTTATCTTATTTATTTTTTGTAGCTGAGACGCTAGGTGGTCTATCGCATTATGCTCTGGAGGGATCCTTGGGGAACGCTTCGCAGTGTTCCTCCAAAACCATATATGCAAGGGTGTTACTCACATTAGACAAGGTCTATGGCTGGGCTCAGCATGAAAAAAAAGCAGTCCGATCACTTGAAAAGATAATTTGCTGAGTTTTGTTATTTTAGTTTGAGTTAGGGATATTGCTCTTGTAGTGGACTGTGACTAAAGATTAAACATAGCATTAAAAAAAAAAATGCACACTAATATTTTGCATCTATTAGACAACTTATAGCAGAATCCTCACCCCCACCCAAAAAAAGAAAAAAAAATCCTTTGTTTTATTGGACATAAAACACTCAAATATTCTTTTAAAGAGAGCTAGTAATACCAAATTTGATCAAATTTGATATTACCAAAAAAGGGAGAGGGACAAAAAAAGGGGAAATGATAGGCAGACCAAATTTGATATTACCGACTCTCACACAAGGGGTCAGGTGCCACCCCCTCTAAAGAGAGCTAGTAATACCAAATTTGATCCAAGTAGCAAAACCTAGAAAAAACTGAGTATTTTATTTTGTTATTTATTCTACTAAAAAGTTGGAAAACACATTAGAAATTTATGAAACTCATAGAAATTAGACACTCTAATTAGATGTCTAAAACATTCATGCCCATATGAAACCATAATTTTAGCATTTTGAACAAGCTGGGCCAAACAAAGGATATTAATTTGCTAACGACAACTCCTGCTTGTTTACATTTACTGGAATAGTCTGTTAGGCCCTCTTTTTTAATTTAAATATTCTGTATTTAAACAGTTGAGAATGTGACACACATGCACACCAAAATCACCAGAAGCCAATTACAACGTTGAAATTCTTTTTACAATATTGATCGCCATATGATGTCTGAGAAAAGATCAAGCATACTAGCAGGATAACTATGATAGATAACAAAACGTCTCTGTATATGAACTTCTATCATGAAACTGTTGTGAGATCATCATATCACATTCCCCTCACATAGGCCACCTGCATTCAAGGATCATATGTAAAAAAGAAACATTACTATTATTTTAAGGACGAAAATCTAAGTAGGAAATTAAAAATAGAGGCTTTACCTACTGATTGGGCCTTCTATGTACCTCATTTTCAAGAAGTCTCTTCTTAACCATATTAAACTCTATTGTAACATTGCTAATGTGCATACGATCTCTTGGCAAATCTGCAGAACATGCTATTCTAATCTTGACTACTGAAAGCAAGCACTCGCGTAGAGAAACATTAGGACCATATAGTCAAGAAAGGCCATTGCGTAGGCTTAGGGTTGGGGGATAGAAGTGACGTCTTTTCACAGCCTCTCCATGTCGTGTATGTGGAATGGACTTGTTAAGTCGTTTGATCACAGGAAGTGAAAGCACAAATGAAGCCAAATGGACTTAGAGCACCGATCAAAAGTGGGTCTACTTGGTCATCGTCTTCAGAAATTTCTCCTTAATTTCCTCGACGTCGCATCGCGAATGATGATGTTTTCTATCCTTTTTGTTTCTTTCTCTGCTGGTTTCTGCTACTGTTTTTTTTCCTTTTCTTTTCATGGTATCAAAAATAAAAATTAAAAAAAAAATGAAACGAAGAATGTGCTGTCCAACTGTTTTGGTAGAGTTAATTGAAAATTAAATTTCTCAACTTCTCGAACACCTCCCCCCCCCCCCCCCCACCAAAAAAAAAAAAATACAACAACAAAAAGATAAAAAAAAGAGGCTTAAATTTTAGAATTAGGCCTGGATTAATCCAGAGTGACTTAAATCTCAGGTTAGTTAAGAATTCTTACCTCAAACGTGGGAATCGAGAGAAATGGAGTGACTTAAATCTCAGGTTAGTTAAGAATTCTTACCTCAAACGTGGGAATCGAGAGAAATGAACGACCTGTCGGTTAAAATAATTACCCAGTGTCAAATCCATTCCCCTGTCCGAAAGCTAAAAAAATTTGGACAAGTGGGCATTGAAATGCGGGACATCGTCATATCGTTTGCAATTCAACAATGACGGAAAGTAAGGCGAAGTAAGAAGGGCATAAAGCCCATAGTAATTTTGTTCCTTCTCATGTTCCGCCCGATGGGCTTTGTAACTTGCTCTTGGCTGATCTAGTGGGCGTTAGTACCCCTAGGTTCTAGTTTTATATTATATCTTTCTGACCAAAAAAAAAAACAAAAAGGCGAAGTCAATTTTGGATGCAGCGTTTTAAAGTCAATTTTACATAGTATAAGTGCCCCCACTCTTGGCTGTAGAAACAAATCATGTTTGCAAAAATGCTAGGTAGACGGCATTAGTCCTAAAGATGTCCCTTACCAAAAGTGTGTTCACATGTCTGCCCACCAAGTAAGACCTACTTTGACTTTTCTCGCTGTAATCCCATGGACCCTTCCTATTTTGGAGTCTGCTAACTGACCCCCAAAAAAAAAAAAAAAAAAAAAAAAGCATTCTGCTTCATAAATTTGGTAGTATACATATTCAAGTTCCCACACTCACCAGGGATGAAAGCAACAATAGCCATATATAGGGAGGATTTGTAATATATGGATTTCACTCCCTGCCTAAATTTTGTGTATTTTACTGTGTTTTTTCCCCCCTTTTTTCTGTGATCGTGCTAGTACCAATTATCATAAAGTCATAGATTTTGTGAACTCAAATGGGGCTTCCGGTTATGAACTTAAGATCACTTCTCAATGTTCTCAACCACATCGTACTAGTCTCTTGCTTCAGCTTGCTGCATTCGGGCTTCACCACCAGAGCTACCTCCATACTAGGACGAAATGAAACCGATCGACTTGCACTGCTTGACATCAAGGCCAAAATTACTCACGACCCTTTTCAGGCTATAAGCTCATGGAATGATTCAATACACTTCTGCCAGTGGCATGGGATTACTTGCAGTCACCGGCGTCAAAGGGTCACCATGTTGGACCTGCATTCTCTGCAACTGGCAGGGTCCATGTCACCTCGCATAGGAAATCTGAGTTTTCTTAGGGTGTTAGACCTCCATAATAATAGCTTCAGCCACGAAATTCCCCGGGAAATCGGTCAACTATTGAGGCTGAAAAGATTGAGGCTGACAAATAATTCATTTGGAGGTGAAATTCCAGCCAGTATATCCCGTTGCTCAAACCTCACATTCTTATCCGTGGAGGGCAACAAGCTGGAAGGGACAATTCCAATGGTCCTTGGCTCCTTATCAAAGCTCCAGGTAATATATCTAGGCTACAACAACTTGACAGGAGATATCCCACCTTCCCTTGGGAACCTTTCATCTCTCAATGAACTTTTTGCAGGCCAAAATTACCTGCAGGGAAGTATTCCAGACAGCCTAGGCCAATTGTCATACCTAACTTCATTTGAACTCGGTGGAAATAGGCTGTCTGGTATAATCCCACCTTCACTTTACAACCTCTCTTCCATAACTCATTTCATGGTATCAGAAAACCAAATTCAAGGAACTCTTCCCCCAGACTTGGGTATCACTCTTCCAAACCTCCAATATTTTTACATTGCCATGAACCAATTCAGTGGGTCTATTCCGATCTCAATGTCTAATGCTTCAAATCTTTTGGGATTTGAAATTGTAGATAACCGATTTATTGGAAGAGTGCCCTCTATGGCAAACCTTCTTAGTGTTTGGGATGTACAAGTTAGTTATAATAATCTTGGAACTGGTGAAGGTGATGACTTGGATTTTCTCTCTTCACTCACTAACTGTACCAGTTTAGAAATACTCGATATAGGAGAGAACAATTTCGGAGGGGTCCTGCCTGAATCTATCAGCAATCTATCAACAAAGCTGTGGCTTATGGGATTAGAAGAAAATCAAATACTTGGTAACATCCCTGCTGGGATCGCAGATCTTGTCAGCTTAGAGTTACTGGATTTGGGGTACAACCAGTTGACAAGTAGGATTCCTCATGATATTGGAAAACTTGGAAATTTAAAATCCTTCAATTTGAGAGGAAACAATCTGTCAGGGGATATCCCGTCCTCGCTCGGAAATTTAACGCTGTTACTCGATCTGAATTTAAACAGTAATAATTTACAAGGGAGCATACCGAAAAGTCTGGGAAATTGCTCGAGTTTGATAGCTATGGTTCTTTCTGAAAACAACCTAACCGGTACAATACCTAAGCAAGTGATTGGTCTCTCATCCTTATCAATTGTTCTAGACCTATCTCGAAACCTTTTAACAGGTTCCCTTCCCATAGAAGTAGGTAACTTGAGAAATCTTGGCCATCTCAATGTGTCGCAAAACAACTTATCCGGTGAAATTCCTAGCAGCCTCGGTAGTTGCACAAGCTTAGTAAGTCTGCACATGGAGGGTAACTATTTCCAAGGGACAATTTCATCATCCTTGAGTTCTTTAAGAGCCATCGATGATTTGGATCTGTCACACAACAACTTGTCTGGCCAAATTCCAATATACTTGGAGAGTTTTGCCTACTTACAGAGGTTGAATCTCTCTTTTAATAACTTTGAGGGTGAGGTACCAATGCAAGGAGTTTTCAAAAATTCAAGTGCAATTTCAGTCATTGGGAACAAGAAGCTTTGTGGGGGTATAGCTCAATTACAGTTGCAAAAATGCACAGCCAAAGAGTTAACCAAACAAAGATTGTCACCTAAGCTGAAAGTATTGATCTCCGTCATTAGTGGTTTTCTCGGACTGTCATTCATCTTCTACTTTCTAAAACTATATTGGTCAAGAAAGAAAAGAAGGGAGACTTCTTTAGATTCTACATTCGACCTTTCACTTTTGAAGTTGTCCTATGAGAGACTTCTCGAAGCTACTGATGGCTTCTCTTTGGCCAATTTGATTGGTGTTGGTGGTTTTGGGTCCGTGTATAAAGGGGTTCTTGGTCCCGATGAACCAATTGTTGCTGTGAAAGTACTTAACCTTCAGCATAAAGGAGCTTCCAAAAGTTTCATTGCCGAATGTGAAGCCTTGAGAAATATTAGGCATCGCAATCTTGTCAAGGTATTAACCGCATGCTCGAGTGTTGATTTCCAAGGTAATGATTTTAAGGCTCTAGTTTATGAGTTCATGGTCAATGGGAGCCTAGAAGATTGGTTACATCCACAACATAGAGTAGATGAGGCACATGAGCAAAGATCCTTGAGTCTTCTTCAAAGAATTAACATCGCCATAGATGTTGCTAATGCATTGGATTATCTACACCATCACTGTCATGCCCCAATCATTCATTGCGATCTAAAGCCAAGCAACATTCTTATGGACAGTGACATGACTGCCCATGTTGGAGATTTTGGGTTAGTAAGATTCCATCCAGAAGCCTCCCATGAGATTTCTTCGAATCAAACCAGCTCTATTGGAATTAAAGGCTCCATTGGCTATGCCCCTCCAGGTAACTCTAAATCCTTTCCTCTCATTTCTATTTTTGAATTGATTTCCTTTTGGTTCCCACTCTAGTGACCAATTGAATGGGTCGATTTTCTTCCTACTTATATTATTTTAAAATTTCAATAAACTATAGCTTCAACATGAATAGTTTTTCTTATAGCTTTTGATTAATTTACTTTAGCGAAAATTTCATCGTGATTACACTGTTACTTGGAGCTCATTGCATTTTACTCTTTGGCTTCTTTACCGTACCTGTTCTTTCTATGCCCATTGATTGTACTTCCCCTTTACTATAAATATTACTATTGATTGAGCTTCCTTGATTTTACTGAAAATGAAGGGGGTTATATGGCATTAATCTCTGTTTCCAAAATTATCCGCTTTCTACTTGGGTTAAAGTATTGAGACAACTAACCTATGCTTTATTTTTTAAGTTTAAGTTCTCATGCATTTTTCTAATTGAAGTATATGCTTGGAGATTATTGTATATATCCATTTACAATGTTAAAATACTTCCATTCTAAGATATCTATAGCTATAATTAAAACCTTTGTTTGTGAACTGCAGAGTATGGTATGGGAAGCGAAGTGTCAACTTATGGTGATGTGTATAGTTATGGCATCCTGCTTTTGGAGATGTTTATTGGGAAGAGACCAATTGATGGCATGTTCAAACACGGTCTAAACCTTCATAACTTTGCCATGATGGCTCTGCCTGAAAGAGTTGTGGAAATTGCGGATCCAACACTTCTTCAAAAAATCAAAGAAGAGGAGGCTAGCATCAAAACCACTCAAAATAGGAGGCTCGTAAGCAGTGACAGAAGTCAAAAGTGCTTGATTTCAGTTGTTAGGATTGGAGTAGGATGTTCAGCAGAATTACCAAGGGAACGAATGGATATTACTGATGTTGTAGCAGAGTTGTATCTAGTTAGGGACAGTCTTATGGGAATTGGGGTACATGATGAATGCTTGCCAGTCCAATAGATGAATGCAGGTGGCTTATGTGAGGGGAATGTGATATGACTGAGGATCTCACAACAGTTTCGTGATGGAAGTGCATCTGCCACCCACCTAACCAAGTCCAGATGTACTATAAAGATATATTTTGTCATCTATTTTCTCGTGCTGCTACTAGGCTTGATCTTTTCTTAGCTACAGACCATATGGCCATGAGTATTGTAAGAAGACCTAGTAAGTTGTTTGTACAAATGAAATAATAAATCATATATAGAGTGCCTTCAATTTCAACCCAATCGTAATGCTTCTGCCAACAGTTTTGATTTTATTCATTTACTGAATCAAAATAGCTTTTCAACTTTTATCTCGCTCCAAAATTATGGTATACCTTAAGTCCCACAATCTTCTGATTCAAACCTGGGTTGCGAATCTACAGTGGTTTGTATGGAAAAGTTATAATGAAGCTTTGTTTCAAAATTGCCGCGTATCTTTTACTTCTACATTGAAACAAACCAATTCTTCTTTTTTTTTTACTTTTTTTTTTTTTTTGATAAATAACAAAGCAATGCTTATACAGTAGACAATCTTCAGTCAACAGAATTCATCATGACCTGGTCTGTCAGTTTGTTTTTTTCTTTTTTTTTTTGGTTGGGAATTCTGCAGCAATTGTTTAGTACAGATGGCAATACAAATAAAAATAATAAAATCAAAACACGCAATAACAAACACCAAGATTTACGGGGTTCAGCAAAATCCTGCTTATGTCCACAGGGTGTGATCCTGGCTCTTTCTTTACTATGAGACAACTGAGAATAATTGTACTAAAATTAATTGCTTCAACCCAAACCCAATCCCTTAAACCCTTGTACACCCTCTCACAGACTCACCCTCTCAACCCAAAGAAAGAAAGACAATTCTCAGTACAAAAAGATGATTTATCCGCGTACCACTTTCACGCCTGCAGGTTTGTTTTGTAAACAAACTCACTCCTCTCTCTTTTATCTCTATTGCTCTTTCCCGCACTCTCTGACACTGCCTCTCTGCCTCTCTGCCTCTGTGCTTCTTCCTCTGTGTTCGAGAGACAATACGCTGAGTAATTCTTCAGCATATCTCAGCGTATTTCGGTTCAAGAATGCATGTCCGAGTGAAAAAGATTTCCAATCAGACCACGCATGGCATGCTCGCATTGGATGACCATAAAGGCTGGCCAGAAAAATCAGCTCTCGGTGAAAGACATGGTCCCCTGTTTCATGGGTTACTCACTTTTGTCAAAAATGACGGCTCAATGGAGCCACATAAGTCAACAAATCTCCACCTTGGTGAACATTTAGCCAATCCTCACATAACAGAAAATCTTCTTATCGCCTTCACACACAAACACTAATCTAGTCTAGGCAGTGCTTGAACCTCTGTGTAGTCACCGGCTTTGTCAACATATCAGCTGCATTGTTCTCCATGTGGATCTTTATCAAATTCACCTTACCTTCTTCTATCCATTCTCGGATTACGTCGATGTGTTTTGTCCTAGCATGGTGAACTTGGTTTTTCGCTAATTGTATTTTACTTTGACTGTCGTAATGTAGCTCCAAGTTATCCTGCTTCAATCCTTGTTTCTCGACCAAACATGTCAACCACAAAACCTCCTTGGAAGCTTCCACAGTTGCCATGTACTCCGTTTCAGTTGTGGATAAAGCAGGAGTCGATTGAAGCATAGCTTTCCAACTGATAGGCCCACCTACAACAGTAAATAAAAGCCTTAGTGGACCTCCGTTTGTCCAGATCGCATATATAATCTGCATATATCAACAAACCACAATCCGTCCTATTCCATCTTGCCTTTGATACAAGATACCAAAATCCACCGTACCTCTAAAATACCTGAATATCCATCTAACTGCATTCCAGTGCTTCTTAATTACCTGGATTATCCATGTATTTACTCACGACACTTACTCCATGTGATACATTAGGCATGCTGCAAACCATGGCATACATTAAGTTTCCCACTGCACTAGCATACAGTACTTGGGACATTTCCTCCACCTCCTTATCTGTAGATGGACATAATCTAGCAGATAATTTCAAGTCGTTAGCTAGAGGAGTACTGGCTGTTTTTGCATTAAGCATGTTAAACTTCTCTAGCACCTTCTCCACGTATCTCTTTTATGATACCCACAGTTTGCTTTCTTTTCTGTCCTTCCGGATTTCCATTCCAAGGAACCTTTTAACAGCACCTAGATCCTTCATGTTAAATTCCTTTCTTAATCTGGACTTCAATAAATTTAGCTCATGCATGTTGTTAGAAGTAATCAACATATCATCCACGTATAACATCAAAATTATATATGAAAGAATCATCACCAAGCATTTTAAAATAAACGCAACTATCATAGCTGCTCCTCATGTAGCCAATATGAAGCATAAAGGAGTCATACCACCTATACCATTGTCTAGGAGATTGATTTAATCTGTAAAGAGATCTTTTGAGCTAGCATACCAGATTCTTATTACCTTTTTCCTTGAATCCTTCTGGCTGCTCCATAAATATTTCCTCCTCCAATTCATTTCCTTCCTTTTATTTCTACTGCCATGGTACCTGAAAAAAATAGGAATCATAATTAATCCTACTGCCATGGTACTTAAAGAAGAAGAGTTCTAAAATGAACTGAGGTTGAATTCACTCTAGATAAATCCAGCCACAATTATAAATTTGAAGCCGAAGAAGAAAGAAAAAAAAAAATGGGGAAATGATAGGTAGACAAAATTTCAATCGGTTCGAAGAGAAAAACCCTGAACAGATTATATTTGTATAGTTACAAAGCCAATTACAACTTACACGGTTTTTTACAATACTAATGGCCATATGATGGCTGTTTCCCTAAAAAATCGGTTTTCAGCGGGGTGAGATGTTATTGGCTCACCAGCGTTAAAATTCTTTGCTGATTGGTTTGGTCCTTGGCCAACGAATTATGGACACATGGCAATAGGTTTTTAGAACGGTCAAGTGGGAGAGTGAACATCGTGGAGGAAACAGTGGAGTAGCGGTTGTAAAAGGAGAAAGCACCTGGACTATGTTTGCAAACATAGAGATGACGGTTTTCAATGATGAAGGAACACATGGCATGTTACTACAGGTTGACCAAAAAACTGTTTTATCATCGTGGAGGTTGAGGCGAATTTGCAGGCTGGGGAAAACTGCTGGTAACTTCCAAGCAGTTGAAGTGGACTGTTTTCCTATAAATTTCAAAAATGAAGATGGAGTCAAGGTTCCACAACCACCAATCCTTCTCAGGATCCTTCAATCATAGGAGTAGCTTTAAATTAGATTAACTTTCAAAAATCTTTCTTGTAATCAGTTTCTTTTCAATCTTGCAAACAATCTCGTGCTGTAATTACTTGTGGTTCGTATTTGGAATTCAAGCTTTGTGGGTTTCATTTTCAAATCATGGCTGGTAATGTGTTCTCAACTCTTTTCATTTAAGTTTGATATTTACATGTTTTCTTGTTTCTTTTTGTGATATTCACGCCAGAACTTTAAAGGAAGAACCCCTTTTCCTTTTGCAATCGCTTAACAATCCATTCTCAAATCATAAGGGGTTGTGTACGCACAACTTCGGGCTGAACTTGGCCCTGGCACGCCCGCAAAAATCCATCGGCCTCAGAACACAGTTTTTAATGCGAACACCATTTTGGCACGCCCGGTGGGACCGTAGGTGTCAATGTCGAAAAGAAACACTCGTGCAACTGGAAGCGCCTTGGAAGGACAACAACCTTCTGAGGAGGAAGCCTCACTTGAGGACATCCCTGTTAGGGAGTTCTCCATGTTAGAAAAATTGGATAATTCCGTCAATGATATGTCCGAGGCCATACAAAGCCTTGTGATTTCAGTTAAAGAATCTGCTAAAAGAAGTGAAATTTCAGTGTCTAAAACTGAATTGGCACTGGGTTTGCTGACCAATGCTATTCAGGCACTTTTAGACAAAGAAAAGCTAAGCAAGAGTCCTACGGACTCAAGCCAAGAAAAGGCGAGTGGGGTGAATATTGTTAATCCCTCTTCAGGATCATCACTTCCTCGGCCTGATGAAATTTATGTGCCTCCACCTTTTAGGGTTGGTCAAGTAGACCAACCAGTGATTGAGACTTCCCAGGGGGGAGGGGGCAAGAAAAATGGTAGTTCTAATGGCCAAGAAACTGTAGGCCGAGCAAATGACCAAAGTCCTTCAATCGTTCAAATTCCCAAGGGGAAAGAGGTTGTTGAAAGGGTGACAAACCCTCTGTTTGAAAATGAACCCAGGCCATTTAGAGTTCAAACATCACCAGACTCTAATGTAGGCCGAGACAACAGGCAGTTTTCTAACGTTGTACAACACAGTGGCCATTTTAGGCCACAAGAGCCAATTTCTGATAATTATAATATGCCTATTGTCGAATATGCAGGCCAAAGGCATGGCCAAAGAAATTATGGAAATCCTCAAAACGGTCGACCTGACTGTAATGAAGTAATGAATATGATCGAGCAATATGTTGGCCATCATCCTAATAGAAGAATTCGTAGGCCAATGTATAGAAAGCCTTATCCGGAATGGATTGATCAATGTAATGAATTTCCTAGAGGCTTTAGATGCCCTAATTTTTCTTTATTTTCTGGGGAAGAACGTCGTTCTACTGTTGAACACGTTGGTAGGTTTACCATTCAATGCGGAGAGTTGGCAAACAATGAGTTTTATAAACTCAGGCTGTTCGGGAATTCCTTAACTGGCCCTGCTTTTGTTTGGTATATCAACTTGCCTCCGAATTCTATTCATTCTTGGGGGGATATGGAGGAGAGTTTTCATATGCAATTTTATCGATCTGAAACTAAGGTGACCATGGCAGATTTGTCTAGGTTTAGACAAATGCCAAGGGAGACATCTGAACAATATATCTCTCGTTTTAAGAGGGCTAGAACAAAATGTATAATACCATTACCAGAGCCTGAGTTTGTTAGGCTAGCTCAAAACGGCCTGAACTTTGATCTCAGGAAAAAGTTTGAGGGTGTAGACTTCGAGGACTTGTTTGAGTTATCAACCAGGACCTCGAGATATGAAAGATTGTTAAAAGAAGTTGATCAATATAACAGCTCTTCTTATGGGACTTATTTTCAGGATCCTAATTATGAAGTTGATCTTGCAGAAATCATTGGCCAGAAGCCGATGGTATGCCAAGCTTTGCAAAGAAAAGATGTTGAGGTGCCTCCGCCAGCAACAGCAATGGCCAGGAGGAACCCAATGGACGTGGGGAAAAAATATACATTTGATATCTCAAAAGCAAGTGATATTTTTGATCATTTGTTGGTAGGGAAATACCTCAGAGTGCTGGAAGGTCATAAAGTCCCAACTAATGAAGCCGAACAATATTGCAAGTGGCATGGGGTAAAATCTCATACCACCAACAACTGTGTAGTGTTCCGGAATCTTGTTCAAGATGGGATTAATCGTGGGATGTTGAAATTTCTTGAAAAGAAAGATGATATGGTGGTAACTTCAGATCCTTTTCTAGCAGTGAATGTCGCTTCAGTCGATCTGAGAAATTTCAGGAATCACGAAGTCCATGGTGTAAGAATTCCTCTACGGCCTGAGTATAGTCAGAGGCTTACAATGAATAGCCCGAGGAATCGATCCCAAATGTGTGTTCAATGCCAACAGCAAATTAGGCCTCATTATAATCGGCCTAGTTATCACGTTGGTGTATATCCACGGCCTTATGTTCCTGTGAGACCAATGCCTCCGGTGGTTAAGAGGAATTGGTCATGGCATCGAAAACCTTTGGATTCCAATCCTTAGACTAACAATATTTCGCAGGTGCATACCGATGAAGGTGAAAGTTCTAGGCATGCCAGAACAGTAAAACCCCCGGTGACCAAAGAAGGAGTCTGGACGAGGCTGCAACATCCCAAATTTCCACAACCTCCTTCCAGAAGTCAGAAAAGAAGGATGCAGCGTCGTAGAGCCTCAAAACGAAGGAAGGAAGAAGGCCGAGGAAAAGTAGAGGAGATAGTGGTTGACAGAATTGAGGAGAAGGCAAGGATCGGGATTTTGTCTGTTGTAGAAAGAATTGAAACAGATTCTCGGTTTGAAAAAGGAAAAGGCAAGGAGATGGTAATGGAGGAAGACAAAGCTAAAGATAAAGAAAGTGTGGGAGAGTCATTTAGCATTCAGTTTGGCTCTTTGCCTCCTGTTGTTGGTTGCAATATGGTTTTTACTTTGCCAGTTTCGTTTCAGGCCAAGCCAGATCAAGGTGAATACATGGCTGGTGACGTGGTGGATGCTCAGGCCCTAGCGGCTTTAGTGAGTTCAGTACTACCAGAAGTCAGAAAGGAAGGAACCGAAAGGATGGTTTTTGAAAAGCCATCTGAGGATATGACACAGCATTTGAGGCCGTTGTATATTAACATACATATAAATGGCAGCCCTGTTCCACGTGTTTTAGTGGATAATGGTGCAGCCGTCAATATTTTTCCCTCAAATATGCTTAAGACTTTGGGGAAAACTGAGAAGGATTTGATCCCTTCAGAAGTCACAGTGGCGAATTTCTCTGGTGGGATAACTAAGACTAAAGGTGTGTTGCCCGTGTATCTGGCCATTGGAAACAGGGAATCTTTATCAGCTTTCTTTGTGGTTGATTCAACTTCATCTTACAATGCACTGCTTGGTCGTGATTGGATACACTCCAATTGTTGTGTTCCATCATCATTGCACCAGTTTTTGATCTTTTGGAATGGTGATAAGGTAGAGATCGTGAAGGCAAACCAGAAACCTTTTTTAGCCAGATCAAATTCAGCAGAAGCATACCTTTATGGTGAGGAGGTTAGCCCAATCAAGTTTGTAGGAACTGACAAGTATGGAAATCCAAAGAAGATGACTACAGAAGGGAATCTTTTTCCTTTTGAGTCTATTGAAAAAGTGATTAAGGAAATTCATCGGCCTAATGTTATAATTCCTTATAGGCCGGTGCAGAAATGTATTGTGGAGGAGATTCCATGAATGGTACAGCCAAGAAGAGTGAGCAGGAAGAGTGTTTGGCAGCTCTTTCTCAAAGATTGTTTGTATATGCCAAAGAGAAAAGCTTGTTTGATGTTTCTAAAGCAAAATGTATTACGGAGGCCGAGGAAGATTCAAAAGAAGAGGAGATCGGCCTAGAAGAATTGGAGTTGGCACCAGCCAAACTTGATGATCTTAAGGCCGATGTTCAAGATCCTTTGGAGGAAGTTGATTTGGGAGAAAATGGAGACAAAAGACCTACGTTCATCAGCCAGCTATTAAATGATGGCTTTAAAGTGGAGTTGATTGCCTTGTTAAAGGAATTTAAAGATTGTTTTGCATGGGATTATCATGAAATGCCCGGACTGGATCGCAAGTTGGTGGAGCACCAATTACCAATCAAACCAGGCTTCAGACCGTTCAAACAACCACTAAGGCGTATGACAGCTGAGGTCACTTTAAAGGTCAAGGAAGAAGTGGAGCGGCTTTTGAAAGCAGGTTTCATCGTACCAATCAGGTATGCTGAATGGGTATCAAATATAGTCCCTGTTGTTAAGAAAAATGGCAAATTAAGAGTGTGTGTAGACTTTAGACATCTGAACTTGGCAACTCCTAAGGATGAATATCCCATGCCGGTGGCCGATGTGTTAGTTGATCGGGCTGCTGGACATGAGATTTTGTCTTTTATGGACGGTCATTCTGGATATAACCAGATTTTTATTGATGAGGAGGATATCCCAAAAACGGCCTTTAGATGTCCAGGAGCTATAGGAATGTTCGCTTGGAAAGTTATGCCCTTCGGCCTGAGAAATGCCGGGGCAACTTACCAACGGGCTATGAATACAATATTTCATGATATGATAGGCAAGTTTTTGGAAGTTTATATTGATGATGTTGTTGTTAAGTCCAAAGGGAATAGGTGTCATTTAGAAGATTTAAAGAAAGCCTTGATTAGAATGAGAAAACATCAATTAAAATTAAATCCTTTAAAGTGTGCCTTTGGAGTAAAGGCAAGAAATTTTTTAGGATTTTTAGTCCATCAAAGAGGGATTGAGGTAGATAAAAACAAGGCCAGGGCTGTCATGGAAGCTAAGCCTCCTAAAAATAAGAAGGAGTTGCAGAAGTTTTTAGGACAAATTAACTATTTGCGGAGGTTTATTTCTAATCTTGCACGGAAAATAGGAGTGTTTTCGCCGTTGCTGAAATTACGGGCGACGGAAGAATTCATTTGGGAGAAAGAGCATCAGGAGGCTTTTGATCGTGTTAAACAGTACCTGACAAGTCCACCGGTCTTAATTCTACCTTCTCCAGGCCGTGGGCTTAGGCTTTATGTTTCAGCGGCTGAGAAGTCTATTGGTTCTATGTTAGCCCAAGTCAATGACAAAGGACAAGAGCAAGCAGTTTATTACCTTAGCAAGACTCTAACAAGTACTGAGCAAAATTATACTTTTATTGAGAAATCTTGCTTTGTAATTTTCCATACTGTTATGAAGTTGCAGCATTACTTTGCTAATCATACTGTTTCTGTTATATCAAAGAATGATTTGGTGAAGTATATGCTATCTAAGCCTATATCTAGAAATAGAATTGGCCGTTGGTCTTTTGCAATATCTGGATATGTATTAAGGCATGTGCCTCAAAAATCTGTAAAGGGTCAGGTGTTAGCGGACTTTCTGGCCGATCATCCTATGGATATTGAAGAAAAAGAAATCGAACTGGATCTGGGGTACGTAGATTTGGCTGCCTGGGTCCTGGAGTTTGACGGTTCCAGGACTGAGAAAATGTGTGGAGCAGGAATTGTCATTACCTCTCCAGGTGGTCAAAGGTACGAGTATGCTTTTCAATTAGATTTTGAATGCAGTAACAACCAGGCTGAATATGAAGCCTTAATCATCGGCCTGGAGATTGTGAAAGAGATGAATGTGGTAAATGTGGAAATAGTGGGAGATAGCCAATTGGTCATAAATCAATTGGCTGGTACATTTAAATGCAACAGTTGGGCATTATCGCCTTATTTTGCCATTGCATCTCAATTGTTAGATCTGTTTGATGATGTGGTTTTAAAACTTAAACCAAGAGATTTGAATAAGGAGGCTAACGAGTTAGCTCAGTTGGCTTCAGGTTTGAAAATAAGAGATGGTTTAGGCCAAAGAACTGTTTTGGTAGAAAAAAGGGTTTTGCCATCTATTCGTGATAGAGGTTTAGATTTGGAAGTGATGACAATTGATCCAGATTCTAGTGATTGGAGAACACCAATTATGATTAGATTGGTGAATCCTGGTGGTGTGAAAGATAGGAAGTTGAGGTTGTTAGCTACTCAGTTTGTGATGTTTGAAGGTGAATTATATAAAAAGAGTAGTGACGGTTTGTTGTTTAGATGCATTGAGAAAAATGAGGCAATGTTGGTTATGGCCGAAGTCCATGAAGGAATTTGTGGTGCTCATCAGGCCGGGGTAAAAATGAGATGGTTAATAAGAAGGCATGGCTATTATTGGCCATCGATCTTGAAAGATTGTATAGAATATGCTAAGGGGTGTAGGGCTTGTCAGAAACATGGCCCAGTTCAACATGCTCCGGCCATTAATTTACGGTACATTATAAAGCCTTGGCCCTTTAGAGGCTGGGCAATTGATGTCATAGGTAAGATTCATCCACCTTCTTCAGGCCAACATAATTTTGTGATTGTGGCTACTGATTATTTTACAAAATGGGTTGAGGCTGTTCCAAAAAATTCGGTGGACCAAACGGCTGTGATCAGTTTTATAAAAGAACATATTGTCCATAGGTTTGGTTTGCCTGAAACAATCAACACTGATCAGGCAAAGTCATTTTGTGGGGAGCAAGTTAAGGCCTTTGCAATGGAGTATAGAATAAAGCTTACGAATTCCACTCCATATTATGCTCAGGCTAATGGTCAGGTAGAGGCTATAAATAAAGTGTTAAAAAATATTATGAGTAAAATGATGGTGGATAAGCCTCGAACTTGGCATTTACAGTTGTCTGAAGTATTGTGGGCTTATAGAACTTCTTATAAGGAAAGTATCAAGACGACTCCTTTTGCCCTAACCTTCGGGCATGATGCAGTCTTACCTTTGGAAGTTACATTCCTTCGTTAAGGATGGCTTTTCAAGAGAAATTGTTGCCTTCTGAGTATAAGGAGGCGATGATTGTGGAGTTAGAAAATCTGGATACTGAAAGGCTTAGGGCCTTAGATTCTATTGAAGTGCAGAAAAGGAAAGTAGCCAGAGCCTATAACAAAAAAGTGAAGTTCAAATCTTTTGTCGTTGGTGATTTAGTTTGGAAAGTAATTCTGCCCTTGGGCTCTAAAGACCCAGTCTTTGGTAAGTGGTCTCCAACCTGGGAAGGACTATTTAGAGTTAAAAATGTGATACCTGGAGGAGCCTATGTAATTGAGGATCTGGCTTCAAATAGAGAATGTGGTTTAATTAACGGACGGTATTTGAAAAAATATTTTCCCACTATGTGGGAAACCGTCTAACAACAAGAGTAGTTATTGAAAGTAAAGGCCGATTAAACTTGAAATAAGCAGTTTCAATAAAGCAAAAAACACAGTGTTCAAAAAAGAGAAGTAACTGCAAAACACATAAAGAAAATCATCGGCCTAAGAAAAGAAACCTTTAGGAAGGCTTGATTGAGCTGAAGTCCAGGTTCTCTGAAGCCGGTCTATTTCAGCATCAGCATCTCTCTTTTCTTTTTCCCAAACAGGAGCTTGTGCACTAGAGATTTGATAAGGAGCTTTCAGTTTGCTTGCGGCAGCAAATTCCATAGCTTGAACATTCTTCTTTGACTTCAATTGAGCCATTTCAGTATCCAGTTCCGAGGCCATTTTATCTTTCTTCTCTTGAAGCTGTAGGATTTCTCTATCAATCTCTTCAATGGCAGCAGATTTGGTTTTGGTGCTGGCAGTCAATGCTTGAACCTCTTTTTGAACGGCTAGCATCTTAGTCTTGGCAGACTCCATCATGGCCTTGGTTTTTTCCCTATCTTTGAGATTATTTTCTGCTTTGATTTTCTTGGAAGTGGTATCCGAGAATTCAATCATCAGTTTCTTCAGACTGGTGATGATGGTAATAATTTTCTCTTGATCTGAGTCCTCAGTAGCAACTGAAGAAAGAAATGAGCCAACAGATTCAAATTCAGCAAGCAAATCTGCAGTAAGATCAGGAAGTTTTAAAGCCATTAATTCCAGAAATCTGTATTTAGCTTTTTCAATTTCAGTATCTGAAGAAACAGGAGCAGGAGTCTTTTCCGTCAATTCAGCATCTGGCCCTATGTCTTCTAGTGCCGCAAACCATTCTTCAAGATCATCTGGAATGTCAAGGGGGCTTGTTGCTGAAGTATCTTGGAGCGAGGCTGTTTTTTGAGTTTCCATTGGGCTAGAATGTTGCAATTTTTCTTCAAGCAACTCAATCTTCACTTTCTTGGAGGAGGGAGAATCTGAAGACCCTGAAGCTTCCATGTTCTCGCTAAGTATTTTCACTTGACTGGAGTCAGGACTTCCACTTGAAGTTGGTAGAGGATTAAGCCTGCTAGAAGATCTGGTTCCAAGAGGCCGTTTTGCTGGAATTTGAGTCTTTTTGGGGACTTTAGGCCGTGGGGGAAGTTTTTCTTTTGGTGGTGGTGGTGGAGTGCTCTCAGTTAATTCTTCTTCTGATAGAGTTTCTCCTGGCGGTAGAGGTTGTGCAATCACTGTGAAGAAAAACAAAGTAAGTTAATGTACTGGTGCGAAGAAAAATAATCTTGTGAATTCAGACAAGTCAGATATAGTTAAAGGAAATTTGAGCTGAAGGAGGTCTTTTATCGAACGGCTTGGGATATGAGGTTGGGTCATCAGGTGTTTGGTCTCAAAGTTTCTTTTTGGCCCATCTCATATAACAAACTGTTTGATGGTCAATTTCTATCTTTTGAAAGGCCTCAGTTATCTTATATTCTGTCACGTCTTCAGAATCATAAGTATAAAAATTTTCATACTTTTGATGGCCTGAGTGTGTTTAAAAATATTACCTTTAGATTTCTTCTCTTTCTTCGGCTGAGTTGAACTGGCCGAAGGGTTTGCTCCCAATTTCTTTGGTTTCATGGTCGAAGGTGGAGAAAGCCTTTCAAGAAAAGCTTCTTTTTTATCGGTGTTCAAAATTTCGAAACATTTATTCCACCATTCTTTGAAGGTAGCAGTGGCTATTGGATGGTTATGCAGGCCGTTGAAATCAAAGGAGGACAGTTTTTATAGATAGGCCGAATCAAGTTCGGAGATTTGATCAGGTTTTTTAAGAATGACTCTGCTGGTGGGGGGAAAGTTTTTGGAGTAAATGTGAGAGGGAATGGGAAGATGTTGAGTGAATCTAAACTGCCTGCATACGAGGTTTGGGGAATATATTTCAACTCCACATTTGAGATACCTGTTCTCGAAGTTTTCGACGAAATGTAAGTCTCTCATAATCAGGTATGAGCCCCAAATTTCTTTTTGAAGGCCATTGTTAACTTCTTCAGTATACCAATCCGGCCCAAATTGTCTAGCACCGAATGGAAAGAACAAATTGTCCGGCCGATTAATGTCTAGTTCATAGAAAAAAGAAAAGTATTCTTGAAAAGAGGCCAATGTGGGTTTTTGATCGATCCATTTTTGGCCATAACAGGAAAGTTTGGTACTTTTATACTGGAATTAAAATTTTTCTGGAAAATATTCATAAAGCCAAAGTTGTAGGATCCAAAATGTTCCGCCTACGACCTTGAGGTTCTCTTTGGTAACATCAAAAAGACCACGGTAGAGGTGAGCTAGAAGATATGGAGCTAAGGCCATTTTACGGCCTGAAGCTAACGCAACTGCAATCCTATGGTATTCTTGAGTCATTTGGCCAAAAGAACAACAGGTGACAAATCGACAGAGCCACATCAACAAGAAGGCACAATGTTCTTGGTCACTAGCAGGTTTGGAGCTGTCGTGCTTAATGGAGATATAGCTTCCCCAGGCAACTGAAGCTGCTTTTTCTTTAAATTTTATTTTGGTATTCGTCCAAGAATATGTGTAGACACCCCATTTTGTCCCTACATTTGATGATGATTTCCCGATGATGAGGTCCACAATGTTTGCCGTCTACTCAGGTCTCTTTCTACGCGCAAAGCAAGCAAATGGGGATTCAAACAATTAAATTAGACAGCCGAGGAATGTGGTGCGTACGCATATTTATAATATGCGTACGCATGGTGGTTTCATGCGTACGCATGAATATCCATGCGTACGCATAAAAGGAATATGCGTACGCATGAGATTCTATTTCCATCATTCACTTCCCACTTCGACCGAAAGCTTTGTCGGGGAACTTGATTGGCCTTGAATTGGCCCGACCATTGAACAAGGGGAGCGTGGGGGGGTCAAAGAGGATGGGGTTTGAGGTCATGCATGACGACCTCACCCGGGTGATTTTTCCTATAAATAGCAGGAGCTCTTGGGAGCTCAGGGAGGACGGAGGGGGAACAGACGAAAGAAGGGGGGGACGGACGGAGAAGGCAGAAACGGGGGGGAGGTCAGTGAGAGGAAATAGATAGAGAAATAATGAGGGGCAGCATTTTGAGTAACTGCTAGTTATTCTGAGGGTGAGAGAAATATGGGAAAGGTGAGAGAAATAAACTGAGAGAAAAGAGAGAAAAATATAACAGAGAGTTAGACCAGTGAGACTGGGAAAAGCTTGTTTTGCGCAACAGGGGAGACGCTGCCGGGTTGATGGTGGACCTGAGGGAAGGATTTAATTTCAATTTGCTTTATTTTTAAGAGGTACGCAGTATTTATTTATTTATATAATTATGTAGGATGTTTAAAAATTGATTCATTGTATACACTGTCCATTTTTTACCAATAATGTTCTTCGGGAGGTCCAAATCCGCGGAGAAGATAATTTGGTGAAACCATGAGTACTCGCGAAATGTCATGCGTACGCATAATTTTATTATGCATATGCATGGTATGTGCGTACGCATGGTAAGACCGCGAGTACTCGCGACAGTGCGTTTTCTCTTATTTTCATTCTGTTAAGGCTTCTATATTTTGTTATTAAATGTTTATGCTTTATTTATTTATTCTATGCCATTAATCCATCATTCGTGTGTGCCATTTATTTATTGTATGATTAACAGGTGATCCGGATTTTATTAAAATATTAAATATGGTCAATGAATACAAGAATGAGGGCCGGTTTATTACCGGGCATTGTTGGGTGCCTAACACCTTCCCAACATGTACCCTAGCTACGAACCCATCTCTGGTCAATAAATTTGGTCCTGGACCCTTCCAGGTGGCGACTCTCATTTGCACGCTAATCCTAAATGGATTAGCACCATCAGAAAGCAGAAAAGCAGGTAAATACAGGTGAACTGGGGGAACGAGCGAGCGCGCGTGGCGGCGGTGAAAAAAGGTCGGTGCGACCACAGTGGTGACTCTGCTGGGGACTGAGCTCAACCTCAAAGTATTCATTGACCATAATTAATATTTTAATCTAATACGAAAAAAACCAAAAAAAAATGAATAAATGTTTTTTTTTTGAAAAAAAATATATATATAATGTTGTTTTTTACAATAAAATACTGCACACACACACCGGCCTGTGTCTAAACCCCGATGGTAGTTGGGTGAGGGTTCCCAGATTCCACTCGATTCTTGGGTAATTCTTATCTGCTCCATCAGCCCACAGCCTGTGCCACTAGCCTGTGATAAGCTTGTGAGTACGTTAACGGATTGCTCTCGGGCATCCTAGCTTGGGTAACCCATTGAAGGCGGAGGATATAAGGAGACCCTTGGTTTGAACTGCACGTTAAAAACATGGGTAAATTTACTTTTTCTGTACAATCCTGTGTGAATGTGTGACATGCATCATTTTCATTTTTAGGACCGGGTATGGGGCAAGGCCCAAAATTGTATAAAGGTTTTTTTATCATTTCTAGGATTGGGAATGGGACAAGGCCCAATATTGTTTAAAGTCTTTTAATTAAAACCCAAGCAAAGAGTCAATCTTGCAATTAGTTCACACCTATTAGAGGATTATGAGACCACCGCATGTGCCTACTATATAGGGATTACTGTTCATAGTCGTTGGAAGCCTACTAGTTATAGCCTTTGGAGTGCACTCTTTCTAGCTTTTTGGGATCTGCTATTTCTAGCCGTTGTAGGTTTGTTCCTTAAGTATCTATTGTTATGCCTCTTAGATCTGCGTCTCTGCAACCATGACTTCTTCTGAGTGCCTTATAGCTGTCGTCTTGCACTTCATCCTTTTCATCTCAATGGTCAGCTTCTGTTTACGTGAGGGGGTTCCAGTGGAGGTGGCAGTTTCGTTTGTGACATTTTTTATGATGTCACTCGTGTTGATGTATTCCCTTTATTCTTAGGTCTTTAGAGGTTTGTTCCATGTAAGTGTGTTTTGCCGGTTTTACTATGTATTCCGATCATTTTATGTGAATAAATGATAGGCTTCCTTTGTGTTCATCGGTTTGTTTTTTGTTGTGCTCCCACAAAAGAAAAAAAAGAGAGAGAATTTATATACACAAAGAAAAAAAAGAAGGGGGGTGTTGTACATCAAAAAGTCCAAAAACCAGAAATCAAAAAAAAAAAAAAAAGGAAAGAGAGAGAGAATTGCTACTTGTTAGCAGCATCCTGAGGAGAATTTGAAGGCCCTGCTTCAGATTGTTTCTGAAGCCTTTCAAGTTGTTCTCGAATCTGTTCCCCGAACCCTTCTAGCTGCACAACCCTGGGCACAAGGCCTGTAGCATAGGAATCTATCATTCTTTTCAGTTCATCGTTCTCTCCTCTTAGGGACCTCATTGTCCGGTTAGATCGATGGAGTGTTCGCTGGAGGCGTTAGATATGGTCGTTCAACCTCTGAACTTCCATGCCCCTAGCATATAGGCGTCGAGTCAGGTTAGCGGCAATTGTGGTTGCCTGAACATTTAGGGCCAAGGCACTTCTCATGATATCCACATCCGACCTCGTACTCAGTAGCACCTCATCGCGAGGAGTGATAAGCTCTGCACCCACTGCAGCTGCGTTTGTAGGGTTGTACACCAAGGTTTAACTCACCATGACTGGTTGGTCACCGGTTGGGAATACCGGGCGCCAGACGTTTGTCTGTGCTTCTGGCGCCGGCAATGCTTCTGGCACAATGTTTAGGTCTAGGTGGTTTGGAGAGGAAGAGGAAGATGCCATGAGAGTGAAGAGTTTTTTTTTAGTGTTGGATGATTGAAGGGGAACTGTGAGTCACTGGCAATCCAATCTTTGTTTTTAGAAAGATTAGGGGTCATAAAGAGGGTTTTTGACAATTAATGCGCTATTAGGGCACCCGGCGCGTCATCAGAGGATCCAACGGTATTAGGGTTTGAGAGTTATTTTAATCCTCTCGAGATTTGCATTTGTCGGCCAGTATCGCCGTTTTGACAACAAGTGGCTAGGACTCAATATGTCAGCCACAGTGTCTGTGTCGGTAGGAATCTTGGGTAGTTGGGTGAGAGATAGGCTTCCACGTTTGGGCCCAGGGACTTGGACGTACCAAGTACCCATGGGAATAAGTTGAATGTTATTGGGCTATTAGCCCAATACTCGTCCGTCAATAAGAATAGGAGCCCAGGTTGATTTGAATTTCTGATAGGTTTGAAAAACTTATTGCAAGATTGAAACAAGTAATTGGGCCTTTAAGGAAAAGAAATTAAACAATGATGTAGCCTACTTGGGACTAACCGACCCACTCGGCATGTGGATTTGGATTTAACTATTGAATCTGGCTTGGGTAATAACCCTGAAGCCCAATGTTATTTGAGTTTAAGCCCATTTAGTGTGAGGGTTGTACAAAAATTGTGTAAGGAACTCATGCCCAAAAAAAATATATATATATATATAAATAAATAAATAAAAAGGGGGGCTGAGATCCAATTGAGAGTAGGATGAGTGCATTGTAAAGGGCTTAAATTCACAATGACATTGGATTTCTCTTGATTTATCTTATGCTAATTCTCTGAAGAATTAGTAGACATGACGAAAATTGGCATAAGATAAATGGATTCTTAAAATGTTAATTATGTTGGGGTGGAACCTAAACAATTCTCGACTGGCAGAACACAATTGGTCGCTCAACAAAATCACAAGACCTCAGTACTGCTTGGGTTAGGTCGCCGACAACAAACAGATTAAGAAAAGATAGGGCCATGGCAGACTTTGCAATGATGGAAGTGTTGACCAGAATGGAGGCAACAATGGGAAAATTGGATGGGCGTTTGTCTGGGATAGAAAACCGCCTCCAAGTCTTGGAGAAAGAAAAAGAGAACGAAAAGCCAGAAGGAGAAACGACAAGTGAAGAGATACATTCAGCAGAAAGAAAGGAGGAAGGGGCCTCAGGGGATAAAAAAGGCAAGGGAAAAGAAGAAAAAAAGGGAGTTGAAAGTGAAATGTGGGAGGAAGATGATTATGCTGATTATTTAAAGAAAAAAAAAGAATGGGAAAAATGGGAGAAGTATACGGCAGGGCAGGAGGAGATGAAAGAGAAGGTGGAAAAGATGCATGCAGCAATGCGAAAATCTCAAGGTATGGATGATTTCATGTTTGTTGGAGGGTCGTCCTCTGATCCTTTAGCAAATTTACCATCCAAATTCAAAATTGCTGACACGGAAAAGTTTGATGGGGGTGGAGATCCCAAATAGCACATTCGCCAATATATGAGCATTGTAAGAATGAAAGGGATGAACGAAGCCCAAGCTGTGGCTGCCTTTCCATTATCACTTGTCGGAGAAGCCTCTAAATGGTACTATGGTCTGGATGATGCACAAGTTTCGTCCTGGGAAACCTTAATGAAGCTTTTCAAGGACTAGTATAATTACAATACCATGCTGGACACAACCTTGCGGGATCTTGAGATGACGGTACAAAAGTCTGGGGAGACATTCTCTGACTTCCTAATCAGATGGAGGAAAAAGGCGATCAAGATGGTGAACAGGCCCACAGAAAGAGATCAAGTCAATTTGATCATAAAAAATTTGCAGCCTGTGTATTTCAACCGATTGTTAGCATCTCCTGTCATGAATTTTGAGCAGCTGTATGATTGTGGGACCCGTATCGAACAAGCCATAAGCAGCGGTCAGGTGGATAGGTATGAAGGGAAGACGATGAAGAAAACTTACGGGGCTGGAGGAAATGGTAGCAGTCAGGGAGGAAACAGGGTTGCCAATCCGCTTCCAAACTCAAGTACAGTAGCTGTTGTGAACCAAGGGGCTAGAAGAGAATTCGATGATCTGGGAATGTCTCTATCTAAAGCTTTCACCAATTTGATGAGGAGAGGACATCTGCAAGCCTTAGCACCACGTCCTCTGCCTAATCCTCTCCCACCACGATATAATTTGAATGAATTTTGTTATTTCCATCAAATGACAGGGCATAAGACAGACAACTGTGCCAGGTTGAGGCATGAGATCCAGGACTTGATTGATAATAAGAAGATTCCCAAGCCGGGAGAAGGAGCCGAACCAAACATTCATCAGAACCCTTTACCAGAATACCAGAGGAATGTGGGGCTTATAGAACAAGGCACCGAGATACGGGATCCCTCCGATCTTATAAGGGAAATAATGGTATTAGATGTTGATGCTTGGAAGGACTGCGGTGAAGTCAATGTCAAGAAAAGGGATTTCTGGGGTTCTATGGATGATGAGGATGGAATTCTGCATTTGACTCGATCTGGGAGGCATTTCAAACCTTCTTACCTGGAGGGAGATCACCCAGGAAGAGAAACTAAGCTAGAAAGGAACAATAAGAAGTCAGATGAAGAAGATGATGAGGATCGTGTGCTGAAACAATTAAAGAAAATTCAGGCAAATATCTCTATATGGGGACTCTTGGTAGCATCCAAAAGGCATCGACAAGCTGTTTTGGAGGCCCTTGCCAGAAAAGAAGTACCTATGGAAATTTCACCAGAGCAAGTTGTAGCACTGATGGGTACAAACCCAGAAAGTGAAGCTGTATTGACATTCTCAACAGAAGATTTGCCAGCTGAAGGAGTAGCACACGCCAAGCCCTTGTATATCACCATGGAGTGCAGAGGAAAGAAAATACCAGTGGTCCTAGTGGACAATGGATCTGCCTTAAATGTCTGCCCAATGCGCACTGCCTCCAAGTTAGGACTCACTGAAGAGCAGCTTACGCCATCCGCCTTAACTGTGCGAGCCTATGATAATGGATGTCGCAAGATTGTGGGGACCTTCAAAGCCGCATGTATTGTGGGACCAGTCGAGTCCGAAGTAGAATTCTGCGTGATGGACATTGATACCAATTTCAACCTCCTATTGGGTAGAACATGGTTACACCCACTAGGAGCCGTACCTTCCACTGTTCATCAAAAGGTTAAGCTCCCATGGAAAGAAGGAATTCTGATAATACACGGGGATGGTGAAATCACTGCTCCAGTCTGCGAGGTAAAGGAAGAAGAAGCTGAAATAGCTTAGAGGGGATTTGAGATTATACAGGTTATTGAAAAAGAAGGACCATATGGGATAGAAATGATTCCACCAAATTTTGGGGAAGGTGTTGGTCATATTGCTGCTCACCTCATGAGAAAGATGAATTTTATGCCTGGGATGGGTTTGGGAAAGTATAATCAAGGAGTAGCTAAGTTCCCTAATGTCAAACCGCAGGATAATCGTCTTGGTGTGGGATACAATGGCGAAGGTGACAGCTTACCGGTCAACAAGGGCACACTCAATAGGAACTTTGTTAAAGAAGGAGATGACTTTCCTTACTGTGGATTCCCAGAGCCTTGGTTCGATCGTATGACTGGAAAAATGGTCCCAGGATTGGAAATCTTTTTCAAGGCAGTGCTGAAGATCGAGAAAGAAAGGATGACCGATGCGAATAAGGAAGAGTCTAAGACTGAAGACTAGAAGGATCTTCTAGAAGGGGAAACGATGCAAGCACTACTGGAACCCAAGCAGACTGAGAGGATTAATGCCTTGACTGATGAAGATGCTGATGACAACTCTGCCAATCTGATCACTTCTGCTGATGGAAGTACCAGCACATGGGAATGGAAAAAGGGGGTTGAAATTGTAACTAGCATCATAACTGAGAATAAGCTCAAACCCAAAAATGTGACCACCCCTTTTGTTGGAAATAACATCTTTAATTCCGCGTATTTCGATGTGTCTTTCTATGATGAAACTGCATTATCACAGGATATTGATTACATTGAAGAATTAATTAAAAAAGATCAAGAAAGGAAAGTAATACCTATTCAAGAAGAAACTATTTTAATAGACTTAGGTATTAATGAGAATCATAAAGAAATACGAATTGGTTCCACCTTATCTGAAGAGGAGCGGGGCAAATTGACAGCTTTGTTGCATGAGTATAATGATGTGTTCGCCTGGTCTTATCAAGATATGCCTGGTATTGACCCCGAGATAGCACAGCATCACATACCAATAAAAGAAGACGCTAAGCCAGTGAAGCAGAAGTTTCGCCGCATGAAGCCTGAGTTGATGATAAAAATCAAAGATGAAGTCACTAAACTTCTCAAGGTGGGGTTCATTCAGACGATGACGCGAACTGACTGGGTGGCCAATATTGTACCAATTCCAAAGAAAGATGGGAAGTGTCACACCCCATTTTTGCACCACCTTACTAGGCCTCATCATTTCATGCATGTTTTTGTTTTGTTTTTGAGTCTAGTCACTTGCATTAGTTTTCTAGAGTCACAAGGACAATGGATATGAATTTTGGTTCAAATTGGAGTTGATCTTAAGGGATAATAAGAGCTTTTGTGACTTGAGGGGCATAATCGTCTTTTAAGTCCCAAACTTTTCATTTGACCTTGGAATGATCTCCAAATTGTCAATTGGAGTTTATATGGATGCATAAGAGGTATTTTTAGTGTCAATTTGGTAAGTCAATGGCTCGGGATTAAAATGGCTCGATGTAGTTCAAGTTGGTTAATTGACCCTTCCTTGGGTTAGCTCTAATTGACTCACAATTACCAACCAAATCTTTTCAAATTGACTTTCATTAGTCATCATTTTACCCTCAAAAGTGTTTCATGAAGTTCAATTTTGATATGGCCTGATGATGAGTTTAGTGTGGTTATTTACGGATTATCCTTGAAGAATTAGTGCGAATCACAGCATGAGATTTTTGGTTAAAATGAAAAGAAAATTATTTTATTAAATTAGCCATTTTTATCATGACACTAACACATGTATGTATGTGATGAGTGTGTGTACGCACATACGATACATGTGCATGCGTGTTAGCGGTCAGTCTCCCAATTTTTATAAAAGACAATTTCCTTTTCCTATTCAGATTAGAAGTCTTTTATCATTATAAAATACCTTTTGATTATTCTCCAAGGAAACCTAGTCCAGGAAGGAAAGGGAAACTCCAGATTTCAGCTATAAATACTCTCTTAATGTCTTTAAACAAAAAAAAGGAGAAAAGGGTTTGGAGGGAGTGAAATTCGTCATAATTCAGCAGCAGATTTTCTGAAAACCAGCAGTCGTATTTTAATCATAACTTTTTCATCCGAAGTCAGAATTTGATGAAATTGGTCTTGTTAGAAAGATAATTCAATTCTCTACAACTTTATATTTCACAAGCTTTGTCCAAATCCAACGTTTTCATACCCAAAAACGTGATTGAAGTTGCTGCTGCTGCAAAGTGACGAGAATCACTTTTTCTTTTCTCTTGTTCTCTTTTTGTTTTCTATTTCTTTTCAAAGTTGAGTGAGTTTTGATCTCTTTGCTGTGATACCACTTTGACAAAGAGGAGGATTCGTGTTGGTTTGATTCACTCTAAAGACCTGAGGAGCCACGAACAATTACAAACACAAGGGGAGCCACTTCCTAAGGTATTCTCCTTCTCTATTCAAGCTTAAACTAGGTTCTCATATGGGTTAGGCTTATTGCATGTTAAAGGTGACTTTTTTATCATGTATTAACACTCTAGCTAGTTAATATACATGGAATATCTATTTTTTATCTACTGTTTAGCATGCTTTAGGGCTGTCCTTTAGGTTTTTAATGCATAGTTATGATTCTTGTGCTCCTGTTTGTCCTTGTGCTAGGATTAGTGTCATTGCATGTTAGAGTTAGGATTTTCATCATGTTATATTGCTTTAGTTAGTTAATATGCATAATTTAATTTCTGTTTAGTTTGGTTTTAGCATGATTAAAGTATGTTTTGTATGTTTTTAAGCATATTTGTGAGTTTAGGGTTTTAGAGTCATTGTTTCGTGTTTGTTTTCATATAGCATGATAAAGTAGACTTTTTTATTTGGTTTTTCTTCGTGTTTGCTGTATATGTTTTTCATATGGAGTAAACATGATAGTTTTGCATGCATGTTAGTATGTTTTAGGGTTTTTATGCATGATATGGTTCTAGGAATATGTTAGGACTTATTATTGTTCGCTGTGTTGCTGTTAGCATGCTTAGTGGATGATTTTTAGGCCATAATACTATTCTGTCCAGATTTGCATGTTAGTGTTTTTGCATGGTTTTGAGCACTTGTAAGGGTGCAAATAGGTGTGGTATTTGTCCTATGGCAAATAGGGCTGCTTATGTCTGAAATGGCTAAATGCTTGGAGCTAATTGCGTTCAGGTAAGTGGGTGTGAAGGTGCCCCAATTCACCTTTCTTCTTAACTCATTCTCTTCTCCCTATCTAGGGTTAATTTTTAATACAAGTCCTATGGTTTAATTAGAGGTTTCCTTAACCAACAAAATTCTGGTTTTTATTAAAGTTTCCATTTTGTGGATTTCTTTCCTAAAATCAAACTTTCTATCAAATTCAACTCTTTTGATCAAATAAGGAAACCTAGGGTTTTAACCATAGGTTTATATTAGGTCTTAACCCTAATTCTAATCGAACTACGTGGACTTTGATCCATGTATTTCGTTGCATGGTACGTAGGCGCTCTTCGTGAGGCTCAAGTCCGTTCTAGGATCCAAGCATCCTAGGTTTATTTATGTTTTCTTTTCTTCTTTTTATTTTCTGTTTTTATTTGCTTATTATGCATGGATGGATGAATGAAATATATAATATGCATGCAATTCTTGTGATGATATACTTGCTGATTTTTGTATGGAAAGACTTTAATTTAGCCCAAATGAACTAAGAGACCGAAAGGGTGACATGGGTGCCTATAGGCTTTGCCTAGAACCTTCCCATGTCATAACTTAGCCTCCGAATCCCCGATTTCTTTGGTTTTCAAAAGATTGGTTTTTGCCTTTCCTTTTTTTATGGAGTCATTCAAATTGTTTTCCTAAAACAACCTGATTTTTAGGGTTTTCCTTGTTTCCTTTAAAAAATAAGGTGGCGACTCCTTTCCTTTTTCTTTTTCAAACCCACTTTCTTTTCAATCCCTCGTGGGCCCAATTTTCGGGGTTCACAGGAAGATACGGATGTGCGTAGACTACAGGGATCTCAACAAGGCATGCCCGAAAGACGATTTCCCGTTGCCTCACATTGATGTCCTGGTGGATAATACAGCTAGAAGCGCAATGATGTCATTCATGGATGGGTTCTCAGGCTACAATCAGATTAAGATGGCTCCAGAAGATGTAAGCAAGACAACCTTTGTGACAGAGTAGGGAATCTATGGCTACACAGTCATGCCTTTTGGCCTGAAGAATGCAAGAGCGACTTACCAGAGGATGGCTACAACACTCTTACACGACATGATGCACAAAGAGGTGGAAGTATATGTTGATGACATGATTGTGAAGTCAGAAACTAGAGAAGAACACTGGGCCAATCTGAAGAGGTTCTTTGATAGAATCAGGAGATATAAGCTGAGGCTGAACCCGCAAAAATGCACTTTTGGGGTAACGACTGGGAAATTACTGGGTTACGTGGTGAGTAGCAGAGGTATTGAAATAGATCCGATAAAGATCAAAGCCATCCTTGAAATGGCGCCTCCAAAAACTGAGAAAGAAATTAGAGGATTCCTGGGGCGATTGCAGTATATCAGTCGTTTCATAGCCAAGATGACCACTACTTGTGAACCAATTTTCAAGTTACTGAAGAAAGGGGAAAGCAAAGAATGGAATGATCAATGCCAACGAGCTTTCGATGCAGTAAAGGAGTACCTTTTAAAACCACCAATTCTACAACCTCCTAGGTTGGGAAGACCCTTATTGCTTTATTTATCAGTATTCGAGGAAGCATTGGGATGTATGTTGGCTCAGGATGATGGACAAGGAGGTGAGTATGCCATATACTACCTCAGCAAGAAGTTGCATGATTATGAAACACGTTATTCCCCAATTGAGAAATCGTGTTTCGCTCTTGTGTGGGCTGCAAAGAAGTTAAGACACATTCTGCTGAGTTATGAAGTTTGGGTGGTGGCTCGGATGGATCCACTGAAATACTTGTTTGAGAAGGCTGTGCTGAATGGGAGAATGTCGCGATGGGCAATAATCTTGGCAGGATATGAACTGAAATATGTCACTCGAAAGAGCATAAAAGGGCGAGCAATAGCAGAACATTGTGCAGAGCATCCAGTCGTGGGGCAAACTCTTGATGACGATTTCCCGGATGAAGGTGTTTTGACGATTGAAGAAGGAAGAATGTGGAAGATGTACTTCGACGGAGCCTCAAACCAATATGGGGATGGGGTCGGGGTATTACTAATTGCTCCAGACGGTTCGCATATCCCAATGTCCGCAAAGTTGAATTTTGAGAATTCAAACAACACAGCAGAGTATGAAGCATGCATCGCGGGGATGGAGGCTCTATTGGTTTTGGGGGTACGAGAAGTGGAGGTTTATGGTGATTCTGCCTTGGTAATATCCCAAGTTCAGAAGATATGGAGAACCAGAGAAGAACATCTCAAGCCGTACCAGGGGTATTTGGAGAAATTAGCTCGGAGGTTCGATAAAGTTACTTATACTCCACTCCCTAGGTCACACAATCAGTTTGCCGATGCTCTAGCGACTCTAGCATCCATGATCAATGTGCCAGAAGGAGCCCCAATAAAGCCGTTAAGTATAAACCAGAGGTCTCGACCTGCATATGAAGAGGCTGTGATGCTAATAGATGCAGAACCTGATGATGGGAAACCTTGGTACTACGATATCAAGAATGTGATTGAGAAAGGGGAATATCCAGAAGACGCTAATCGGAAGGATCGAAGGGCATTACGCCTTATAGCCGCTCAGTATATCTTATGTGGGGGAGATTTGTATAGAAGGTCGTATGATGGGGTCCATTTAATGTGTGTGGATGAAGAAAAGGCCCGAGTTCTTATGGGAGAGGTGTATGAAGGTGTCTGTGGGCCTCACATGAGCGGCAAGATGTTAGCCAAGAAGATAGTCAGAATGGGGTATTTCTGGACAACCATGATGAGAGATTGCGTGGAGTACGTAAAGAGGTGTCATCAATGCCAGGTATATGCCAATTTGAATTACATGCCGCCAGTGGAATTGCATCAAATGACCTCACCTTGGCCATTCTCCACCTGGGGCATCGACATAATTGGAGAAATTAAACCCAAGGCTACGGGTGGGCACAAGTATATTCTGGTTGCCATAGATTATTTCACCAAATGGGTAGAAGCTTCTGCTTATGCGGAGTTGAAGTCGTCGCATGTAGCTCGATTCATTGAACAGAACATTATATGTCGATATGGAGTGCCGCATGAAATAATCACAGATAATGGGTTACATTTCCAAAATGAGGTCAAAGTGCTACTCGAAGAGTATCAGATAAAGCATCACAAGTCTTCCCCGTATAGGCCTCAGACGAATGGAGCGGTAGAAGCTGCCAACAAGAACATCAAGTCCATCCTGGAGAAGAGTACAGTCACGTACAAAGACTGGGCGGAGAAACTACCATTTGCACTATGGGGATATCGTACATCTGTAAGAACGTCAACTGGTGCAACACCATACTCTTTGGTGTACGGGATGGAAGCTGTACTGCCAGTGGAGATGGAGGTTGGTTCGCTGAGGGTCATGGTGGAGAATCGAATACCAGAAACAGAATGGGTGAAGAGCAGATATGAACAATTGGCATTGATTGACGAGAAGAGATTGCAGGCTCTGTATCATGTCCAAGGCTATCAGAAGAGAATCGCCAGAGCTTTCAACAAAAGGGTGAGGCCTAGAGGACTAAAGGAGGGAGATTTGGTGCTTAAACAAATGCAAGCGCAGATATTTGATCCAAGGGGCAAGTTCAGGCCCACTTGGATGGGCCCGTACATTATAAAGACGATCATGACAGGAGGCGCAGTTAAGTTGATTGATGGGGACGGTAACGAACTCATGCAACCAGTCAACATGGATCGATTACGGAAGTACTATGTATGAGGAGAAGTATATGAACTACGAGGACCTGATTTCCCAAGAAGAAGAAAAAGAGAAAGAAATAAATCATGATATCGCAACATTTAAGTCGGGAATACGTAGGCAGCCCTGAATGGGTGCGGTCCATATTATGGAAGGAAAATGAGATGTTATAATCTGTGGAGGCAATGGTGGAACCAATCCGTAATTATCACGATTCTTGTTAAATACATGGGTCAATTAAAAGCGAATTCTTGAGAATGGATAACTAGTACATCCTGATCATTTTTATTTAAATTAAGAATGTAAGAAGGAAACGATGAAATGTGCAGTGAAATCTGAAGAAAGAGGCATTGGCATACGTTTCATTTTCACTTTCTTATCCTCTTTGAAGGCCCTTCTTCTCCAGTTGATTCTTTCCTCTTATGGGGAGACTTTGGTTCCACTTTCTTGGCATTTTCTAAATCCCTAGCCAGCCAGTCATAATAGGATGATGGTGGGCTCACTAATGTCGGAGCCTGAAGGTTGCCCATCCGGGACCTATTTTCCCATGATGATCGAACTCGCTCAACGGCTCGAGAGAAGATGGGGCAGGTGTATCCAGCATGATCTTTAATAAGAGCATATTGATTCTTCCCAAATTGACGTGCAATACGGGACGCAGGACAATATGAGATATCATGCAAGCCAATCAACATTACACTCCCGGGGAATACTAACTCGGTGGTCATTTGATCGATGTGCCACCACGGGCAGTGCCAAAGGATGTGGTGACAAGACAAAGAGCCCAAAAATTCTTGCAGTTTCTCATGATTGGGAAAGGGTTCAGCTAGCTTGCGATAGCGATAATATTCTAGACGAAAAGGATATACCGTGGGCGCTTCAACCAATTGGAGACGTTCATGCAGCCATATCTGATGGATGAGAAAAGTATAAAAAAAAAAAAAAAAAAAAAAAAAAAAAAAAAAAAAAAAACGAAGAAAAAATTTTTTGTGTTGATTTGACAGATTAATGGTATGGGAATAACTGATTACCTGTAATAGAAGAGGGCTGCCACGCAGTAAAGAAGTCCCTTTTCGCACTGCATCGTCAAGGCCATTGAGGGTTTCTGCAAGAATCATCATGCATGGATTATGGGAAGAAATGTGTTGTACCACGTGAAGGAGAGCCAGGTCAACTGAGTGGAGGTCACTGATGAGAAGATACCCCGCTAATAAGCATAGGCAAAGAGCCCGGAATGCATAATTGTCTGGTAAAGGAAGAGCGGTAGAAAAATGCTGCACAAGAGGCTCGAGATTTATGGTAGAATTAATGCACCATGATCTGGCCTGCTCTACAGAAATGTTTAGAGCCAAGGCAAGGTCAGGAGAATAGAGCATGGCTTGAGAAGGAAACAAGGGATCATAGGAAACTGGGTAATTAAGAATTGCACTAAATTCCTCTATGGTAGGGCAAATCTCTATGTTGTTAAAACGGAACACATGACGAAGAGGGTCCCAATATTTCATAGCTGTTGAGAGGAAACCTTCATTAATCCTCACTTGGCAGTAGTGGATTAAAGAAGAAAGATGAGTTGACTCAAGTAGATGGACTGTTTGCCGGTGAACGGACAGAAGCCACCTTTTGATATTCAGGGGAGAGAAGGAGACTGCCATGATGTTTTGAAAGGATCGGAGAGTAAATGGGAAGGATCACCTATTTATAGAAGGAAGAATGACGATGCTGGCTGAAATGGGGAGGTACTTCATGCACCAAAAGTCGTTTTTTATGATAAAAAGGTGGGCTGTGTTGGTCAAAGCACCAAAAATGAGGTTGACATTCTCCATGCGTACGCATATTTGCAATATGCGTACGCACCCTTCTTCGTGTGTACGCACCCCTATTCATGCGTACGCATACTTTGGTTATGCGTACACACCCCAAGGCCAAATTCATCTTTTTTACTCGTTTCTTGCTTTGTGACATGTTTGGTTCTCAACCCACTCATTACCATCCACCTGATAAACTTTGTTGGGCTTATTTCTCGATTAAAGCTGCTATAAAGTAAAAGGGGAGATAAAAGGGAGATATCACCACCGAAAGATGCAAACAAAAGGCAAAAACATCAATCATATGGATAGAAAGTACGAGGCACCCATGTGCCTAATTCAGTCAAAAGGGAGGATAGGTGCACCCATGTGCAGATCAAATGTGTAAGATAAGAAGTAAATAAAAGAAAAAGAAATTGTTTAAGTTACACCCCAAATAATAAATTGTTTTAAGAAAGCAAAGCTAAAAGGGCCCTCCACGACGCCCTCGCCCTCGAGTACTCCTGCTTCTAACACTAGGGGCATGAGATGAGCTCCCACCCTGCTGAGCGCTCGAAGCCTCATCACCACCACCTCCAGGTGGACCCCCAGGTGGACCACCAGGTGCCATTGGACCTCCATGCAGCCTCATAGAATAATCCGTCACCATAGCCTTCAGGCTTCCCACTAGCTGGATCATGTCTGCGGACTCAGCCATGTTGAGCTGCAATGGGGGAAAATGCGAATAGTCATACATACATGTGCACATATTTTGCAAATAAATTCATTATGCAGGAAAGAAAAAGAAGAGAAGAGCAGGTACGCACTCTGCGAGTGCCAGGAGCCATGGGATAGCCCAGAACGTTGTCCCAGCGCGGGATTTCATTCTCAATAAAATATCCAGCGGGCGACCATTCAGTCACACGCCAGCCAGGCAACACCGGATTAATCCCTTCATCCTCACCCTCATCAGCAGGAGGAGCAACCTAGGAAGAAATGCAATCAGCAAGAGTTTAGGTTGTACAGTAAATTGAGATAATGAAACGAAAAGGAATATATACCTGGGGCCCAAGGAGCCGGGGCATGAGAAACTCAGCTGAAAACACGTCATAATCTCCGTCAGGAAGGAGACGAGCATCACAAGGTATACCTGCCTGCCAGACGCCCAAGTCCTCCTCACTGATATTGTATGGGTAGATCATGAAGGAAGGAGGAAGCATAGGCACCCGCTGCCATGCAAGGACCTCATCAGAAAGCTGCCACATGACCCTCTCCGGCAAGTAAACAGCTCGGGAAATAGGAGAATCGAGTATGGAGCAGGTCAGTGAAGCCCTCAATGCTGCATCATGCATGGCCTGGTCGCCAGTGAAGGGGACACCAGTCCATGGGCAGGGTCGAATCTGTAAGAAGAAAAGTCAGAAAATTGCAAGGAAATCAAGGTACTTGGTTAGAGAATTCTAAAGGATTATACCTTGTTCAAGGGCGCAGTGTCCAGGAATTCGCGTATACGGTCATACCCCGATATGGGACGACCATCATCCCCGGTGAAGTCGATGTAGCGGCGGGCCCAAAGCTGTGTTAAAAAAAGAAAAAAAAATGATGACGGGCATCAAAATATAATATGGAAGCAAGTGACAAACAAAGCAATGGAAGAAACCTTATCGCCCATAATCGCCAACATCCCGTGATGGAAGAAATCTGGTCCCTACTCAACGAATCCATGGAGGTATACAGATAAGACAGGACTGCCTGACCCCAAGCAAACTGACTGCAAGTCTCCAAATCCTCCAAAGCTACTAGCCAGACAGTGGTCATAGATTGGGCAGAGTTTGGGAATAGAAAAGCACCAATCAAGTACAGGATGAAACTCCGCGCCATGATCTGTTGCTCCCGGGTAGTCCCCTGGGGTCCATACTGAAAGGCCTCCGCCACATCAGTATAATGACAGTGGCCCGATGTGAAGCTCGTCCCTATCACCCGACGATGAAACTGTGCGATCTCCTCCCCGAAAGGATATGAAGATGGAATGGAGGAGCCCACCACCCTCAGCCCGGTCAATCTGAAGACGTCGTAAGGGGTGATGGTTAGCTCTCTACCAGCAATGTGCATGGTGTGGGTAGAGTCCCACCATCTCTCAGCGATGCAGTAGCAAAGGGATTTGCTCCCGTCATGCGTCAGGAGATCCACGACTGAGCCAAAGCCGGCCTAAATGACGTACCCCTTGGTGTTGTCATTCAACCGCTTCCACCAAGCCCAGGCAGTGAAAGCATTCCCTCGAGTGGAGAGATCGCGACGCGCCTGCCAAGAGCCAAACAGGTAAATGACAGCACAGGTATGTGATAAGTAACAATAGGTGATGCTTCAAAAGTGCCAAAAGAAGGAAAACAGGAGAATAAGTCGGCACCACCCGAGTCATGCGTACGCATAATTTAATATGCGTACGCATGATAAGACTGTGCGTACGCATGAGTCTTCATGCGTACGCATATTATTTTATGCGTACGCTCCATAAGACCATGCGTACGCCTGGTTCGGTGCAGAGTTTTTTTTATTTGTTTATCGTGTCTGTAAATGAAAGGTTTGATTTTTATGCCAATCTTGGGTTCAAAAATGAGTTTTTCTTCCTACATGCATATGTCAGATAGGGTCAAATATTATTCTCCTGGTTTCATCAAAATATGCATTCAGTTTTGAATAGGGTGGATGTACAGTGGACTTTGCACAACAAAACAATCAAAAGATTTGATTTTTAAGGTTCGTTTACAGATTAAAGGATAAAATAATGGTTTTGGTAATGCTTCCAATCCAGATTCCACAGATATTTCATGCATTATTTCAGATCCGTATATTGACAAAAACTTTATGAAAGAAAACAGGTACAAAGAGAGCGTACCTCGCCCACCCGACAACGCCGGGACAAGTGCTCTGCTGGACGGAAAGTAGGAGTGATGACCTCGCCAGAATGGATGGTAGGCAGCCACCTTTTGTTGACTGAATCATCCCCTTGGGAGTGAGAGGACCCATGCTGTCGTTGCCTCTTGGGAGCCATGAGAAGAGCACAATGGATGAAAGAAAAAGAAGAGTTTTGGGAGAAGGAGGAGTTGTAAAGAATGAGGATGGGAAAAGACGGCTGAAAAGAATGAGAAGGAGAAAGGGTTTCAAACCCTTTATAAGTACCGCCTCGAAAGGCGTGTGATTCCTGAGGGAATTAAAACCATGCGTACGCATGGAGATCCAGGCGTACGCATATTTATAATATGCGTACGCATGATTTGACCAGGTTTGACCATGCGTACGCATGGTAGCTTTGAAACTTGAAAAAAGAGCGCGACTTTTGGGATGCTGATTCCCCACAGCATGCGTACGCATGGTATGCTGCGCGTACGCATATTGAGAATATGCGTACGCATGGTTTGACTGAGGTCGAAAATTTTGACTCAAGTTTGTCTGCGGAAAACTTGATTTGCCTTGAGAGGTCCCGTCCCTGATTTTGGAAGGAATTGCTGCGAAATTCCGACATTGATGCCTGAGACTTGCTGCGGGAGTCTCGCTTTGCCTTGATTGGGCAGGCTTATAATTGGTTGACTGGGATGCTGCGGGACCAGTCAAACCTTGATGGAATATTTAACTAGAATTGCTGCGGGGTTCTAGCATGTCTTAGAATTTGTTGAAGAAATCTTCCCTAGGATTGATTCGACTTTGATTACACGAACTACATAAGGGTCTGATCTCTACTGAGTACGTAGGCAGCTGGATGCGTCTAGCACGACCCGACACATTGCATGAGTGCGTGTGATTTGCATGTGGACAAAATGTTCGTCTAGAGATTTTCTTTCGAATCCTCCCCACGAAGTGGCGAGAATTCGAAAGAGGGGCAACTGTAGACACCCCATTTTGTCCCTACATTTGATGATGATTTCCCGATGATGAGGTCCACAATGTTTGCCGTCTACTCGGGTCTCTTTCTACGCGCAAAGCAAGCAAATGGGGATTCAAACGATTAAATTAGACAGCCGAGGAATGTGGTGCGTACGCATATTTATAATATGCGTACGCATGGTGGTTTCATGCGTACGCATGAATATCCATGCGTACGCATAAAAGGAATATGCGTACGCATGAGATTCTATTTCCATCATTCACTTCCCACTTCGACCGAAAGCTTTGTTGGGGAACTTGATTGGCCTTGAATTGGCCCGACCATTGAACAAGGGGAGCGTGGGGGGGTCAAAGAGGATGGGGTTTGAGGTCATGCATGACGACCTCACTCGGGTGATTTTTCCTATAAATAGTAGGAGCTCTTGGGAGCTCAGGGAGGACGGAGGGGGAACAGACGAAAGAAGGGGGGGACGGACGGAGAAGGCAGAAACGGGGGGGAGGTCAGTGAGAGGAAATAGATAGAGAAATAATGAGGGGCAGCATTTTGAGTAACTGCTAGTTATTCTGAGGGTGAGAGAAATATGGGAAAGGTGAGAGAAATAAACTGAGAGAAAAGAGAGGAAAATATAACAGAGAGTTAGACCAGTGAGACTGGGAAAAGCTTGTTTTGCGCAACAGGGGAGACGCTGCCGGGTTGACGGTGGACCTGAGGGAAGGATTTAATTTCAATTTGCTTTATTTTTAAGAGGTACGCAGTATTTATTTATTTATATAATTATGTAGGATGTTTAAAAATTGATTCATTGTATACACTGTCCATTTTTGACCAATAATGTTCTTCGGGAGGTCCAAATCCGCGGAGAAGATAATTTGGTGAAACCATGAGTACTCGCGAAATGTCATGCGTACGCATAATTTTATTATGCATATGCATGGTATGTGCGTACGCATGGTGAGACCATGCGTACGCATGATAATACCATGCATACGCATGGTAAGACCGCGAGTACTCGCGACAGTGCGTTTTCTCTTATTTTCATTCTGTTAAGGCTTCTATATTTTGTTATTAAATGTTTATGCTTTATTTATTTATTCTATGCCATTAATCCATCATTCGTGTGTGCCATTTATTTATTGTATGATTAACAGGTGATCCGGATTTTATTAAAATATTAAATATGGTCAATGAATACAAGAATGAGGGCCGGTTTATTACCGGGCATTGTTGGGTGCCTAACACCTTCCCAACATGTACCCTAGCTACGAACCCATCTCTGGTCAATAAATTTGGTCCTGGACCCTTCCAGGTGGCGACTCTCATTTGCACACTAATCCTAAATGGATTAGCACCATCAGAAAGCAGAAAAGCAGGTAAATACAGGTGAACTGGGGAAACGCGCGAGCGCGCGTGGCGGCGGTGAAAAAAGGTCGGTGCGACCACAATATGCGGCACTGGGAATGTCTCCAATACATGGAAGACCAGTCAGGGAGCATATGTCAAAAATGGTGGGGGTCATCAGACCACAGGGGAAAAAGAAACAATTTGATGACACAAACCAGAAACAAAACGCAGCTGCAAGGAGGGGCTTGTCCATTATTAAGGTGTGTCTACACAGTTGAAGGAAATCATATATTCCAACAATTTTCCAAACATGACCATAAGTGGGTTCTAAAAAATCCATCCATTCAATCTAATCTTTGGAAGCATTAGGCCATGTTCGATTTGATTTATCTTTCATCCAAGAAACCCAGTTGAGGTCTGGGGCATATAGCATTAAGGTTTCTTGGTCTGGTAAAGGAAAATATGGTTCTAAAGATGGGGGAAAAGAAGATTGCAGAAGACAGGGGCATATGGAGTTGGAGGAGGAAATTACCTGGGTTGAGACGTTTTTCTTTGGAAGACTCGCAATAATGGAGAGAGCTGGACTGATTTTGTCTCGGCTCTGGATGTCTTTAGAAGATTGCGTAGACTTTGAAGAAGAAGGAGAACTGGTTTTGCTTCTCGCCATGGACGTTCTATCAATGGTGGTAATGGGTTTCTTTCAAGGTAATGATGAAAGGAGGAAGAAAAGCTGAAGTTATGGTGATGGACAGCTGTTGTGTTGGAAACGTATCAGTAAAGATGACTGAGCATTTATGAGGTAAGTTGTCCGTTTTTGGGAAGGAGTAAGTCTCTTCGGTGATTGGTCATAATCCCAGGGGGTTTTAGCACTCAGTTGTTTTCAAATCTTTTCAAATCCGAGTTTCAAAAAAGGAGTGATAAGGGGGCAAAGTGTTTCCCTAAAAAATCGGTTTTCAACAGGGTGAGATGTTATTGGCTCACCAGCGTTAAAATTCTTTGCTGATTGGTTGGGTCCTTGGCCAACGAATTGTGGACACATGGCAATGGGTTTTTAGAACGGTCAAGTGGGAGAGTGAACATCGTGGAGGAAACAGTGGAGTAGCGGTTGTAAAAGGAGAAAGCACCTGGACTATGTTTGCAAACATAGAGATGACGGTTTTAAATGATGAAGGAACACATGGCATGTTACTACAGGTTGACCAAAAAACTATTTTATCATCGTGGAGGTTGAGGCGAATTTGTAGGCCGGGGAAAACTGCTGGTAACTTCCAAGCAGTTGAAGTGGACTGTTTTCCTATAAATTTCAGAAATGAAGATGGAGTCAAGGTTCCACAACCACCAATCCTTCTCAGGATCCTTCAATCATAGGAGTAGCTTTAAATTAGATTAACTTTCAAAAATCTTTCTTGTAATCAGTTTCTTTTCAATCTTGCAAACAATCTCGTGCTGTAATTACTTGTGGTTCGTATTTGGAATTCAAGCTTTGTGGGTTTCATTTTCAAATCATGGCTGGTAATGTGTTCTCAACTCTTTTCATTTAAGTTTGATATTTACATGTTTTCTTGTTTCTTTTTGTGATATTCACGCCAGAACTTTAAAGGAAGAACCCCTTTTCCTTTTGCAATCGCTTAACAATCCATTCTCAAATCATAAGGGGTTGTGTACGCACAACTTCGGGCTGAACTTGGCCCTGCCACGCCCTCAAAAATCCATCGGCCTCAGAACACAGTTTTTAGTGCGAACAATGGCTAAACAAAAATCAAGCGTACAAGCAGGACATCTATCACAGATAACTAATGTATCTTATAGTACTTCTAAAAATGGCATATATATATATATATATATATATATATATGAACCTCCACTGCCAAATTCTTGTGAAATCCTCATGCCACATTCCCTTCACATAAGCCACCTGCATTCATCTATTATTCCATTAGCAAGTGTCAAAGTAAACGGATCGTATGTAAGTTACATATCATGTAACTATTTGTCATAACCTTATTTAGCTAAAAGCAGTTTTGCTACCTGCTGAGTACTTCAAAATAAAACAAATATTGCAACCAAAAAAATAACCAATAATAAACGAAACATTACAACATTTTTAAGGATGAAGATCAAAATTGTAAATATAAAATGAGGGCTTTACCTACTGATTGGACACCCCATGTACCCCAATTCTCAGAAGACTATTCCTAACTAGATGCAATTCTACTATCACATTGGTAATACCCATTCGTTCTCTTGGTGATTTTGCAGAACATGCTACTCTAATCCTAACAACTGAAATCAAACACTTATGAATTTTGTCACTTCTTACTAGCCTCCTATTTTGGGTGGTTTCAATGCTTGCCTGTGCTTCTTTCATATTTTGAAGATGTACTGGATCCATAATTTCAACCACTTTTTCAGGCAAAGTCATCATGGCAAAGTTATGAAGGTTTAGACCATCTTTAAACATGCCATCAGTCGGTCTCTTCCCAGTAAACATCTCTAGCAACAGGATGCCATAGCTGTACACATCACCATAAGTTGACACCTCGCTTCCCATACCATACTCTACAAGAGACACACAAATGTTCCTAAGACAAACCTTGATGGAAACTTAAGGGTGAAAAGTGAAGCATAGTTTAATTGTTTAAATACTTTTATTGAATTAGAAAGCAGATATGTTTTGGTAGCACACTTTTAAGCATCAGGCCTCTAAGTTAGGCAAATGATTTAATTTCTCGACATTTAGGATGGTGATCAGATATTCAAATGACCGAAGGAAATAGAAGGTTTTCATTTCAACTACTCGATCATACGCTCTAGGGGGAATCAGCTACCCACCGGGGATATCTCAACAAATTACGCACTTAAGTGGGCAGTAAATTCTTAAGATTGGGAAAGAGTCCTGCTAAAGGTTCAAAAACCTCTGGGTAATAGCCCGAAAAACAAAAAAAAGGGGGGGGGGGGGGGGGGGGGGGGGGGGGGAGGGGGGAAGATGAGATAGGGAAAACCTGAATGAGATTTTTTTTTTTTAATGTATTTATTTATAAGAATGAGCTTGCTTTATGTGATATGGTATTCGAAAAAAGGAAAATCATATATTTCCGTAGCTAAGGGTTGTCCAATATCCACCTACTGAATCATCAAGCTGAATATCATTCGTAATAGTAGGATTTAGGTTAAAAAATATTGGGCCTAAGTATGGGCCAAGTAATTGATACCCAATTAGAGGAGACCATGGAACGTGGAATTGGTCTCCCTAATCTGCTGGGCCACGATTACTGGGAGGTGGGTCAGGACATTTTGGACGATTATCGATTTTGCTACCAGCTATCTTTTCAATAAATCAATAATGAGTATCACTGGCCTTATAGTTTAGGTGTTACGCCTTCTCATTTAAGGTTTGGGGTTTGAATCTGAGTCTTGTATTCTTGTTTTTCAAAATTGGATTTTGGAGGTTCTATCCTATAAGGTAGGGTGTAGGATTGGAAAAAACCTTCAATGTAATTGTGAGTCTATAATTCAGCATTGTGGTTGCAAGAGTCAATGGAAGTGGAGCAAAATGGGAATGTCAAGTCAAAAAGTGACTTGGCATTCTCACTTTATTCTACTCTCATGAACTCAAGATGTAATGTCAATCGTATTTTATAATACTTTTTTGTGCAAGGAAAATACACGTTGGGAAGTACTAAAGAGGCTTAAGGACCGGTAGTAGCCACCTAATACTCCTACACCTAAGTATATGCCATGACTTGGGGTAAAGCAATTGAAAAATGACCTGGGTCTTCTGCATCTTATTGTTTTATGTGCCACGTTAAAAGAGAATCATGTCTTCCTATAAATGATATATGGTGTGCAGGCAATGGCATTAGCTGTTGGAATACTGGTGTTTTGAGCGAGCAGGCGTCAAGGCCATTGATTGCCCATACCATTGTGACAGGACTTGCCAATCTGGTTTTCAAATGCGCCAGGTTATTATTAATTGGCTCAACTACATGGTCATCTTATTGAGTAATTTGTATCTCCCCATTTACTATTAAAAGAAACTATGCATAATGCATCTTTACATTTTTCCTCAAATCTGTAATCTTTATCTTATTTATTTTTTGTAGCTGGGACGCTAGGTGGTCTATTGCATTATGCTCTAGAGGGATCCTTGGGGAACGCCTCGCTGTGTTTCTCCAAAACCATATATGCAGGGGTGTTACTCACATTAGACAAGGTCTATGGCTGGGCTCAGCATGAAAAAAAAAATCAGTCCGATCACTTGAAAAGATAATTTGCTGAGTTTTGTTATTTTAGTTTGAGTTAGGGATATTGCTCTTGTAGTGGACTGTGACTAAAGATTAAACATAGCATTAAAAAAAAAAAAAAAATGCCCAATAATATTATGCATCTACTAGACAACCTATAGCAGAATCCCCACCCCCACCCAAAAAAAGAAAAAAAATCCTTTGTTTTATTGGACATGAAACTAAATTAAATATAATTTAAAAATAAAAAGAAAAAAAGGTGGGGGGGCCCTTTTTGGGTAAGCTTTTGAATAATCCAAAATCACTTTTGACACTCAAAATCACTTTTGGGTTTGTTTGGCAGTCTAATTCATAATCAATTGTGGGCTCAATAAGTGATTTTATCAAAAGCTAGCTCCCCCTAGCTTTTATTGAGAAGCAACACGCCATCTTTTGCGGAGCCTTTTAATAACTTATTTTATTTCCAAAAGTGCCCTTAAATCTTGAGCGTGAAGAAAATTTTTTCCACCCACATCCCTTAAATATCCCGATGGCGCCAAAGGTTTCCCTTTGGCTGAAACAAACCCGCCCAATCTTCCTTTTTTCCTTTGGCTGAAATAAACCCGCCCAATCTTCCTTCTTTGGCTTCTAATCTTCCTTTATCTATTGAGACGATGGCGCCAAACGTAGACACAAGTTCTCACAGCTCCTCCTACTGCTGTGCTCCTTCTCTTGCTGATGTCAATCGTAGAGGTAAGCTTTTTCTCCATCTTCTCCCCCCCTCTCTCTCTTTCACTCCTGTGAACCCAAGACATGCTCCAAAGAGGTTTTTTTTTCCCCTTGTTCATTAATCAATTTATATTTGTTGATATTTTTTTTAGAATCAATTTATATCTTTTTGAATTTTTTTCTCTATTTTTTGCGGAGAATGATGCATGCCAACTGTTTGAAAAAATGGATCTGAGAAACTCTGAACTAGATCTAGAAACCTGACTAGTGCAATTGGGATCAAACTAATCAATCCATATCAAGTTCACCAACTATGGGAGATAATACTGAGAACACTAGTAGCCTTACTAGTTTGGACAGTGATAGAAAAAGGGCAATGTCTAACGGAGGTGGAAAGCAGAACAATACAAAGAAAAAGGTGGCCAGAGCAGCAAAGTTAGAAAGACAACTTGATCGAATCTGTGATGCAGTTGAGAATAGGAATTCTGCGACTTCTATTATTCGCACAGATAAGCCTGGATGCAGCATTGAGGAGGTTATGACTGTTATGGGTGCAATGCCTGAGTGCCCACCTGGGAGTGAACTTTACATGATTGGGGCTCGCCTATTCAAATTGCGAGATAATAGGGAGATCTTTAAATGCTTACCGAATGATGAAATAAAGATTTCATGGCTAAAACAAGAGGTTTTATATCTTCCAAAACCTTCTAATTAATAGGGTGGATCCATTTTTTTTACCAGAATTTTTTCCCTTAATCTTGTGCTAGTTTTGTTTTATGTAATAATAATGGATTTGGATGGTTTATGTAGTATTTGGTTTCTTTTAAATTGATTTTGACGAAGGTTTATATGACATTTGGTTTTTTGGAAACTTATGTTTACATTTGGAGTAATGTTTTATATGACAATTATGAAGAAAAGCCGGTATTTATCTTGTGAATTTCTATGAACATTTATAGATACATTTTATATGTGTTATATGACAATTTTTTATATAGTGTTTGTGAGAAATTATAAATTAGGATTTTATGTATCATAATTATATAAGCCATATCTTTGTTTTTACAGGAAAATCATGGATGATAAATATATGGAAGAGATGGATAATGAAAGTTTGGAGGAGATGGAATATGAATATGTGAAAGAGTCTGTGGAATTTGATTTACTTGTTGTGGCAGGTATAGAGAAAGTGGTATCCTATCATACCAATTATTTATTGAAGCAACCATGTAGGGATTCTCCACAAACTGGGTGGAAGTTCATGATGGAAATACTTAAAGGGAATGGCACTAGATGTCATGAGATGTTTCGCATAGAAAAACACGTGTTTCATAAACTATGTGATAAGTTGAGAAGTTATGGCCTAGAGGCGACTAGAGGGATACGAGTAGAAGAGGCAGTTGGCATGTTTTTGATGACTATAGGGCATGGTGTTGGAAATAAATTTATTCAAGAGCGGTTCCAACATTCGGGTGAAACAGTAAGTAGACAATTTGCAGCCGTGTTGGAAAAGATGCCCATGCTATCCATGGATATGATAAAGCCACCTAATAATTTTGACGACGTTCCACCACACATTCGACAAAATCCTAAATATTGGCCATACTTTAAGGTAATCTATATAGGCTAGTATGTTTCCTTTTTTTTTTTTTTTTTTTTTGGGTGAACTTACGAATCTATTTTTACTTGTATTTATAATAATAAAATATAAATATATATGTTTTATGTTATGCGTAGGATTGTATTGGAGCCATTGACGGTACTCATGTTTGAGCATCGCTTTCGCCAGAGGAACAAATCCCATATATTGGTAGGAAGAATTACCCCACTCAAAATATAATGGCTGCATGCGGATTTGATATGCGTTTTACATTTGTATGGCCGGGATGGGAAGGTAATGCGCATGACACACGAATATTTTTGGCGGCGTTAAGAAATCCAGATTTAAAGTTTCCAAAACCTCCTGGCGGTTCGTATGAAGTCAATCTTTTTATTTATTTATTTTAAAATTAATTCTAATTGCCAGTGTTTTATGTTATCAATATTATGGATAACAATTTCTAATTTTATGAATTGGCTATTTGCAGATAAATATTATTTGGTTGATGCGAGTTATCCAAATATGAAAGGTTTCTTAGCCCCTTATAAAGGGAAAAGATATCATCTTTCACATTTTCGTCGTGGTAGTCAACCAAGAGGTACTCGAGAAATATTCAACCAAGCCCATTCATCATTGCGAAGTGTTATAGAATGGACATTTGGTGTGTGGAAGGCACGATGGGGAATCTTAGAGCACATTAAATTTAAAAGTATGGACAAGCAAATAGTAATTGTTAGTGCTACAATGGCACTTCACAATTTTATAAGGACAGAAGACATTCTTGATATAGAATTTCAACGGGTCGATACAAATGATGATTACTCGCTTGATGAAACGAATATTGGCGATTTAGATAATCATACTGGAATGGATGATAGTGAGATGGGTAATATCCGTGATAGGATTGCTATAGAGCTTGCTAGTAGATAATTAAATTTTATGTTTGATGAGCATTTTAATAAAATTGATGGATTTGGATTGTATTTTCCCAATTGATAATAATATGAGCAATTTTATTTCGTTTTTGTTTTTATCAACTCAAATATGAGATTCTTTTTTAGTTTTGTTTTTGTTTTTTATTTATTTGAAATATCAATTCATGCTTTTTTTTCCTCTTTATTTTAGGCAAAAATATATAAATATATAAATAAAGAAAAAAGAAAACACAATTCATCGCTCGTAATGCCAACAGAGAGGAGAAAAAAAAAACACTTATTATAAGGGTAGTTCAATTAATTCAGGGTTATAGCAACTTCAATAAATGTTCTTCCCAAACAAACAAAAAATCAATTCTACCTCTAACAGCACTTTTGAAATACAATTTCCAAACAGAGATTGATTATCTTCTGCTACTCATAACTTTTGATTCTCTTCTGCTTTTGCCTAAAAGCAAAAGCTATAGTTTTCCCAAACAGGGCCAAAGACTAATTGGCTGTTCTAGCTAGACAATTATCTAGTATGATATATGTTTAAAAACACTCAAATATTCTTCTAAAGAGAGCTAGTAATACCAAATTTGATCAAATTTGATATTACCAAAAAATGGAGAAGGAAAAAAAAACGGAAAATGATAGGCAGACCAAATTTGATATTACCAACTCTCACGCAAAGGGTCAGGTGCCACTCCCTTTAAAGAGAGCTAGTAATACCAAATTTGATCCAAGTAGCAAAACCTTGAAAAAACTGAGTGTTTTATTTTGTTATTTATTCTGCTAAAAGGTTTGAAAACACATTAGAAATTTATGAAACTCATAGAAATTAGACTTTGTAATTAGGTGTCTTAAACATTCATGGGGTCCATATGAAACCATAATTTTAGCATTTTGAACAGCTGGGCCAAACAAAGGATATTAATTTGCTAACGACAACTGCTTGTTTACATTTACTGGAATACTCTGTTAGGCCCTCTTTTTTTAATTTAAATATTCTGTATTTAGACAGTTGAAAATGTGACACACAATGCACACCGACATCAACAAAGCCAATTGCAGCGTTGAAATTCTTTTTACAATATTGATCGCCATATGATGTCTGAGAAAAGACCAAGCATACTAGCAGGATAACTATGATAGATAACAAAACGTCTCTGTATATGAACTTCCATCATAAAACATTGAAACTGTTGTGAGGGCATCATATCACATTCTCCTCGCATAGGCCACTTGCATTCATTTATTAGATTAGCAAGGGTCAAATTCATAGGATCATCTGTAAAAAAGAAACATTAGTATTCCCTCCATTTCATAATAAGGGTCCCCTTTGAAAAAACATGCTTTTTAATAAAACCCTCTTAAATGCTTTCACATCAATGTATATATTTTGAAATTCCAATTTTATCCTTAAGTTTGTAAAACATTAGAAAAAGAAAAAAAAACCTTTTTAAGGGTATTTTAGGAAATGAGTAAAAAAGGTCCATTGACTTTTGAAATGGGACACTTATTTTGAAACATCCCAAAAAATAAAATATGACACTTATTATGAAACGGAAAGAGTATTATTTTAAGGATGAAAATCTAAGTAGGAAATTAAAAATAGGGGCTTTACCTACTGATTAGGCCTTCTACGTACCCCATTTCCAAAAAGTCTCTCGTTAACCATATTAAACTCTACTGTAACATTGCCAATGTCCATACAATCTTTTCGTGAATCTGCATAACATGCTACTCCAATCTTGACGATTGCAATCAAGCACTCGAGTAGATGGGCATGTGGTATTTTGCCGTGAACTTTGGGATAACTTGTCCTACATAGTACATACTACATAATCCCCGAGAGAAACATTAGGACCATATAGTCAAGAAAGGCCATTGCGTAGGCGTAGGGATTGGGGGATAGAAGTGACGTCTTTTCACAGCCTCTCCATGTCGTCTATGCCGCTATGCGGAATGGACTTGTTAAGTCGTTTGATCACAGGAAGTGAAAGCACAAGGGAAGCCAAATGGACTTAGAGCACCGATCAAAGTGGGTCTACTTGGTCATCGTCTTCAGAAATTTCTCCTTAATTTCCTCGACGTCGCATCGCGAATGATGATGTTTTCTATCCTTCTTGTCTCTTTCTCTGCTGGTTTCTGCTACTGTTATTTTTGCTTTTCTTTTCATGGTATCAAAAACAAAACAAAATAAATAGACGAAGAATGTGCTGTCCAACTGTTTTGGTAGAGTTAATTGAAAATTAAATTGCTCAACTTCTCCAACCCCCCCCCCCCCCGGGGGGCGCCCCCTCCCCAAAATAAAAATAATAAAAACATAACAACAACTACAACAACAAAAAAAGATAAATAAAAAAATAAAAAAGAGGCTTAAATTTTTGAATTAGGCCTGGATAAATCCAGAGTGACTTAAATCTCAGGTAAGTTAAGAATTGTTACCTCAAACGTGGGAATCGAGAGAAATGAACGACCTGTCGGTTAAAATAATTACCCAATGTCAATTCCATTCCCCTGTCCAAAAGCTAAAAAATTTGGACAAGTAGGCATTGAAATGCGGGACACCGTCATATCGTTTGCAATCCAACAATGACTGAAAGTAAGGCGAAATTATAGAAGACGATAACCAAGTAGCTAGCACCAGCAGTGCCCCACTTTTGGATGCAGCGTTTTGAAGTCAATTTTACCTAGTATTAGTGCTTCCACTCATGGCTGTAGAAACAAATCACGTTTGCATAAATGGTCCACATAAATGCTAGGTAGACGGCATTAGTCCAAAAGATGTCCCTTACCAAGAGTTTGTTCACATGTCTGCCCACCAAGTAAGACCTACTTACCAAGAGTGTGTTCACATGTCACATTTTTTTTAATGCTTTTTGTTGCGTTATGTGGGTTTTTTTTTTTTAATAAAGCTTATGTGGTTAAACCCTCTCACTGTACCAAAAGATTTTCTCTCTCACCAGATGTCGGAGCACACCCAATGTGTGTGGCAAAAAAAAAATTGCAAAAATCTTCCCAAAAATAAATAAAAAATTTGAATTCAAAATGATCGAGAACAAAAACTAATATTAAGTAGTTAAGGAGAAAAAAAAAGAAGGTAGTTATGATAAAGAGAGAAAAGTGGGAAAATGGAAAAAGATAGTGGGTGGTAGTTTGAATTTATTTACGAGTTCTTACATAAAAGACATTTCTAATCTCATTAACCATTACCTTATTTAAAATTGATGAAGATTTTTTGGTAATCCACCTGTATGATCAACCAAAGTTTCAAACGTTTTTTATATTAATATAGAAGATAAACTCAGGAATCAGGGCAAAACAGCTAAAATTGAAACAATGTAAGGCAGCCAAGGATCATTTCCTTAGTCTTAAACTCTTATCCTCTATTTGGTTTGTGGATTCTACCATGGAAAAAAAAAAATGGAAGGGAAAAAAATGTGAAGGAAAGAAAATAAAAAAAAAAGATAAAATCATATCAAGCCAAAATTCTTCAAATTCTTCTTCTTCATTGAAACCAAGTAAGAAAAAATACAATTCTTTATATTCAATTTTTTTTTTCTTAATAAAATCCGTGAACCAAATAGAGCCTTAATCCTAGAAGAGCCTAGCCATATCATATTACATCAAGTACAATTTCCCATTACTGAAAGTCTGAAACCCTATGAAGAATGAATCTCATTTAAACCATGTAAAGAATAAATGTCACTTTAACATCCTACAAATTTTAAATAAAAATAAAAATAAAAAAACACTCTAGTTCACCCCTTTGTCCCTTCCTGCAATTTTCCTATTCATTAAGACAACTTCCGAGCAAACAGCAATGGCAAACTAAAATTTTTTAAAAAAAAAGGCGCCACTCAATGGGGCAAGAATGGAAGGGCACTAAGAGGCTCACTCCTGTCTCTTCCAAGCCCTATATATGAACAATGTTACAAATTTTTACTTATTCAACATTAAAATAAAAATTAAAAATTAAAAAAGGGTGAATCAGAATAAATGACTTTTAGCCTGGCATTTTTAATTAGGACTAATGCGTTGATGCATTGACGTCTACCTAGCACTCATTAGGACCATTACCATAGCTTATTTCGTCAAAGAAAGAATCTTTCCGTGGAGATTGGGAAAGAAGGTGAGGTTTTTTTAATGCGAATTGGGACAGTCTTACAGCCCTTCTATATCGTTTATGTTTATTGACTTGATGTCACAGCTAGAAGTGGAAGCACTTATTATGCCAAATTGACTTACAACACCATTAAAAAGTAGGACTATGCTAGCTGCTTGGTTATTAATCGAGCCAAAGATACTCTGCATACCGTGTTGGCATGGAAAAACAAGAAAAACAATTTAATTGAAATCAATATCAAATTAATCCAACTGTTGTCAATTTTTAAAAAACATAGCACATTCAATAAAGCCCACTATTTAATCAATTCAATAATCTTTCGATTTTCATGGAGTCCAATTATATAAAGGAAGCATGACAAAAGAAGTGACTAAAGAGGTTTAGGGATCTGCAGTAGCCACCTAGTAATCCTATACCTAAGTATATGCCATGACTTGGGGTAAAGCAATTGAAAAATGACCTAGGTCTTTTGCGTGTTATTGTTTTATGTGCCATGTTAAAAGAGAATCATGTCTTCCTATATATGATATATGGTGTGCAGGCAATAGCATTATGATGCGGACGGAATACCCGATCGCAATCAAACAACGCAATGGAAATTATTAGAAAATAAATAGAGCAAAATACGACTCAATCTCAAATACAAGTGGATTGTCAAACCATGATTACAAAGAAAGAAAAGAATGATAAAAGAATGTAAAACAACTCTAATGAAATAAGGTTTATTAATAATCAATCAAAAGTCCCTTCTCTAGCCCCTTTACAACCATTATATAGAAAAGCATAAGGAAACCTAATAGAATACTATCATAACTAGAATTCCTAACAAAAAGAAATAAACAATAAAAGGAAAAATAATATAAGTGAATCTCCTAATTAAATAAAAACCCTAATAGGAAAATAACTAGTCAATTAATACTAATAGGAAATTAATAAAATAGGTAACTAATAATAATAGTCTCCCTTTTAGGACGTGCGTGTGGACCATCATATGCTCCTGCATCACATTAGCTATTGGAATACTGGTATTTTGAGCGAGCAGGCGTCAAGGCCATTGATTGCCCATACCCTTGTGACAGGACTTGCCAATCTGGTTTTCAAATGGACCAGGTTATTATTAATTGGCTCAATTACATGGTCATCTTATTGAGTAATTTGTATCTCCCCATTTACTATTAAAAGAAACTATGCGTAATGCATCTTTACATTTTTCCTCAAATCTGTAATCTTTACCTTATTTATTTTTTGTAGCTGAGACGCTAGGTGGTCTATTGCATTATGCTCTGGAGGGATCCTTGGGGAACGTCTCGCTGTGTTCCTTCAAAACCATATATGCAGAGGTGTTACTCACATTAGACAAGGTCTATGGCTGGGCTCAGCATGAAAAAATCAGTCCGATCACTTGAAAAGATAATTTGCTAAGTTTTGTTATTTTAGTTTGAGTTAGGGATATTGCTCTTGTAGTGGACTGTGACTAAAGATTAAACATAGCATTAAAAAAAAAAAAAAATGCACACTAATATTTTGCATCTATTAGACAACCTATAGCAGAATCCCCACCCCCCACCCAAAAAAAGAAGAAAATCCTTTGTTTTATTGGACATGAAACTAAATTAAATATAATTTAAAAAGAAAAAGAGAAAAACAAGGAAAGGGGGTGGGGGGTAGGGGGCTTAAAATGCCTAGATGAAGACTAATTGGCTGTTCTAGCAGGACAACTATCTAGTATGATATATGTTTAAAAACACTCAAATATTCTCTGAAGTATAAACATTATCTAAAAGCGAGACCAAATCATATAGGGATTCTTAGGCCTAATACAATAAAGACAAAAATATTTGCATCGTTTTATGTCATTCTCCTTCAACAATCCTCACAAACAATTCAGGTTTTCCTGCTAAGAATATAAGATATCCCACAATGAACCCATTTACCATTCTACATCCATACAGCATCACCATCAATTTCCATCCAAATCCATAATAATCAAAATTCATCTAATGGTTGTATTTTGCAGTGATCTTTGGGACACCTTGTCCTACACCACAATCTGAATGACATGCTGCTTGTGAGAAACATTTTTAGGACTAATGCCAGAGTGCGAAAGACACACTCCTCCTGAGGAAAACAATTTTAGGATAATGCCACAGTGTGAAAGACACACTCCTCATGAGTCCTGAGGAAAACATTTTTAGGACTAACGTGTTCGGTCTGTATATATACGTCTACCTTCCACTCATTAGGAATGTTACCATGGCTCATTTGGTCGAAGAAGGCCCTTTTGTGGAGCCTGGGGGATAAAAAGTGAGATCGTTTGAATGGGATTAGTTGGGTCTTACAGCCACTTTTTGCCATTTATGTGGAATTAACCTGTTATTACAGCTGGAAGCAGAGGCACTTATTATGCTAAATTGAGTTGCAACACTATCCAACAGTGGGATAGTGCTAGCTACATTGGCTATTGTCTCTAGAAATTTCTCCTTACTTTCACTCGTCGTCCATCGCAAATGATGGTACCTTAGAATGGTGACCACTCCAAACTTTTAGTTTTTGGACAGGGGAGTGGGATTGATATGGACTATTATTTGAGCAGACTGGCTGTCCATTTGTCTTAGTTGTAACTTGAGTTTGAGGTAAGGGTTCTTAAATAAACCGAGGTTGAGTACACTCTGGATAAATCCAGCCATAATTCTAAAATTTAAGCCAAAAATGGGAGAGGAACAAAAAAAAAAGGGAAATGATAGGCAGACCAAATTTGACATTACCAACTCTCACGCAAGGGGTCAGGTGCCACCCCTTTTAAAACGTCTCTATATATGAACTTACATCATGAAACTATTGTGAGATCATCATATCACATTCCCCCCACATTAGCAAGGGTCAAATTCAAAGGATCATCTGTAAAAAAGAAACATTACTTAATTTCCTCAACTTGTCCATTTGTTTTTGGCTTTTGGACACTGGAATTGAACCCCTATATTGCCTTTATATAGTTTATACAATGTGACATAAGAGGTGACATAGTGCTTTTCAACATTATGTCATTCAAAAATTCGATCTCGAGCAACATTTGACACAAAATATAATGAAGTTTGTGCTCCAACATAAGACGTTAGTCAACTAACAAAAAATAGAGCTCAAGAGTATAAGGCAGTCGTTCAAGACTTTTTCTTGCTGCAACATATTATGGGTATGGCTCTTGCAAATCATATTAAACAATTAATGCTAAAGGGTCGGTTTTTATATGAGCATGCATTCAGCGCGCTAGTAGGGCATCAAGACAGCACGTGAACTCTAGCAAGACACGCACATAAGGTCACATGCATTTTCCGTTTATTTCCTAGACAGGGTCGTCTAGGATCAAATTACATTGAACATTTAACTTAGTTTAAGTACTAAATCAGAAAAAAAATAAAAAAATTTCTTTGGATTCTAGATTGGAAAAAAAACCCCAGAGTGTAAGGTACTAGAAGTATCAAAGAGACTCTGACATTTCAAGACACATCCCATAATTGGCTAAAACCAGTTGAAAGAATAAGAAAGCTCGTGTAGGGCCATAAACGCATCAAGTCAAGTTGGGCTAAGTACATAGTAGGTTGCTTAGACTTAATTCATTAAATTAATGAGCTCAAAAGGCTTGAACTTGGATCATTTAACTCATGAACGACCTCAAACGAGTCATTTATTGAGTCAAACTCAAGCCAATCACAAACAATTTGGTTATTTGAAGTACTAGTAAATTTATCAAGTAGAATAGTACTATAATCAAACTTGACTCAATAAATTAACAAGCTCAAAAATAATGTTTGAGTTTGGTTCATTTATCTTACGGGCAATATTGAACAAGTTTTTTATTTAGCCGGTCTCAAGCCAAGCCCAAATAATTTGGTTCGTCTTACGGCCCTAAACAAGTGATGGGACAACTTGTCCTGGACCACAATGTGATGACACATTCCTTGTAAGGAACCTTTTTAGAGCTAATGCGTGGGTCTACAGATATCCACCTAGCACTCATTAGGACCATTACCGCAGCTCTTTTGGGCAAGAAAGGCCCTTTCGTGGAGCCCGAGCGATAAAAAGCGAGATTGTTTGAACAGGATTGGCCGATTGGTTCAGCCTTACAACCTCTCTACGCCATTTATGCGCAATCCCATTCCGCAGTCCAACAGTTGAACCCTGCCAGCTACTTGGCTATTGTCTTAGAAATTTCTCCTTACTCTCACTCATCGTTCCATTGCAAATGACGGTGCCTTGGAATGGCGACCGCTCCAAATCCTAACAATCAAAATCAAGCACTCTTGAATTCTCTCACTTCTTCCTAGCCGCCTCCTATTGTGAGTGGTTTCGATGCTTGTCTCTTTTTCTTTGATTTTTTGAAGAAGTATTGGATCAATAATTTCCACCACTCTTTCAGGCGAAGCCGTCATGGCAAAGTTATGAAGGTTTAGACCGTCTTTAAACATGTCGTCAGTTGGTCTCTTCCCAGTGAACATTTCTAACAGCAAGATGCCATAGCTGTACATGTCACCATAAGTCGACACCTCACTTTCCATACCATACTCTACAGTTAACAACAAATGTTGTAGTTATTGTTACAAATATAGTAGAACGATAGTATTGTAACATTATAAAATGGATAAATAATCTCCACGTAGTCTCATATCAGAAAAATGGAAAATGAAGTGTGAAAATTAAAGCATAGTTTAATTGTCTAAATAGTTTAACCCAAGTGGAAAGCGCGTATGTTTTTTCTCTCCAAATCCTACTGCTTTGGCTAAGTCAAGTTAAAAACCCCAACAGCAATGGGATTTATTTTTAATTGGCATGTGGCAAACACTTTTATTTACGTCAGAAAATGGTTCTGATAGAATGGAAGGTAAAACACTTTGAACTACTTTAGAGGGATGTATGATTCATAAATTATTAAGGCCGTGTTTGTTTGGTTGGAATGGAATGTATGGGAATTGAATCTAATTCCAAACTCAAAATAATCTGGAATGGAATGAAATTGAAATAAACATTGCGAAATGAATATCATTATAATTCACTACTACTATTTGATTTCATTCCCATTTAACTACTTCATCTGAACATGTTGTTTGGAATGAATTAAAATGGGATTCCATTCAATCCATTCCATTCCCACCAAACAAACATGGCCTAAATAGCAAAGAGATTGTTTTGTATATACATCTTTGATTTTAAATATATAGGCGCGCAGCTAAATGACGTAGTTGAGTTTCTGTACCAAACTTTTTTGACAACTAAAGTGGAAAACAAACACACTTGCACAAGCAAAGGGAGTAAACTCATCGCCTGCTATATCCCCGGCAGTAATATATTTCGACTATGAAAACTAATATTCATACCTCATACCCCATAAAATTTTCAATTCTGAAAACAGAGAGCTAGATCTATACCGTATAACCTCTCTCATTTTTAGTAAAATCAAGGTAGCACAATTTATAGCGTGAGCAGGAGAACCATACCAGGCCAATGGCCATATAAAGAAGAGGTAAAGAAGCCAAAGAGTAAAATGCATTGAGGTCCAAGTAACATTGTAATCTCGATGAAATTTTCGCTAGAGTAAAATAATAAGAAATTATAAGAAAAAACTATTCACGTTGGTGCTATGGTTTATTGAATTTTGCAAATGATATAAACAAGAAAAAAAAAATCGATGCATTCAATTGGTCACAGGGCTGGGAAACAAAAGAAATCCTTTCAAAAATGAAAATGAGAGGAAAGAATTTAGAGTTACCTGGAGGAGCATAGCCAATGGAACCTTTAACTCCAACAGAGCTGGTTTGATCCGAAGAGATCTCATGGGAAGCTTCTCGTTGGAATCTTACTAAACCAAAATCTCCTACATGGGCAGTCATGATACTGTCCATAAGAATGTTTTTCGGCTTAAGATCGCAGTGAATGATTGGGGCTTGACAGTGATGGTGCAGATAATCCAATGCATTAGCAATATCTATGGTGATGTTAATTCTTTGAAGTAGACTTAAGCATCTTTGCTCCTGTGACTCATCTACCCTATGGTGTGGATGCAACCACTCTTCCAGGCTCCCATTGACCATGAACTCATAAACTAGAGCCTTAAAATCATTACCTTGGAAATCAACACTTGAACATGCGGTTAATACCTTGACTAGATTCCGATGTCTATGTTTCTTAAGGCTTCACATTCAGCATTAAAACTTTTGGAAGCTCCTTTATGCTGAAGGTTGAGTACTTTCACTGCAACAACTGTTTCATTTGGACCAAGAACCCCTTTATACACAGACCCAAAACTACCGACACCAATTAAATTGGCCAAAGAGAAGCCATCAGTTGCTTTGAGAAGTTTTTCATAGGACAACTTCAAAAGCGAAACATCGAATGCAGAATCTGAAGAAGTCTCCCTTCTTTTCTTTCCTAACCAAAATAGTTCTAGAAAGAAAAAGATGAAAAACAGTCCAAGAAGGCCACTAACAGCGGAGATCAATATTTTCAGCTTAGACGACAATCTATGCTCGTTTGACTCTTTGGCTGTGCATTTAGGAAACTGTAATTCAGAAATACCCCCACAAAGCTTCCTGTTTCCAATCATTGAAATCGCACTTGCATTTTTGAAAACTCCTTCCATTGGTACCTCACCCTCAAAACTATTAAAAGAGAGATTTAAGTTCTGTAAATGGACAAAGATCTCCAAGTACTTTGGAATCTGGCCAGACAAGTTGTTGCAAGACAAATCCAAGTCTTCAATGCCTCTTAAAGAACTGAAGGATGTAGGAATTGTCCCTTGGAAATAGTTACCCTCCATGTGCAGACTCACCAAACTTGTGCAACTACCGAGACTGCTAGGAATTTCACCGGATAAATTGTTTTGAGAGACATTGAGATAGCCAAGATTTCTCAAGTTACCCACTTCCAGGGGTAGGGAACCTGTTAAATGGTTTTGAGAAAGGTCAAGATAGATGAAAAGGATGAGAGACCAATCACTTGTTTCGGTATTGTACCGGTTAGGTTGTTTTCATAAAGAAGCGTAGCTATCAAATGTTGGCAATTTCCCAGACTTTCAGGTACGCTTCCCTGTAGACTGTTACTGCTTAAAATCAGATAGACCAACTCTGTTAAATTTCCCAGCGAGGACGGAATATCCCCAGACAGATTGTTTCCTCCCAAATATAAGAGTTGAAGTTTTTGAAGTTTACCAATACCATGAGGAATTCTGCCCGTCAGCTGGTTGTACGAGAAATCCAGTACCTCTAATCCGACAAGATTTGTTATTCCAATGGGGATGCTGCCTAGTATTTGATTAGTTGATGCTGCCATACGCCACAGCATTTTTGACAGATTGCCGATAGATTCGGGCAGCACACCTCCGAAATTGTTAAATGCTATGGTGAGTTTCTCTAAACTGGTACAGTTAGCCAATGAAGAGAGAAAATCTAAGTCATCATCATCCCCATTTCCTAGATTATTATGACCCATTTGTACAGTCCAAACACTATGGAGGCTTGCCATAGAGGGCATTTTTCCAGTAAATTGGTTTTTGTCTATTTCAACTCCCAAAAGATTGGACGCATTAGATATTGTGATTGGAATGGATCCACTGAATTGGTTCATGGAAATGAAAAAATATTGGAGGTTGGGAAGAGAGAGGCCCAAGTCCAGGGGAAGACTTCCTTGAATTTGGTTTTCAGGTACATTGAAAGCAGTTATGGAAGAGAGGTTGTACAGTGAAGGAGGGATTATACCAGACAGCTTGTTTGCACCAAGTGCAAGATAGGATAAGTATGTCAATTGGCCTAGGCTGCCTGGAATACTTCCCTGCAGATAATTTTGTGTTGCATGCATCAAGTTCCCTGAGAAATGAAAGGTTACCAAGAGAAGGTGGGATCTTTCCTGTCAAATTATTGACGGCCAGATTTATTACCTGGAGCTTTGTTAATGAGCCAAGGACCATTGGAAATTTCCCTACCAGCTTGTTTCTTTCCAAGCCAAAGTATCTGAGGTTTGAGCAACGAGATATATTGGCCGGAATTTCACCTCCAAATGAATTGTTTTCCAGGCTCAATTTTTGCAGCCTGAACAGTCCACCAATTTCTTGGGGAATTTCATGGCCAAAGCTATTATTATGGAGGTCTAACACCTTAAGAAAACTCAGATTTCCTATGCGAGGTGATAAGGGCCCTGCCAATTGCTGGGACTGAAGGTCCAACATGGTGACTCTTTGACGCCGGCGACTACATGCAAGTAACACCATGCCACTGGCAGAAGTGTATGGAATCGTTCCATGAGCTCACAGCCTGAAGAGGATCGTGAGTTATTTTCGCCTTGATGTCTAGCAATGCCAGTCGGTCTGTTTCATTTCGTCCTAGTCTTGAGGCAGCTAGAGCTTTGGTGGTGAAGCTAGAATGCAGGAAGCACAAGCAAGAGACTAGTATTACGTAGATGAGAACATTGAAAAGTGGGCCCAAGTTCATGGACGGAAGCCCCATTTGAGTTTACAAAACCTATGATTTTACTATATTTGGTAATAGGACGACAGTGTAGATATGGGTGGTGTTATGCGATAAACACAATCACAGAAAAAGGAATAAAAAGACAGAAAAAATACACAAGATTTAGGCAGGGAGAGAGATCCATATTGTACTTTCATCCCAGGTGGGTATGGGGAACTTACATATATTTGCTGACTTGCTGTCCACCAAATTGATGGACGAAGACTGCCCTTTTGTTTCTTTTTTTTTTTTTCCTTTTTTTGCCAAGCCAAGGAGACTGATAAATCTGAACACTCCATGGGATTACGGCGAGAAAATGTAGGTTTTACTTGGTGGGCAGACACATATAATATAATATATAATACTAAAAAGTCATCTAATGGTTAGGATTTTGCAATGATCTTGGGGACAACTTGTTCTACACCACAATGTGATGAGTGATGACACTTCTCATGAGAAACATTTTTTAAACTAGCACACTCTTAGCAAGAAACATTTTTATGCCTAAAGCAGTCAACCTAGCATTCATTAGGACCATTACCATGGTTTAATTTCTTTGGCCGTGAAGACTGGGGGGGATAAAGTGAGGTTGTTCGAACAGGATGGGGTAGGCCTTACAGCCTTTCTACGCCATTTATGCCCAGCTGATTTGTGACCACAGTCAAAAGTGGAAGCACTTACTACGTGAAATATACTTAAAATTAAAATGCTGCACATCCAAAAGTGGGGCACTGCTAGTGCTAGCCACTTGGTTGTGTTTCTTCTGAAATTTCGCCTTACTTTCACTCATCGTTGAATTGCAAACGATATGATGGGGCATTTCAATGCCCACTTTTCCATCTTCTTTTTCTTTTGTTTTTTTTCTTTTTTTGGCACCTTTTGACAGGGGAATGGAAAATTTTAGCCTGACCAGTGGAATGGGTAATTATTTTTACCTTTTATATAAAATGATGGATTGTGCTTTTAATACTATGTAAGATTTCTTTAATTATTTAATTTTGAATTGTACAATCAGATAGGCCCTAAACTAATTTAAACACACAAGTTTAATTGCTTTATTTTGACAAGAGAATTATTACAAGCATGTGGTGAAATATACATTGGCACCAAGCCCAGAACCCAGAAACACTACTTGGGTGGGTTGGGAATTCTGCTGATGCTCAAACCCAGGGGGGTGAACTCCTTACCGATGACCATGTCCAACCAGAACATCATCAACCCAAGTCTTCTGCCCATAACCAACCTGAACTCTATTCCACAAGTTCTGGTTGGGCTTAGGTTGCCCATTGTCTGGTCGGGTTGAGAAGGTTAGTCGGCTTGATAGGGTTGGGCCTGGGTTGCTCACTAGATCAAGATCATAAGCATATCTATGCTAAAATTTAAAAAATTATATTAAAAATAAATAAATAAATTTTTTTTAAAAAAAAACGTGAATGCTCATTGTGTTCTTTGCTTTATTCCATTTTTTTGCTTGTGTGGGTTTCCTTTTCTTTTTATAAAGCTTATGTGGTTTTTCACTCTCATAAACTCAGGGCAATAGGGCAAAATAGTTATAATTGAAACAATGTAAGACAGCCAAGGCTCATTTCCTTAGTCTTAAAGCCTTATCCTCTATTTGATTCGTGAATTCTACCATGGAAAAAAAAAAAAAAGGGGAAAAAAAATGCGGATGAAAGAAAATAAAAAGAAAATATAAAATCATATCAAGTTAAAATTATTCAAATTATTATTATTCTTCTTCTTCTTCTTCTTCTTCTTCTAATTTTCCATTGCAACCAAATAAGAAAAAATACAATTCTTTATATTATATTTTTTTTCCTTAATAAAATCTATGAACCAAATAGAGCCTTAATCCTAGAAGAACCTAGCCATATCACATTACATCAAGTACAATTTCCCATTACTGAAAGTGAAACCCTATGAAGAATGAATCTCATTTAAACCATCTAAAGAATAAATGTCACTTTAACATTCTACAAATTTTAAACAAAAATAAAAATAAAAAACACTTTAGTTCACCCGTCTGTCCCTTCCTGCAATTTTCCTTTTCATCGAGACAACTTCCGAGCAAACAGCAATGGCAAACTAAAATTTGAAAAAAAAGGCGCCACTCAAGGGGGCAAGAATGGAAGAGCACTAAGAGCCTCACTCCTGTCTCTTCCAAGCCCTATATATGAACAATGTTACAAATTTGTGCTTATTCATCATAAGAAAAGGTGAATCAGAATCAAAGACTTTTAGCCTGGCATGTTCTTGTTTTCCAAGAATGATCTGAAAAGAATAAAAGCTTGTCGAGGACGATGAAGCGGAACTTCATGTCCTGCTCCAGTTACTGTCACAAATGTGAGCCCTTCGTATATTTGGCTCCACCCACCAACCTATATCACAAGAGAAGATAGCTAGTGAGAAAATGAGTAACAAATTGTGTCATTGGCCCCAACCTTTATAGATAACAGCAAATAAAGGCTAGGACTGCCGACCATTCTGGCCTTTTGAGGATTGAGTAAAAATAAATATTCTCTCTTAACACTAACCTTCCCATTGTCATACCACGGGTACCAGTTGATAATAGTCGGAAGCTTCAGAGCATCGATAGAGTATCGGGTTGCAGTCACAGGAACCACTGCATCAGTGTCTCCACTGGACAAAATTCGATCACTAGCCATTATCAGATAATCCCAACAGAAATTGAAGATGTAAATTTTGATACTATCCGACATCCACTATAAGAGATTGCTCAAAGTTGCTGAAAGAGAGTTTTACATAAATCCAGAGGTACTCGTGAGATACCCCATATTATAGGGCTTATGAAATATATTCATAAATCCATTATTACTCCTCTTAATTTTTGTACCTAATACAGAAAGGGCCATAAGTCTAGGTTTTATTTAGGTCCCTCCTTCAGCATGTAACTTAATTCAAGAAATCCAAAGTACCATAACTCCATAAGGTCTTTTTATTTTCGGCTTCCAAAACAATGTTAAGATTACTTTGACACTTTTTAGCCTCTATATCAATCAATTTACACATAATTGGTGAAATTCAGTCATTTTTTCCGTTATAAAAAATTTAATTTTTTTAAAAGCAACAAAATCATTAGCAGGTTAAAAGCTGTAAAACCTATGAAAAAAAAAAACAGTTCCAAAACCAGTACAAGATAGACATTCAGAAGTATAAGGTATATACAACGAATCTAATAACTTTTAACTGTTGTTAGACCAAGTTCCAATGGTGCAACAAATTTCACTAACATAATGGAAGGAGAAGGACAGAGTGGATACCTGTACATCCAAATCCTGAGACCAGCCGCTGTGAGTTCTTGATATATTGGAAGCATGGATAGTGGAGAATCTGCCCAGTAGTTTCCAACGATATCACTGCAAAGGAAATAAATTCAATCAACAATGCTATTATAAACTATAGAAGAAAAATCCCCTAAAACCTCCGAAAATGTACAATATACCTGCATGTTTTCCATTGATAAGAAATCCCAGTTATATTGGCATGAAGTGCCTTCTGAACTTCTGGTTGATTGAAGTACACATTGGAATACCTCTCGGTGCAGGGATCATATCCTCTGGGCATCCATGGCTAAATTTGGAATAAAGTGAGTTCAACTTAAGCAATACCATTATACAATTTGTAAAGAATAAAATCATATTATTAAGGAACATTAAATCCCTAAGAGGATCAGCTATTGAAACTGGTGATACAAAATGCTAAAACAGTTTTAGCTGACCTATATCTAAAATGACAAATTGGAGCTTAACACCTTACTTGGGGCATATATATATATATATATATTGAGAAAAAAAAAGTGGTGTTCTAGGAAACCAGTGATAACAATTACTATAAAAAAACAAGAGAGTATTTGAACAGGGTACGAATATATATATATATATAAAATAAAAATATATATAAAATATAAAAAAATAAAAAAAGGAAGGGGGGTGTTCTAGGAAACCAGTGGTAACAATTACTACAAAAAACAAGAGAGTATTTGAACGGGGAAATGGAGGTGCATGTTAGAAAAAGAATAAGCATTTGTTGTTTGGAATTGTAAAGAATAATCAGATTTTTTTGCAACTTATACAAGTATACACAACGTAAAAGGGGTAAATGAGAATGTTATGTAAAACAGTAACAAGTTCTCATACAAAAGAATGATCGAAATTGGCAGTTGTCCAATCACCAGAAAACTAGAATATGCCTTCTCTTTTTTTAAAAAAATTTCCCACTGATATATACAGACATCTTAAACCGGTTGATTTCGGTCACAATTTCTAGAGTTCCTTGCCCATGAAATATGTACATAGATAATTTTGTTCAGTACTTCCTGCTGCCTTTTTCACATCACTACTGACCAAATCAAGTGCTATAATTTTTTAGAACACGTGGTCTGCAACTCTTGGTTGAACCTTGAGTCAACTGAGTGGTGTCCACTAACCTGACCATTACTTCATAATTTTCATAATTCTCAGTGGTGTCCACTAATCTGACCATTACTTCATGATTTTCATAATGGTTGGCAGATCAGGCATGTTGAGGGAAAGGAGAAAAAAGGATGAAAGTTGTTGAATGTGATGTCAGGCCAAGGCCCACATCTTCACTTATGTCATTTTGGAGCATAGAAAGTCACTTTTTTTTTTCTTTTTTTTTTTTTTTTTTTTTTTTTTAAAGAGAACCTCCACGGTAGGAGGGAAATTTATTGATAAAATGAAGAGAGAAAGATACACCTAGAAAGGGGGGGACGAAAGTACCTTACCCCTTAAAGATGTCCAATACAAAGGAAAAAATATTTAAACTCTTAAGTACGGAAGACCCTGCTGCTCGAGACGAATAGAAGCATTGATACGAGTAGGAAGATCTTGCTTATCTCTAAAAACAATCTGCTGCTTGGTAGAAATACCATGCCTAGTCACTTGGGGACCCTTGACAGCCTTATACTAGATGTCCTGCCTACAATTATAATTAATTGGGCAGACTCAGCTAAGAGGACAGTCAGTGTGCAGCATTGGAAGCAACCAGAGAGAGTAACAAAATTTCTATGGCAGATGAATTTTGAGAAATATTTAATCTGATTTGACTGCATATAATCAATGACTCACCAATTTTTTTAAAAATCACAATTATTTCCTGAACTGTTCGAAACATGCCCAAATCTTTCTTCTTTTTTTTCTTTTTTTTTTTTTTTTTTTTTGTTTAAGAAGAAAATATGCCCAAATCATTTTAAACAATTCCAACTATATAGTGCTTTTCAGGGCTGATCTTATTAGTATCAGCACCATGCATTCGGGGTTGTACCCCATGCATGTGTAGGACTGTGGGTTGTACAGTGCTGATGCAAGAAAATCAGCATATGCTGACCTTAAAATTTTAATTACAAGAATTCTTAGAGACTTGTGATATTATCACTGACTTCTTGACTTTACATGATTTTTCCTAATTAATACCGCAATTCAGAATTATACCTAGTGTGGAGTATTTCCTAAATTTTTTAAATTTGACACTATGGACAGATGATAATACCACAGTAAGACATTTTCTGATACCAAACATCACATCATATTGCAGAGAAAACAACCACCTTTGGAAGCTACAAAATTTTGGGTCTAAACCTCACCCAATTTGGCCATTCACCATCCTACCATTTGGATAATCAAAAGAAAGGATTGATGAGAACTTACATAATGACCCTTAAACTTGCGCCTCTGTGACAAAGTATCATTGCAGGGGCTTGTGAAGATGCTATAAGGATCAATGTTTCCCTGCTCCACCTCTGCAGCAGTAAGAGCACTGATGCAATCACTTGACGGGTGCAGAGAGGATCCAAAGTCACAAGTAACTTGAAGAGTTCGATAGGTGGAATCTGAAATCAAACCATGGGTCCACCAGTACTCAAAGGTGCCAACATAATCATTGTAATCATCAGTAACAGCATTTCCCACCTGAGGAGGAAAAAAAAAATCACCCATTTAATAGAGTGTTGAGTACCTTACTCAAAAAAATAAAGTATTGAGTACCATTAAGCATTGGAAATTGGAACTATATCATTGAAAATTTTCATGAATCATACCAAGAACCCCTTGAAATTAATGGTGGAATTCTGAATTCCCTTGTTTCTCTGGTAAACAATTTGAGACAACTGAGGAACATAATGACCTGAAACAATTATACCAAAAGGTTGGCTCGGTCATCATCGAATTAAGTATTTTGTTTAAATTTTATTTTAGAAAAGAAAAAAAAAAATGGGGTAGTAAATGGGAAGAAATTTAGGACCTGCATAACTTTCGCCAGCAATGTAGAAATCTCGGTGCTTGTACTGCGGAAATCGTTCAAACCAATTGACTAAAAAGGTATATGAATCTTCAGCTGCAAATTCACAACACCCAATCCCAATAACATCTAGAGATGACAAAATTAACTACTTTTAAGCTAAAACGAGAAAATTCACAAAACCCAGACCCCAAGAACATCTAAGATGTCAAATTTAACTTATTTTCAGCAAAAACACTAAAACACCAAAAAAAAAGAAAGGTAGATTTTACAATTCCACACTCAACAGTAAATATGAAATGTAATGTTGACGATAAACTTACAATATTTAAACCATTAAATTACCTGTTCTCTGGTCACCTGCTGTATAATAATCCAAAGACACATTCGAATAAGAAAAACCAACACCAGCTGGTGATTCAAGGAAAAGCACATTTGCCACTACAAGCAAATTCAAACTACTAAATTAATTAGTCGAACTACATCAAATCTTTCAGAAACAAGTCAATGCACATACAAAAATAGTATTGATTCTGAAATTACAGAAAAGAGATGTGCCTTGTCAATTATTCACATACGATTGTTCCATGCATATGGATTCCTGTAAAGGGTCTTCCCATCAGGCCGAATTCGGAAAGGTCCAATCTCTTCAGCTGCTCCATAAGCAACAGACGAACAACCAGGTCCTCCATTGAGCCACAACACAAGTGGCCTCGACTCGGGCCCACGGCTCGCCGGCGACTCAACCAACCAGTAAAACAATGCCCTCCCAACCTGCTTATTCACTGTCACATAACCTGAGTACTGGGTGAACCCAACATTCCTTGGTTGCCCAGGCAATTCAGTGATCCTATCTCTCGCTTGATCTTCCAGTGAAGAAGAATAACTACTACTTACAAAGAGGAATAGAAGACAAATAAAAGAGTACAGAGAAGAACCCATGAATCAATCAATCAATAAAACAACAAAAGCAAACAATACCTAGAAACACAAATCCCAAAATATTTCTGGGTTTTTAATGAATTTATGTGGAGAGGCCTACAACTGAGATTGGGTTCTTAGAGAGAAAGAAGAAAAGAACCCATGAACCAATCAAAGAGAAAACAATAAAAACAAATAAAAGCCAGAAACACAGATCCCAAAATGTTTGTGGGATCCCAAGGAATTGATCTGCAGAGTCCAAAAAGTTGATAACTAAGACTGAAAGAGAGAGTGAGAGAGAGGGGGAGAGATGTTGACAATTTGGTATTCATATAGATTTGGCATTTAATTCCACTTGCAATGATGGTTGTGATATTGGTTGTGATGAGGTGTGAATGAACTGAAAACTATGCATTTTTATTTTTTTTAATTTTTTTCTTGTTAGAGGAAAATTATGCACTTATTTTGTGTCTTATTTCTCTTTTCTCTGTTCCGTTAAAATCAAAGTTTTGTACTTTTTCCTTCCTCCTTCCTGCATTTACTTCTCACCGGCAATTGACCGAACAGGTAGAAGGCGCACATGAGGTTTGGTCTGGAAATTCAATCTTTTAAGCTGCAATGATTGAAGAAACAACCAGAGGAAAAAGGTCACATGCTTTTAATTGAATCTTGAGAAGCTGATGAGGGAGAAAATATCAAAAAAAAACTCAAAAAAAAAATATATATATATATATATATTAGTTGATTAATCTAACAAAACCAAAGAAAGATGAAGGTAGCTAAAATATTCACACATTTATATACTATAAAGTAATTATATGGTAAAGTATTCATAATGTAGGGGTAGTTATCCTACCCATTCTGTCTGGTCATCATGACGTGGGCTTATGGAATTGTCTTCCTGGATACGGGGATCTATAGATAGGAACTCCTTTTTTTAAAAAAATAAAATTTTGGTTGTTGCTAAGATCAATGGATGCACCTCAACATCGGGCCCTTTTTTTTCCTATTTTTTATTAAATTTTTCTGTAATTGTCTTCATTTTTTTATATTTTTTTTCTTACCTCTATTTTCCCATGGGGTAAAGCTAATATGGATTAACTAGGGTGTTTTTTCTTTTTTCTTTTTTTTTTTTTTTTTGGCTAAAATAAGTATTCAAATTGAAGTCACTAACAAAGACACATTTGCAATTGGTTTATGTATCATGGTAAATTAGTCTAGGTCTAATCGTTTGGAGGGTCCCTCATTTGGTTAAAAAAAAAAAAAAATTAAAATCTGTCTAATTCTTTAAACACAGATAAAGATGTCATTTAATTTTAAGATGATCTCATATTCACATCTTTTTTTTTTTTTTAGGTGACATAGGTGAGAAATTCATTAGAACATCATATAATCATTGCTAAGACTCTAACCTAAAACCTCTCCCACATAGGAGGGAGAAGTGCTGCTCATCTAGAAGTCCATCGACAATTTCGTTCCTTTCGTCCGAAACACTTGTTGCCTCCACCCAAGGTAGAGAAGCTCCTCTCCACCTTTATTCATTTTCCACCACATGTCATAAATATTTTAGAAAAATATGAATTTAAAACCATGAACAAACAGATACACAAATATGGACACGCATTTATGTTAGCATAAACTTGTAACACGCAAATATAAATTTATAAAAATGTACTCACAATTATATAAACATGAGAATACATACATACAATCAATTATCCTTATTTATTTAGACAAGTGGTCGACAAAATATGAGTGTGAGGAGTGGACGAGATCTTCCACCCTTAGGTGGAGGCAAGTATATATTTTCTATTGGTTTAATAGTTGATGAAAGTCAAATTTAGGACATTTAGTTTCAAATGACACTCTGAAAATTTTAAGAACCATTATTCCACTCTAAATATATTGTACTCCTCTTTCTTTTTTATTCCTTTTTTTTTTTTTTTTTTTTTTTTTTTTTTTTTTTGGGCCAATAACATTATCCATACCTTCGGCTTAACAAACGTTCTTAGATACAACTAGAACTAGAGGTTTAGAATAAATTTGATTGATAACCAATTCCAAGAAAGTGAAAAACTCCAAGTTCTACTTTTCACTTCTTAAAACATAATGGAAGTCTCAACAACTATAGTCCATCCCTAAATTTGTTGTCCTCTAATTGAGTGAGGTAAATCTCACTTTTTCACACTATCACACTGGAGGCCAAAGTCAGAATCATCTCCAGACTGTGTCTTTAAAAGGCTCCACAGGTTAGTCAAATGGTGGTCCGAGTTGATGAGGATTGTCTGACCAAATAATTTGATTTTATGTACGAAAAATTGAATTTGATTAGATTTGCATGCTTTTTTCCATGACAATGATTTTTATGCTGTTTAATAACACTGCATGATACCCCACATTGGAGCCTAAGATTTTTTTTGCTGTGCAATTGATACTTTTCGTTGATATTTTGCAATTGCAGGATCATAAAGAGCATTTTTTTTTTTTTTTTTTTTTTTTTTTTTTTTTTTTTTTTTTTTTTTCATGTAGTGTTTGTGGCAATGTTATTTGATATTCCTTTTTTTTTTTTTTTAAAGAAATAAGCATCAAGCATCATTGATTTTCCCTCATAAGGATATCGATGATATATTAAATTAATTCCTAACTATTACAAGCGATAATTGATTTTCCCAATTCAACAACCTCCCAATAACCTTTGCCTTGGCAATAATAAATATTTGTTGTCCTCGTCACTCTCTTGACTCTCTTGATTTTTTTCATTTGAGAGAATAGAATTGTGCCTTCAACATTAGGTAAAATACTCTATTATTGCTTGATGCTCATTTGGACAACTAAACAAGCCATTATCAAATCATTCGGGTTTTAGTATACTTAATATTACTTAATGGAATCCCTAAGATGATGAGTCCTAATACCTCAGTCCCAATCATGCGAGAACATGTTGATATAAGGTATATCAGTACCTGCATTAGATATTATATTGTGTGCATTGGTGGATTAAGTGATATATTGGATGACCAATGCAAGAATATCAACTCCAATATACGAATATCAGCATAGCTTGACTACCATCCCCTGATATATTTATTGTTGATAATGGTATCATATGAGGTGGGTATTTTCTGTGACTAGTCTGGGCCCACAAGCTGCATTTGGGTCCAAATCCAGAATTTGTCCCAACCTGCTGTACTGTCCCATGGAATGACCATCATGGAAGGCCCACATGGAGTCGGCCTTACGACAGGAAATTGAAAGGTCTGGCTCGTTTCTACAATGTGGGCCACCTGAAACAGAAACCGCATCCAAACCCTGTGTTAATTCTTGTTTTTGAGACATTTTGTAGCCTCTTAGCACCAAAAACAAAAACAAAACAAAGGAGAGAGAGAGAGAGAGAGAGAGAGAGAGATTTTTTAGCCATTACAGATTTCCCGTGCGCCTTTCAAAAACTGTCACTGTCTAGTCGTATCTTGAGGCCACTAAAGGAATGATATGCAAACAAGAACGAAATTAGGATTTCATTCCGAAGGGCTAAAGTAGAAAAAAAAATTTTAAAACATTCAAAAATAATAAATATGATAAGTTTTAACATAAAATTAATATGAAAAATAAAATTAGTAAATGATTTGGTTTTGTGAGGAAGCCAAATATAATTTTTAAGTTAAATTTTATATTTAAATGGTTATGTATACAAATATATCTTACAAAAAAAATTTTAAAAAAAAATTGGGGTGGGGGGCATGCTCCCCTTTGACCTATACATAGCTCCGTCCCTGTATGTGAGTTTAAAATTGTTTTGGCTTCAGGGGCGGAGGGAGGGGGGTGCCGGGGGGGGCAGGTGACCCCCCTCACCTATTGAAATTTTTTTTTTTACTACACATATATATCTAAATTTTTAAACCTGATCCCTCTGAAATTTTTTTTGACCCCTCTAATTTTTTGATTAAACCCTCCTACTCCTCTCTCTTTTCTTTTTTTACCCACTTTAACCGTTGAGTCATGACAAACATTGATAATGAGATTATCATTCAACGCTTTCAAAACATAAAGACTCGTCAGGGACAATTATAAAGTAGGAACGTAAAAACTTTTGATGAGATGGAAACTTCGATTTTGACCTCAAGTCGTCTTTTGTAAAGACGCTTTTTTTGTGGTTTTGTTGCCACGTATACTAGTACTAGTAGGTGTTCTTTTATTTCTTTTGTACGTGGAGTTCCTAAAGTTTTAGTTATGGCTCTTGGTTAGTGCTTGTATATGTCTCATGTCCTTGGGTTATGCCCCTTTTTGGTTTAATACATACATTACTTTATAAAAACTAGTTGATGCACACGTGCGCTGCACGTGATAATATTTGCGTTGTTTTTCGGTTTAATGAGTCTAAACGGTTTCTCAGAGCTATGGGTATTTCAAGCAAAAAAAAGATATTAATTAATATGGAATAATGATGCATGGAAACTGTTAAAAGCAACCTATATTAAGGTATGTGTTTTAGAATTATAGTTTCCATATTACTATATTTCCTATATATGTGGAAGGGTGGGTAGTTGTGTATTTAAAAGGAATTATAGTTTTTGTTTCTTTTGAATTCCTATTTGTGTTTTATATATTAAGGTATGTGTTTTGGAATTATAGTTTCCATATTGCTATATTTCCTATATATGCAGAAGGGTGGGTAGTTGTTTATTTAAAAATTAAAATAAGGGTATATTAATCAATCAAAAGTTTTTCTCACATTCATCTTTTTATAGGTAGTATAGATAAAAAAATAAATTATCAATGAATATTTAAGTTTTTGTATTAATTATTAAGTTCAAAAAATTTTCTTTGTTTTTATTAATTGTATTGTATGTAGAAGGTTACTTCAAATGATTATTTAATTTATAAAGTTAGAAAGAGGGGAAAAAAAAAAAAACACAACTACATCCAAAGAAAGTCGCCACCTCTAGCATAAATTCCTAGATCCGCCACTGTTTGGCTTAGTTATATTTTGTGATCGTTACGGAGTAAATAATGGGAATTTAAAATTATTTTATCAAGATGAAAAATAAAAATAAAAAATCAAATTGAGAAGTGGGATGAGCTGTCTTGTGTGGTCCAACGACCCATCAAGCTCAACTTTGAGTCAAAAGAAAATTAAAAAAATTAAATTATATGAGATATTATTTTTTGACTATTTTACGTGTGCGCGTGTGTGAGAGAGATGATACTTGTGGGGGAAGCATGCAGCCAGAGGTAAAGAGGACCTACCACGTTGGAAACTTGGAAAGTATAGCAAGAAAACGATGGCTCTAGTAGGGGCCAAAACACGATTCCTTGTTCAAGCTGGGGTCGGTATTATTTGTTTGTTTTGGAATTTTCTTTAACCATAGGGGGAATTTTATTCTGGAAAATAATCACGTACAGTTAGCAGTCATTGTTAGTTAAGTTAGTAGTCATTTATTAAAAAGTTAGTAGTAATTTGTATTGAAAGGTAATCATTTTCCCATGACCAATCTAAATTTTCTGATATTTTATGGGATGCTTAGTTTAATCATCTCCAATACAAGGAAAAGAAAAATGAAAAACTTGAGATCCTTTCTTTTTTTTTTTTTTTGGTTGATAAGTAAAAAACTTTGAAATCTTACTGTGGCCTAGAGTTGAGATGAATGCATGTAAAATTATAACTTTTTTTATTCTTTTTTGGACCCAAAAAAAAAAAAAAAAAAAAAAACCTTTGAGATCTTACGGTGACCTAGAGTTGAGATGGATGCATGTAAAATTGCAACTTTTTTTATTCTAATTTTCTCACGGCTTCTTAGCAGACAAACAGGAAAATTCTTGGAAGCAAACAAATTACTCGGCATAAGAGTGTGTTGTCACAGGGCAAAAAATGCCCTACATGTACTTTTGGCTCATCTTCTTAATAGCCTGTGTAGGGTGCTATGCCGTGGATGCATTCTCAATTATTGGCCTCATACCGCTGGCCCATTCGTCTAATCTAGTTGCACCATTTTGTCCTTAGAGCATGAGGTTCCATTCAGTCCTTGTTTTTTTTCTTTTTCTTTTTTAATGGTAATTACTAATGAGGGCATGTTTGGGCGTTCAAATAAAATACTCCCTCCATTTTTATTTTATTGGCCTCCATTTCTCTTTTTGATGTTCTAAAATTATATTCTCATTCAAAAAGTCAATGATTCATTTAATTTGATTTCCTAAAATACCCATGGTCTAAGATACCAACTCTCATGGGTTTTTTATCCTTACCCATGTTTGTACACTTGAGGGTAAAACTGGAATATTAAAACATATATGTTGATATAAAACCATTTAATATGATTTTCTATAAATAAATAAATAACGTGTTTTTTCAAATTAAAGTAACAGTCAATTAGAAATGGAGAGAGTAAATGATTTTAATATATTTTACATAAAAGTACAAATCTATTATATTGAATGAGATTATTTAAACAAATCGAACTTATCACCATAGTTGGTAATAATAGGATCAATTTTAAAAATTTAATGAAATGCTTTTATTTTGAATATCTACTCTCCTTTGTGATGGTACTCACTATTCAATTAAATTTTTTTATTCAAGATAATGGATTTATGTCTTCAATCCTATCATGTTAATATTATAATTGTTTCATTTTTATTTGGATGATGACTGAACAAGTTACAAGAGTATATGAACCAACTTCCATTTTTAGAACTATTCCAATTTTGAATCCTCTCAAAATACATCACATCATATCGCTATTCTCACAGTAACTTTTTGTTTCCTTCTAATACGAAGCAACTTAATAGCGTGTGGAGACTAATTGTGTCGTGCAAGGTTGGAAGAGTGGAAAAATCGAAAAGCACCCAATTGAAAGTGGGCAAAAGAATCGTGCCGCGGCTACCTTCACTAGTTTGGCAAGAGACATTATAGAAGACCAAAACGATGAAATGTGGTTGCAATAAATGTTAGGGCTAGGCTATTGCCACCATATAAAATACTTTAAACCCCTATTTAATTTATATTTTTTAACGTTTTATGAAAATATAAAAAGTTTTTACAAAAACTAATCACGTAACCCAATAAAAAACATCATTCCGGACAACTTTGTAGAAATTTTTTTTTTCAAAATCTGTCATTCAAGTAGACTTTTGGCCATTTTTCATGGAAAATATTAGATTGTAAATGACCAAGAAGTCCACTTAAATGACAAATTTTGAAAAAACTTTCTTTTATAAAATTGTTTAAAATGATGTTTTCTAATGAACAGCATGACTAATTTTTGTAAAAACCTTTCATATTTTTCATAAAATCCTAAAAAGTGTAAACTCATGGGAGGCTTAGAATACTTTATGTGGTGGCAATAGCCTCCCTTTTAAATGTTATTGTGAGGGTACTGAGAGGTGGGTGAGGTTTAGATAATTGTAAGTTTAGAAGCTCTTTCAGTTTTGGAAGAAGAAGAGGAAGAAGAAGGGGAAAAAAAAAAAACACACACACACACACACCAAGCATGTATGTTATCAGGGTTCCAAAATAAGTTGCATCATTTTGTAGGCTCTTATTTCTTATATGACCCAACTAGATGTCTATGGTGTGTTTTCATCATATTTTAAATTATAGATGCATTCTTTAGAGGATGATTATGATTAAATTGTTTGGGGTTGGATTTTTTTTTTCCTTTCTTTTTTTGTTGTGGTTGGGGGAAGGAGGGGACGGGAGGGTTAGGGTTTAGGAGAACATAAGACATGAAACTTTTGTAGCCCTAGTCCTTACATAGTGAATCGTATTTGTCTCTGAACATGAGTATATTTCCAAATCACGTAAATTACCTATAAAGATATGCGCGTTGATCTTGGCTAGCTAGTTGTGTCATGTAAATTACCTATAAACAGCATTATAATAAAATGCTAATTTGCTTCCCATATTGTGTGACTTGGTGTGGAGTTTTGGCTTCGATTGGAATTGACTTTTTCATGTTCCTTGATATGCTTTACCTATTTGGTTGTACTACTATACTTGGGCCAGTTTGCCCTAGCCTAATATTGGCACCTTCAAACTTGTTTTTCATTCCTCACTCATTTTATATTTCAACATTTTAAAAATATAAAAACTTTTCATAAAAACTGATTACGTTGTCCATTAGAAAACACCTTTTTGAACAACTTTGAAGAATAAAATTTTACTAAAATATATCGTTTAAATGGATTTTTTTTTTCTCGCCATTTACAATCTTTGTTTCATAAATGACTAAAAGGTCTACTTAAACGATAAATTTTGAAAAAACTTTCTTCTATAAAGTTGTTCAAAATGATGTTTTATAGTGGATTGTACAATTAGTTTTCATAAAAATCTTTTATATTTTTCATAAAATCTTAAAATGTAAAATAAGTAGGACATAAAAAGCATGTATTGGGGTGCCAGTAGAGGGACCCCCCCCCCCCTCCTCCTCTCTCTTTGTGATTCGTTGTTTGGGTCTACATCAATGCGCCACTGATCGGAAATTGGTGGTCTCCGGTGGTGCAGGAACCTACATAGCCCTTGACAAAATAACTGGGCCAGCAGGGCATTGATTAAGCCCAATCTCAGTTGAGTGTGTTGGGACTCTCTAAGCCATGCTTTGACTGGGCCAGACCCAATTGGCAAATCCACATAACTGGGTTTTTGTTCTGGCTACTCCTCTAACCTAGCCATAGCCCACGGCATTGGTCAATTCAAGTTCTCGTTAAAAATGTGGTGGAAAATTGAAGTTGACACTGTTTTTAAGTGGACTTAAATGCTTACTTTCAAAACCAGGAAACGTATTTTTAGAGTTGTCGTGGTAAGAAATTGTGAAAAAGACTATTTAGGTTCCATCTTAGCTATTTAAGAAAATGCTGCTCGAATCAATTCTCGATCTATACCAACTCATATGGCAGATATGATAGTATAAGATGATTTGCTATTTTCTTATTGAATCGGCGTCACATTATTAATCACATGGGTTAGTGCACTGAGTTGGTGCATATAGCACTACTCTGCTAAAGTGCTAATTATTATGTTTGGCTATAATTGCACCATTTAAATTTCAGTATTTGCGGAAGAATACCACAACCTATACTTAAACAAGAATAAAAGGCCATTAAAGGTCATTACCAATTGTTGGTCCTATTGATCAGGGTCTTGAGAGGAGTGTACTATGTATAGTCTTAACGTTTTGTTTTTTTAATACAGAGTGGCTACTCTCAAGATTCGAGCATCCACCTTCAAGCTTGGTGACACAAGACTTTTATTAGTACACCAATTATACGTGCCGTGCTTACTAAATTAAAGAAATAAATGATGCATAATTTTATTTTATTCTCTAGTCAAACGCGGGCATCCCAGGCCTACTTCCATTAAAGTTTGAGCCAAACTAATCTCACGTGATGTATGATTTACCTGCAAACTTATATATCCAATAATAAGAGAGCAAAGATTTAAACTTGAGACCTCTAATTCTCATATCATGATCTTTATTTATCTATGCTACCCTCGTGGGTTAACAATACATAAAACTTAGGCTCCCTATTCTTATTGTATTTGACCTCAATTTTCCCAATAGACAGTGGATACACCAGTCCATAGAATTCACGATTCTTTGAATCAAGTGCAACAATCCATTTGATATCTTGACCAATTGTTTTTACTTATTAAACAGTCACCCTACCAATTTTTTTGACTTACTAGACAATCTGCCCAATGGTTGAAAGGGTGAAGCTACATCTATCATAATGGTTCGCCCCCTCCATCATAGACCTTCTTGTGGAGTATTCTCTCTCTAAAATCTAGATACACAAATCTTTATAATATATTTTATTTTACCATCTTGGAGTAAGAAGAAATCCCTCCCTGAAAATTAAAGTAATAAACTTTGACTAATTGGGCAGTGGAAGAGTCCACATTACTTATGATAGCTACTGATCATAGTTGAAAAAAATAATAAAATATTATTCATAAATAAAAAAAGCATTATTGACCATGAAAACATCAAAGCAACCATACCTTTCATCACCATGATTTAACAAGTTTTGTGACCATTAACCTACTTTCAGGGCTCTTCGTGGGAAAGTTAGGGGTTTAACTTACATTGTGCCACGGATATAATGAGGGCCCCCCTGTATTTTTAAGATGTCACATGAATTATAAGACACTCGTCCTACTCTTGAATAGAAGATTTTTGTCAAGAGTCTTATGAATAGATTTTAATTGTAATTTGACACATAATTTAATCACACTCGCAAATTAAATATTGATTTTGTCGGTAATAAATGTAGTGAATATAATTTCGAAAATAGATTAATTCAATGAGAGACCTGTGGTAGGAAGGATGAGAGCTTCCTTATTGTAGAATATATATATATAATATATAATATGTATAGAGAGGGGACGAGATCAAGTAACATTTTTAAAAACAAATTTCTTACAATGTCTTAATCAATTTTTGTGTAATCTACGTTTTTTTTAAGCTTATCGTTAAATTAGATATCCTTCTATGCATGTTATATATTCCAATTATCACATCACATTAATTCGATATTAGTAATTATTCAATCCATAAAATCATATTTTTCATCCAAAGAAAAAAGCCCCGTATTTATTGATGAAATCACTCTTGAACTTCAATCAACTTGATGTTTGGCAAAAATAATGTGTATGAGAGGAACATGCAATCTAACAGTGAATTTCACAAAGCCAGTGGTCCTTAGGTTTAATGGCACCATGTCCCATCCCAAAAAGCGTGTGGGGTTTGTAGGAATTTTGATTTTGACTCTGCGTGAGTGTGTATATGAATGTGCATTTACCTATTGTTTGGCTTAAAAAAAAAAAAAAATTTGTGAATTTCACAATATCCAAGTCTCATAGACATGATTGAAATTGGTGTAAAACTAAGAGAAACACAAAAATAGAGCCTAAATACAAATGCATTTTCGTTGAAATGGGAATCCGCAGCATCCTTTTTCACCTTTATTTTTTGTTACTAAAATAATTTTCGCCCAAAAAAGGAAAATGGTTTTGGGCAACACTGACATTTACGAAAATAAGTGTTACAAAATATAGTATTGCAAAATTACAAGGAGAAGGGTGGAAAAAGGCAAATAGAGAAGGAATCGCACATGCTGGCGGAGCGAAAAAGGATGCCGGTAAGATGCGCCACGTCAGCCCTAAATATGCCCTCTCTCTCCCTCTCGCGCGCGCGCGCGCTCGCTCACTAGCTGTACTTGAAAGCGAAGCTATCTGCACGTGCTTGGTTACGTCCCAACGGGTAAGCCACTGGTCGTACATGTGCGTCCGCACGTGCCGTGGATGACGTGGCGGCTTTGTCGTTGACCGGTTGACCCCGTCTGGGTGCGAACTGAACTGAAACTGTGAGAACTGACATGATTTCCAGAGGCGGGAATGTTTGGATTTACGTAAAAGCCCTTTCCTTTTTTCCTAGATCACGAGGATGCCCTTCTTTTGGGGGTTTTAGGGTTGAATCCAAAGAAGGATAGAAGAGTCCACTGAATCTAAGATCCTGTGGGGGATGTTTGGCTTGAAAGTAAATGTTTTTGCTTTTTCTAATTTGGGAAAGGCTAGGATAATGGCACCATCAGATAAATGATTATAAGAGCAATTTCAGTAATAGTAAAAAAAATAAAATTTTATTACTATAAAAAAATAAAATAAAATAAAATTTACATCAAGAAGCTACAATGGTGTAAAACCAATTTTTGGCTCAAATGGTGAGATTTACATTTGATCTTCCATTGTACACATGAATTCATCTCTATCATTGAAAATTTGGCTTAGAGCTAAATCTTTAAGCAAAATTTGACTTCTCAATACCTCTCCATCAAAGCACTTACTTTGGTAGTTTGGTGGGAGAAGTTAACAATCTACATTTTGCATCCTTGATGTCTCCCCATTAGAGTTACTCTAAGGCTGCGTTTGGTTTGAAGGAATGGAATGAGAATAGGCATTCCATCCCAATGTTTGGTAAGGGATGGGAATGAAATGAAAAAGCAAATGTGAGATTCATTTTTAATAATTTTAATTCGTTGAAATGAAGGAATATACATTCCTCTTGGTTTGGGAAGGAATGGCTATTTCCTTATTGGAGGGAGTAGTCATTCCATTCCCTTAGGCAACCAAACACCCACCTTTTTTTGGAAAATAGAATCACCATTCCATTATCTCTTTCATTCCCTCATAACAAACATAGCCTTAAGGGTTTCATATAATTTTTTTTTTTTATTGGTATCATGTTATTTCATCAAACACATTGTTGAAGTTTAATGTACTCCAATAGTTTAGCTATTTTAATTAAATTAAACAAAGTTTAAGCCATACTTGCATTAAAGGTTATATCTCATACATTAATGGATTATAGTATATATTGAGTCAATACATAAGGTACAAACCCAAATACATGGAATTGATATAATTTATATCAATATATACTGACTTAATTATAACTGTTTATATATATCTTTGATAATATATATCTTTTTTTTTTCTTGGTCAAATAACAACAGCGTTCCTTCTTAAGCGATGATTTTGATGCCAAATGAGTCGTGAAGAAATATGAGATTGAGAATTTTTTGGTTTTTTTTTTATTGGGTGCAGATTGAGATCATTTGGCTAACATTTCTAAACTACTTTTTAGCTCCCTAGGGCAACAATTCCGTCCATTTTTTTTTATCTAGCCTCTTATATTTGACCATAATTCATGTGGAAGTTCTTTTCTAATACCTTAAGAAAATAAATAAATAAAAGCAAAAAACAAAAAATCATGTTGACATTAGAGAAGCATGTGGGAGCCTAGGACACCACTCCTCAAGGGCCAAGATTAGCTTCAAATGCCCGCTCGGACTTTTCGTCTGTCCCATTACGACATTGGGTGCCACGCTATATTATAAAGTCAGCAAGCCTATTATTTTTGGTGAAACACTTGAATTATTATATCATTCAATTGTTTTATCCTTTCATCAAAACGGCCAAAATCCAAATCATAACGTGACTTCCACCATTAAATATTGTGACTACCAATGGGACCCCCCCCCCAAAAAATATATATATATATTATATATTATATATATAGTTGAATGACAATTAAGTATTCAACAAATTTTATTTTTATTTTTATTTTTTGTGACAGGAAAAATAGGTGAAGGTGGTCTTCCTGCTAAGATCAAAGGAAAATTAAATCAAGTCTGTGATACAAGTTGAAAAATGGTTTAGAAGGAAAATGGGTGAAGGTGGTCTTCATGCATGATGCATCCACATCATTTAACCTTGTTAATTGGAACTTTACAAATTTTATAGTTCATCTTTGCCCATTTGCTGGCTTACTTACTCGGGCGAGATTCTCAGATTTTTATATGTTCATATTTTAATGATATTCTTTAACCCAAAAATTTAAAAGAAATTCAATGGACTTACGTACACCTCAATACTGGAGCTTGAACCTACTATTTGTTCATAAATCATCTCTCTCTCTCTCTCTCTCACATAAGTGTACACGTGTTGAAAAATTTCAGAAAATTTTGGGCTATATCATATGATATATGTGTGTGCTGTATGTTTTACAATATATATATATATATATATATATATATATATATATATATATATATAAACTTTTGGTTTAATTAATCTCCTGAAAACATGAGTAAGACCCATCAGTCATTCTGCATCAATTAACATTCAGAATAAACCTGATTTGTGGTTGACCCTCAAGAAAAAGTGAGAAGTCAAATCTAAACCTTTCATTTTTGTAAATCTATACTAATATAAAAAGGGGTTGCAGTTTTGGTTGGATGTACAAACTAAAGTACTGAAAAACACTTATCTGATTTTAAGGAACAATCACATTTTACGGCTAAAATAGTCATTTTCACAAGTACTCCTAAATTCTCTTCACTTTCTTAGGGATTCCAAAAACTATATTTGCTCTCTACAACGGTTACTTGTAACTACCCCAATTGCCCAACTCCTATATTTTCTTATATTTTAAAATTTGTTTTCTTTCTCCCACTATTTTTAGTCTTTTTTCAGATAAGGGTTCTTTTTTGCACACACAATAGGTGTACGCCGACATCTGGTGTAAATGTATGACTAATGTATCTAGATAACCGCTATTGACCCCATTGGAATGTCTAAAGATTAAGTTTAAATATCTTGCTCGATCAATGCTAATTAGAAGAACTCGGTAGCTAGGCATTGGAAAATGTCCATGAACTTACACGTAGGATATTTCATCGGTGGATGAATTGAACATTTTGATCCATGTACAATGAAGGAAAGTTGGTGAAGATCAAACCTAACAAGATTAAATTGTTTGATACTCGTTTACATGACCCATACAACCTTAAGATAGTAATTTTTGACGGCCCAAGTTTTTTATTTTAATTTTTGAGTTTATAACTATATTATTGTTTGTATTTAAACAATGCAAATATTTTTTTTTCAAAAAAATTAAAGGTTGGCTTTAATATTCAATTCGAAAGCAACATTGGAGGAACAATACATTTTATTAAGTTTGAAAGAATCTTAAATACTCCTAGGTCTGATTTTATGCACAAATTTTAGCCTATATTTTTCAGAATCACGAAGCCCAAAACACGGAGCTTGTTTTAAAATACCGATCCTTTATTGATTCATCATGAAAAATTTTCAAGATATTTAATTTTACGGATATTTATATTTACTAATATTTACTACAACATATGATTCTTTTGGTGGTTAGATGAGGAAGTGAAAGTTGAGATTCGTGATCCCTAGAGGTAGCTCAGTTGGTTCTGATACTAATGCCCATGAAGTAAGAGCCGAAGAGGTATTCATTTAAATTCCTTTAATCCAAATAAGTTAGCCAATTATTGAGTTTTTCATATTAATTACATGCTCAAGTGAAAGGGGAGTTATTATCCCTCCCCCTCCATAAAAAAATAAAATAAAAATAATGGTGGACTTACTTGAGATTAGAGAATAATTAGATCAAAGGTCTATACACCTTCGGGTGATAGGGGATAAAAAAAAAAAAGTGAAGATATTCTAAGTAAAACACATACGGAATGTTTCTAATCTCATCTCGAAAGGACTTAGAAAATAAAAAAAATAAAAAAAAATAAAAAATAAAAAAAACCTAACTCATCTAGAAAGGGTATTAAAAACACTTAAAATTGGATTGGTTTGAAATCAAAAGTAATCAAAAAATAAAAATTGGCCTTATGATATTCAAACCTATCCACCTTATTGATATGGTCTAGTTCACTAGACTTGAGGCCAACTGATATCTCCTTTTAAAATTTAAAATTATTTTTTATATTGGAGGGGATAAGAGAAGATTTATTAATATAATATATTCAAATTTTAAAACCCATAAATTGCTGGAGACTGACACGACAGTGTTGTCATTTCATTGAAACACAAGGCTGAATCAGTCATTGGAAGGCAAGGACGGTTGGCAGCGCGTGAAGTGACGCGACACATCTTCTGTAAATAGAGGACCAAAGCAAGGGCATTTACGGAGCAATGATGAGAAAACAAGGGGGGCCAGAGGAAAAGAAAAAGTCGAGAATAGAAAAAGGAAAGAGGGAAAAAGATATATACAAATTATACATAAAAAAAAAAATTTTTTTAATTTAAATATATACAAGATGTTCCCATGTCCGCGTTCCACACCAATTTCTCCTCCCCACATCACAGCCGTTAATTATATGCTATGATTCTTGTGTATAATTGTATGTGTTTGATCAACAATTGTAATTTACATCACGGATGAATTTTGTATTCGAAATTGCACCAGTAAACCTTATTATAAGATCGGGAAATCACTTTCGTGATGTGGTGCAAGAATTTCTATTCGTGACACACATAGTAGTTATTAATCATATGTTGATAGTTTTCATATTTGGTCATACGTGCATAATCAATAACATTAATAATTTTCATATTTCGTCACTTCATTGTTGAGGAAGCTTTATTTACAATATATATTATAATTGTTGATTATATATTTAAGGAAAATGATATTTACACCGATTAAATCAACTAACGTAGTATACTGGGTTGAGATAGCAGTAGTGTAGTATTAAATAAGAAAAACAAACATTTTTAAGTTAAAAAAGAGTTTGCCATATTATACAATGAATGAATCTGATTGATGTAACATTCTTCCGCATGTAATTATTGTGCCTGATCACATGAGCATAATTAACGATTTTGATTTATGTTATAGATGGGAAATTTTGCATAACTTCTTGCAAGTGAATGTTATACAAAATATATGCTCGTATATACATATACGACTTCACTCACTTGTGAGGAAATTTGCTTGAAGGTTGCAAAGCCATATATATGATTGTCACTTGTATGTGTAAATGTGAGATGTATGATTTGGCACCGTTCGATCGTTTGCGGAATGAGTGGACCGCCTCGCAGGTGAGCGACACTCTATGTATAATAATATAATAATAAGTAAATAAATAAAAAAAAAAATTTTATATATAGAGAAGATTGTGCTGTATAAAATATTGGGCGGACGCCAAAGGGGATTATATTGTGGTTTAATGGCGCCGTTGGGATACGATTCTCTCTCCTCAAGTTCTCCCCCTCTAGGTCCCTCTTTGTCCCTTATCGGCTCACGTTCTCCCTTTCTCGCCCTCACCACCACGACAGATTTTCCAACCCCTCGGAAGAGAGAGAAACTAGAGAGGGAGACGCACACATAGATATAGAGAGAGAAACCACAGAAGAAAACAGATTGAAGAACGAAAACCCCTCATCCAATCTAGGGCACACCTAAATCTCACTCACCGATTCGTTTCTCCGATTCGATCTGGTTTCAGAAACCCTAGGTATCGGTTTTCATCAGCTCCGTGCGGTTGGGTTTTGCTCTGGGGCGGCGGCGGCGGCGGCGGTTCGGAAACCCTAGATTTGGGTGTGAGTAGCGGTGCGTGTTTGGGCTGCCCATGCGATTGAGTGGTGGTTGTTTTTCATGCCGCCAGAACCATTGCCCTGGGATCGGAAGGACTTCTTCAAGGAGAGGAAGCACGAGAGGTCCGAGTCTTTGGGGTCCGTAGCGAGATGGAGGGACTCGTCGGCGTCGTCTCACCACGGATCGCGCGATTTCACTCGCTGGGGACCCGCCGATTTCCGAAGACCTGCTGGTGAGTCTGGCTTCGCCCCTAACTCGTTCAATTTCATTTGTTTTATGTTAGTTTATTTTTAAAAAAAATAGATTTAGGGTTTCTCGAATCTAGGATTTCTTTAAGGATTGCGATGTTGCCGTCTTTGACCTTTTTCCTCATCATTTTGCTTGTAGAAGCAGCAAAAACCGTTTTGATTCTGAAAAACTTGTTTTTTCCAGCTATTTCTCGTTCTTCTTCTTGAGGATTTGTTCTGTTTTCTCTCTCATTATATATATAAGGATCTTGTTCGTTGATTTTTTCATAATGATTGCATAGATCTGAGATTTCCGTGTTTGCATTCGGATCTGGGACTATTGATATTCTTGGGAATTTATTTTACGAGGGTAACTTTTTATATTCCTCCTTTTTGCTAGGATATATATATGCTTTGCTTGTTTTGATGTTTTGTGATTTTTTTGTTTTCCTTCTTTTGTTTAAATATTTCTTGCTGAAGGTCATGGTAAGCAGGGTGGTTGGCACATGTTTTCCGAGGAATCCGGTCATGGGTACACTCCGTCTCGGTCCGGTGACAAGATGCTGGAAGATGAGAGCTGTCGGCCATCTTCACGCGATGGAAAATACAGGAGCGGTAGGGAAAATAGAGGGTCTTATAGTCAGAAGGATTGGAAAGGTCACTCCTGGGAAATCAGCAATGGTTCACCTAATGGGGTTGCACCGGGGAGACTGCTTGACGTGAATGATGATCAGAGGTCAGTCGATGATATGCTAACGTACAACTCTCATAATCCTCATTCTGATTTCGTAAATGGATGGGATCATGTTCAGTTCAAAGACCAGCATGATAAGATGGGTGGTGTCATTGGGTTGGGCACAGGGCAGAGATATGAGAGAGAGAACTCGTTGGTCTCGATTGATTGGAAGCCTCTTAAGTGGACTCGGTCAGGTAGCTTGTCTTCGCGTGGTTCTGGTTTCAGTCATTCGAGTAGCTCAAAGAGTATGGGGGTAGATTCTAATGAAGCCAAGGCTGATTTACAGCCGAGAAATGTGACTCCAATCCAGTCTCCTTCCGGGGATGCTGTTGCCTGCGTGACATCTGCTGCGCCCTCTGAAGAGATGTCTTCTCGGAAGAAGCCGCGCCTAGGATGGGGTGAGGGTCTGGCGAAGTATGAGAAAAAGAAAGTTGGCCCTGATGAAAGTGTAAACAAAAATGGGATTCTGTTTTGTAGCAGTAATACGGAACCTATGCATTCTCTCATCTCCAACTTGGCTGATAAAAGCCCTAGAGTTACGGGTTCTTCAGATTGTGCATCTCCTGCAACTCCATCCTCTGTTGCTTGCAGTTCCTCACCAGGTAGATTGTTGAATATTTTTTCTTTATTCTTTCTTCCAACTTTTTGAGAATAATCTATTTAGGTGACATAGTTTGAAATTTCAATAAGATTTGCATAGAGAAACCAAGTATGAGTTCACTAGGCGATTTTTATTAGACTTTTTTTTTATATTAGTTATACAAAACTTCATATGAAACATGATTGGTAATTTGGTATTACCATCATAAATATATATTATGTATATTATTAATTAGACTAATTATGATTAAAGAAACTGTACTGTGCGTGATTGACCACAGTGAGGTGCTTACTCATATTGTTTTTTCTATTATATATTTTCAAATATTTCTTTGGTTTATTCCTGGGTGTTGAAATGTTTTTTATTTGTGTGTTTATTGATGAGTAGTTTGTACTGTGAAATTTGTTTACTTGTTGACCTCATAGCCCATGTTGTTGCATTCTAACCACTAGTGAAAATGAGGGTGGTCTCTGTGGCTGATAAAACTTTTGAGACAAGTAAATCTATTTTGAGCTTCCTTTTATAACAGTGGAATACAAGGGAAAAAGAGTGGTGTGCCAAAATTAATTTTTCATTCTTGAGATTTTTAATAATGTTCTGACCCCGTATTAACATGAAATATTGCTAATTTGTTTTTAAAAGGGTTTTATAAAGGAACTTTAACTTAATCTGCTGATCTCAGTATGTTTGTTAATCGAAAAATGATGATTGATGACTGGGGTATGCAAATATCTTTTGTTTTCTGAAAATGTCGCATGCAAGATTATCGTTTTTCTCCATTTTGTATATTATCTATGGAGGGTTTTATCTGCATATTGTATATGTTTTTTATATAGGTCATTTATTGTGCTGGTAATGCTTTGTAATCTAAGTTTCTCCCTCTGGTAACAGGAATGGAGGAAAAACCATATGTCAAGGCAGCAAATATTGATAACGATACTAGTAATTTAAGTGGTTCATCAGGTGCTGGGTTTCAGAATCACCTAGGCGGATTCTCATTTAATCTAGAGAACCTGGATTTAAATACAATTGCTAATCTGGGCTCTTCACTATTTGAATTGCTACAAGCTGATGATCAGAGTTCAGTTGATTCTAGTTTTGTGAGATCTACTGCAATGAATAAGTTGCTGGTATGGAAAGGTGACATTTTGAAGGCACTGGAGGTGACTGAATCTGAAATTGATTCACTTGAAAATGAACTCAAATCATTGAAAAGTGAGTCTGGAAGTAGTTTTCCTTGTCCAGCAGCATCCAGTTCTTTGCCTGTGGAGGGCAAAGCAAAACCCTGTGAAGAACATGGTGCTTCTAATCTGACCAGTAGACCTGCTCCCTTGCAAGTTGATTCTTCTGGGAACATGATTGTGGAGAAGAAGCCATTTGGTAATGATGCCTTGGAAGAAGTTCATGCTGAAGCCAAAGATGAGGATATTGATAGTCCTGGAACTGCTACGTCTAAATTTGTTGAACCGCCGTCTTTGGGGAAGGAAGTTTCACCATCTGATATGGTAAAACATGGTGAATGTTCCGGGGATTTGGGCATTTGTACATCTACAGACAGGGGAGTCGAATGCTCACTATCTCGTTCCAGTGGGGGGGAAAAGACGGGTCCTTCTGCTTGTGGGGATGGTGGTAAGCTTATACAGAGCAACAGTTGTGCCTCTGTTTCTCATGATGTGAGTTTACATACTGATGGGGACAATATATTATGTGATTTAATATTGGCCTCCAATAGAGAGTCTGCAAATAGGGCTTCTGAAGTAATTAATAAGCTATTATCGGTAGATAAATATAATATTGATATTTTTGGGGCTGCAAATTTCTCAAGCCGGCAGCATGATTCATTTATTAGAGAAAGGTTTGTGATGAGGAAGCGGTTTCTTAGATTCAAGGAAAGAGTTATCACTCTCAAGTTCAGAGCCTATCATCATCTCTGGAAGGAAGATATACGGTTGCTTTCTATAAGGAAAAATCGTGCAAAATCACAGAAACGGCTCGAATCAGGTTCGCGGATATTGCATAATGGGTATCAGAAGCACCGTTCTTCCATTCGCTCTCGATTTTCTTCTCCTGGTATGTGATTCATTTGTTTCTCAACTCGCCTTTATTTGCTATTTTTTATAAACTTTTTGATGTGGTTTGACTGGAAGTTTGCAACTGAGAGACACTCCCCTCACCCACCCCCCCTCGCCTTTATTTGCTATTTTTTATAAACTTTTTGATGTGGTTTGACTGGAAGTTTGCAACTGAGAGACACTCCCCTCACCCACCCCCCCTCGCCTTTATTTGCTATCTTTAAAAGATAAATTATTGAAGTCGTATAGTATGGAACATGACCTGGTGTGGGTGATCCATTTTTTAATTGCTTTCTAGATTACTGATGTCAACATCATATACTCATATGACAGGTGCTGGTAATGAATTCATATGTAATGTTTTAAGCTTACGTGTGGTGGTTTGAGTTCTAGTTTGTAATCTTTGCTCTAGAAGAACAATACCCTTTTCGTTTGGCAATATTTTATGGGAAGGAATAATGTATAAAATGTAGCTCATAGTTGTAACTCATAATTTTTTAAATGGCAAATGAAATTTAAAATTAAAATATGGGTGTGGGATAAGTAACTTTTAGACTGTTACTCATACCTGTCTGCTTCTATTAGAGTAACTGTGTCTAGATAACATGTTTACGGGGTACAGGTGCATGAGTCCAAATATCTGAACCACTAGTTTCTTATATGTCAGAAGAAGCCAAGTCGCGAATAAAAAGGAAAATGAAAAAGAAAAAGATGTTGGATGAAAACCAAAAGAGGCGAGAACTTACTATATGGGCTGTTGGATTTGTAGCAGCTGTGAGATGTTGCCGAGTTCAAAGCATAATTGGGAAGAAAAGATGGTTCAATTGGGGTTTGCTACCCAATGGAGAGCAAAAGGGGTCTAATTAATTGAAAGAGGCTTAGGAAATGTAGCTGATAAAAAAAAAAAAAGAGGTTTAGGAAATGTATTTTGACCTTAGAAGCAGGAGTAGAACAAATTGGGGTTGATTGAATGCCCTGTTCAAACCCTTCTTTTGTGAGGTTTAGTTTATCTATTTATGTATGAAGCCCATTAAGTCTTTATGAATTTATAAAGCGACCACTAATACATTTTTAAAATTTTTATTCATGTCTTCGTAATTTCTTTAATTATTTTTTCCCATATACATCCTATGAGTAAAATGGTAGAGACCCATGCTGCGTTTTATATATTTTTACATAGTTTCTCTTGTTGATTACATGTTTCTCTTTAACATGATATGCTTGTAGACACATTCATGTGCCTCTATCCAATTTTGTACGCAGACCCAAAACATGTAATATAGCATTTAGACACTTATTGCTCTAGAATCTATGCAATGTAGGCCCTTCCCTCTTTGATGTTTTAAAGGATCGACTGGTTAACAGATTATTGAATTAGCAACTCCTTTTGTCATTTCAGTTCAACATGCTAGATTTGGATGGTCTAATTAAATGGCTGAAGCATACAGTTAGTGCTGCTGTCTTGTTATGTTTAGGTTGTTTTGCTTTCCAGTGTTCTTTTTTGACAGGCTAGTGATGATATGCATGAAATTTTACCTTCATCTATTACCAGTTGCTATGTGAGAGTAAATCTATGTTTCAGCAAGCTCATCTTCATGATTGTATTTTAGTAGGAGCAGGCTGTTGGCAATTGTTTATAACTGGGATTCTTGGGTGGAAATTTTCACATTTGTCTTCAAGTTGTTAACTTACCCTTGTCTATTACCTGTTGTTTTGTCATAGTGAATCTTAATTTGTGAATGTATTCTAGGAGGAGCAGGGTGTTGTCAACCCTTTATTATCTGGGATTCATGGGTCAGAACTTCATATTTGTCCTCTTAACTTGATTTAAGATCTGATGGTAGATGTCTTAATTATCATAATTCATTGTTTTTTTTGGTTGGGAGCACTACCATATTTTGATTCTACAAGTCTGGTTTGCATTCGTTCCATTTGTTTTGTTTACTTGTATTTTTCTACGTATGTGTGTTGTTCGTCATATTCTTGTAATTAACTTTTATTTTATTATATATATATATAATTTATAACAGTAATGTGAAAATCAAGTGAAGGTTATTTAAGGGTTTTGGACAATAGTCCCTCTTTATGTCCTATCAATAATTTTGGGGATGACTGCATTTTACTGTCAATCTTCTGATGTTAACATCCTGTGGAATTCATACTGTAGCTTTTTTGCCTTAGTCATGAAAATTGTTTTTTGAAGTCTTTTTCAATAGGTTGTTGACTCTTGCTTCCATAGTAGCCATAGAAACTATATATATTCTCTTGCCCTGATGTCTCATAGTATTGTTACTTTTTAGTCGTCGTCTTGTTATTTTTATCCTCCTCCTTGTTATTGTTCGAAATATTGACTTAAATGTTGAACATATTTTAATAATGATGATCATCTGGGATAATGCCTGACTGTAAAGCCTGATATAGGTAAAGAAGTTATCAATGTCTTATTATCAAACTTGATTTTCGAGTATCAGCAATTATGCAAACCTTTACAACTCTATCTTGTTTGGTGTTTGCATCCGCAGTCAAAGAGAAGATCCTTCTTGTTGAACATCTATCTCCCGGTCCTCCTTATCCATTCTGTTTTCCATGTGGGTTGGAGAAGATTAGGCATTTGAACTTCTATATGGACTTCGAGCTAAATTTATGTTCTTTTTTCTTGAGTTAAATTGTTTTGGTAATTGGGAGTTATGAAGTATATTGTTATCTTGAAAAGGTTTCTGGTTCATTCACTAGAATTGTGAGCCGTAGTTTTGGGTAATTTTTCTTATTTTACTGCATCTCTAGTGACTCCAGAAAGAGAACCATTTCTTGTGGGACTGCTCTGTGATGTGGTGGAATGCATGGGCGGAGGTCATTGTATTGAACTGCAGGCTACTTGTTTGATGCACATTAATGCTATTCATTGAATTGAAATTTTGCTTAAAGGGCTGAAAGGTATCTAAAGCATCTTTTATATCAGAAAGACACCAATTTTACTTTCCGGAAGATTGAGCATTGTATTAGTGCTTCTGGATTCGGGTGGTATAAGACAATTTATGCTTTTATTTAAGAAACTTGAATAAGTAGAGTGGTTTGCGTGTGGAAAAATGAGGGTGCCGGATACATCTAAATTAGTGTTTAATGCATTGTGTTGCACATTTCTTGCAAATCAATTTGATGTTGAGCTGCAAGCATGAACCTGCATAACTGTTTATAAGTGGAAGTGAACATCACATTGTTACCATGAAAACTTTGTGAGGTTTTGCATATCCATAGAATTGTGACTTAAATTGCCAAATTCCTGAGAGAATTTGTGGGCACTTCTCCAAAGATAGATGGCGATGGAATGAAAAATTTTGTTGCAAAACATATGGGTTGATTTAAAGAGCCATGATTATCGATACTTGATGTGATAATGCTTGGGTATTATGTGGCACTGACATTATTGGGCTCTATGTTAAGTTGATTGTGTACATTCTTAAGTCGACTGAACTAGGTGTACACTCTCATTCTGAGGGTACCAGCAGAAGAGGGGGGGCTGGAATTTTTTAAAGAGCTCGATAGGTAGTGATTGGAACGATGAGGATGGATTTTATACTACTAAGCTCACGTGGATATATGTTATCTCTCAAAAATAATGATGGTTGATGCATCCAATGCTACTTATTTGGTCACGATGATATCTGAAGGTGATTATGTCTATGGTTGAGGCATCTGATACCCACTTGAGTTCTGGTCACAAACATTACTAAGGATGAGAGTGACCTTGGGAAACATGTTGGAAAGATTTTTATGCTTAAATTAAATTGAAAAACTGAAGTGAAAAATAGGGTAATCTGTTACTGTTTTTATGCATGGCCATTCTTTTGGTTCAATGGTGCCTGTGCTTCTATTTGTTACTTGTATTTTCATATGTGTGGTAAGCCGCATGATTTGTCCTACATTTAAAACATTTATGCCGGCTTAACAGCATACTTGTACATTGTCAGTTTGCATTATTTTTTATAGTAAATCTTGTTAAAGAATGAATTATATCTTGTTTCAGTTTTGTTTATGTGCAGAGTTCTGATAATGTCTTAGTTTGCATTTTGTTCCTCTAAATTCAGGACGCTGATGCAAAATATGGAAATAAAGTTTCAATGGTGACTTAATTGTGATTTTATTTCTAATTTTGTTAAACATTGTCTTTGCAGCAGGGAATTTGAGCCTGGTTCCTACCACAGAGATAATTAATTTTACGAGCAAGCTGCTTTCAGATTCCCAGGTCAAGCTTTCCAGGAACACTTTGAAGATGCCGGCTTTAATCTTGGACAAGAAGGAGAAGATGGTGTCAAGGTTTATTTCTAGTAATGGATTAGTTGAAGATCCCTGTGCTGTTGAGAAGGAAAGGGCTATGATTAATCCTTGGATGCCGGAGGAGAAGATAATTTTTATGGATAAGCTGGCCACATTTGGGAAAGACTTCAGAAAGATAGCTTCTTTTCTTGACCACAGGACAACTGCAGATTGTGTTGAGTTCTACTACAAAAACCACAAATCAGATTGTTTTGAGAAAACAAAGAAGAAAATGGAGTTTAGGAAGCAAGGGAAGCCCATCTCTACTAATACCTACTTGGTGACGTCAGGGAAAAGGTGGAATCGTGAGGTTAGTGCTGCCTCCCTTGATATGTTGGGTGCAGCTTCAGTGATAGCATCTCGTGCTGATGACAGTGCAGGAAATAGGCAGACATGTTCGAGGAGGTTCCTCTTGGGAGGGTACAGTGATCATAAGACACCACGAGTTGATGATGGCATCTTAGAAGCATCAAGCAGTTTCAATGTTGTTGGGAATGAAAGAGAAACTGTAGCTGCTGATGTGTTGGCTGGAATTTGTGGTTCCATATCATCAGAGGCAATGAGCTCTTGCATCACAAGTTCTGTTGACCCTGGAGAGGGCTACCAGGAGTGGAAGTGCAAAAAAGTGGGTTCTGCAACAAAGCGGCCTTTAACCCCTGAGGTTATGCAGAATGTTGATGATGAGATTTGTTCGGATGAGAGTTGTGGGGAGATGGATCCTGCTGATTGGACAGATGAGGAAAAATCTATATTTATTCAGGCTGTCTCATTGTATGGTAAAGATTTTGCGATGATCTCACGATGCGTCAGAACAAGGTCCAGGGATCAATGTAAGGTCTTCTTTAGTAAGGCTCGTAAGTGCCTTGGATTGGATCAGATGCATCCAGGGCCTGGCAATGTAGGAACACCAGTGAATGATGATGCCAATGAAGGTGGGAGTGATACCGAAGATGCGTGTGTTGTGGAGACTGGCTCAGTTATTTGCAGCAATAAAATCGGATCTAAATTGGATGAGGACTTGCCAATGTCTGTTTGGAATGTGAACCATAATGAATCTGATCCTGGAGGGACCATGAACTTGCAAACAGACGTGAACAGATCAGGGAAAGACAATGGGACAAGAGATCTAGATTATACCGATACTGAGGCTGTAGAAAATTTGGTTCCTGACAGATGTCAAGCTGAGGATAGGCCGGATATTGTTTTTGATGGTGACAGAAATATGGTAAATGGTGTTGAGTCTGTTGACAGCAAGTCCGAGGTGGTTGATGTCCAGAAAATTGCAGTGATTTCAGTGGATGCAGAAGTTGAAACAGATCTACCAACTGGACCGGGCACTTCTGTTGCAGAATCAGTATCTGCTGGAGAGGAAATTGACCGTGGCCTGACTAGATCAAATGGTGTGGTTGAGACTAAAGCTTTAGTTGAGGTGTCTGCTGATGGGCTTGGGACTGAATTGGAGCGACGGGAACTTTTGTTGCCTGGAAATGGTTTTAGACAAGATGAAAATAGAACTACAGATACAAGTGGCCAAGGTGGCTTACAGTGCTCAGTACAAGATTCAGTTGGAAATGCTCCCCAAGTGGCTGCAGATTCAAGTTCTTGTTCGAGATTCAGTGTTAGCCCTGAGTCCCAGCGTCACATTTCCCTGGAGTCAGATCCTATCCAAAAGCCTCGTGTCATCTCATTGCAGCAGAATTCTCTTGAGGCTGCAAATTTGCTGTTGCAAAATTCTGCTGCTATTCAATATGAGAAAACTGGTAACCAAGATGTACAGTCACCAATACTTGATTTTGAGGAGATGAAAGATAAGGTGCGTCAGAAATCTGTTAGTATGGATGACTATCACCACCATTTGTCAGGACATCGTTTATTGAACCATGTTGAATCCTCTCAGATTCTCAGAGGCTATCCGTTACAGATGCCAGCCAAAAAAGAGATGAATGGAGATATTAGTTGCAAAAAGCCTTCTGCTGCTCAAAGCCTCCCAAAGTTGGATGGGAATTTCCAATCTGGTGGTTATTTGACTCAGGATTGCTTTCTACAGAAGTGTAACAGTTCTAAATCTCACAGTTTGGTGTCTGAGCTTCCACTCCTCTCCCAAAACTCAGAACAAACAAGTCATCTGAGAACCCATTTGCAGAGTTCGTCAGACACAGAGAAACCATGCAAGAATGGTGATGTGAAACTGTTTGGTCAGATTCTCAGTCACCCCTCATCTATGCAGAAGTCAAATTCTACTGGCCATCAGAATGATGATAAGGTGTCTCAGCATCCTAAATTGATCAGCAAGCCAGCTAACCTGAAATTCACAGGTCATCACAGTACAGATGGAAGCTCAGTTCCTTCAAAGCTTGACCGTAATAATTATTTGGGCATTGAGCCCTTGACGAGTTACAGTTTCTGGGATGGGAGTAGAATGCAAACTGCGTTTGCGTCTATGCCTGATTCTGCTATCTTGCTGGCCAAATATCCTACTGCATTTAGCAATTTTCCAACATCGTCAAAAATAGAGCAGCATCCATTGCAGGCAGTTGTGAAGAGTAATGAACGTAATCTGAATGGTGTATCAGTTTTTCCAACGAGGGAAATTAACAGTAGCAATGGGATAGCAGCAGATTATCAGTTGTACAGGAGCCGAGATAGTACCACCAGAGTGCAGCCATTCACAATAGATATGAAGCAGCGGCAAGAGATGTTCACCGAGTTGCAAAGACGAAAAGGGTTTGAGGCAGTCTCAAGTATACAACAGCAGGGAAGAGGGGTGGTTGGAATGAACGTTGTAGGGAGAGGAGGGATTCTTGTTGGGGGAGCATGCACTGCAGTTTCAGACCCAGTGGCAGCCTTGAAGATGCACTATGCCAAAACAGAACAGTACGGTGGGCAGGTTGGGAGCATCATCAGAGAGGATGAATCATGGGGAGGTAAGGGGGACTTAGGCAGGTAGTTTAAGTTATGGGAGGGCCTGTTAAATTTAGGCCCTCAGCGACAAAATTTGCTCTTCTTTGTCGCGAATGTATAATAGCTTTTGTAACGTTCAATGGAATATGATAGGGCAAAAATGGACGGTTTCTCAAATCCGTCTTTTTGGTATAAAATTTGTAGGGCTTGTAATATTGCAGCAGCAGCAGCTTCTTTTGTATTTGTTGTATTTGATGGGAGATACAGAAAATAATCTGTCAAAAAGTTGGGAGGGTGGGAAAATTCAGTTTCTGATGCGTTCCTCCATCTTACTTACAGCCTGCCTGACACCAGCCGTCTATTTTACTAATCAGCGTTGCACAAATTTTTCATGATCATGCATTACTTATTTGAAGGTAACCAACCCCCCTGTGGAAGAATGGCTGAAGTTCTGAAAGGAATTGGTATATCTCTAGAACCGTTGCAAGCTGCCTGCTATTTTATATGAAGGTTAGTTTCTTTTTTTTTAATCCTAGAGTAGTGATGTTAACCCACTGACTTCATGTGCCGCTCCCCAGTCTATTAGTTGGCAGTCATTTGGTTTTCTACTTTGGAGTGAAAGGCTCATAGGTAATTAAGAAATTAGCTAGTGGCCGATCACAATGTGGTGACATAATGATAGTGCTTTTTGTGTTTGGTGACTCTTAATATTGTTCACTTTTTAAGTATTTTTCTCCTAATCTTTTACCAAGCCAAACCCCCTTTGGGGGGAGGGGATTTTTTCGTGGTTTTGGCACCCCAGCAAGAAAAAACAAGGAGAAAAACAAGTGGCATATCTCAATCTTCATCGTGGTGTAACTTACTTGAGATGTTGTCTAGCTGTTACATTTCTGCAGGAATACATTTCTGCCAAGATGAAGAAAGGTAGTCCTGAGGTACTGAAATTTTACAGACCTACTGTGTAACTAGATAGTGTGATTGGACAATCTTAACCAAGGAGAAAGCTTAACTGAAATAAATAACAATAATAATACTACGATTTTTCTTCCCTTGATATGATAAATGTGCTACTAGGTTCAATCTCGCATGGTTGCCTCAATAGACTTTAGCATTCCATCTTCGACTGAGATGAACCAGATTGGTATATGGAATGAGATGAACCAGATTGGTATAGGCAATTATTAGGGCTCTTTTTAATAGGAGAGGAAATAGACTGCCAATATTAATCAATTATATGGCAGAGAGCACATCCTTCGCCTCACTGGAACACGCAAGCTGTATGCACCTACCTATTTATTGTTTCACAGCTAACTGCAACAGAACTGCTCGTGACTAATATCAGCTATTACTTGGCCTCTTCTTGTGTTCGGAGGACGGATGGAAGAGGTGCAGTGATTTTTATAACCTGCAGTCAGAAATATGCCTCAGACCAGAAGAAGATACCATAGATGTCTTGTGAAAATTTCCTGGTTCAACCAAGGGACAGACCTTTTCTTTTATATTAACTCCCTTTATATAAGGATGCAGAAAAAAAATCATGGCACAAATTATTAGAAAGGAAGGCGTGAAAAGAGTCCGTATGACTGATCATGGCTCATATTAAGGTAATGTCAGCCACTGGCCATTTTTCTTGAATGCTTTTAATGCAAAGTAAATTGAATCAGACAATGCCCAAGTTTCCTTTTGGGTCCCAAGTTCAATATGATCCCCATGCCTTACTAGTCCATACTGTTCCTGAAAGAGTACTTATTTACCATAGACTAATGACACTATAACTCCAATGATTTAATTGTTGAATTAAATGGGCCTTCAACTAAGTCAGCATATTTCACTGACTTTAAGCCTTGGTCCACAGGTAGTGAAAGAAGTGAATATAAATCAGATGCACAAAATGACTTGTGCACAGCACCAGAGGAGTTTTGAGAGATCACCATGATATCTGGCACCTAACAAGCCAAGCACACCTCTTCTCCAACTTTATTAGTTCCTTGGCTGTTAATCTGTTATGTTGTTCATTTATGACTTGAGTTCAGTGTTTGTGTCACTTAGACTTCTTAAGTAATTGTTCGGAAGAAGTTAACTTGTAACCTATTTCTTCATTGTGGAGAGTCAGAAAAATGACAGAAGGGCAGATCAGTCCAAAAACAACTCTCAGTTAATGAGCAATTCTAATGACATAGTAACATTCTACTCCAAAAAATTCCTGTTAATGAGCAATTCTAATGACATAACAACATTCTAGAAACACCAACAAATATTTTGTGATAGTTCTTTTACTTACCTCATTTTTGGTTGGGTGATTAAGAACCAATTGATGAGCATGCAAGTGATACCCACAGTCTCCAGGAACAGGATTCGTAGGCCGTTGATACCCTCTATACAAAGGGAAAATAAGGTGCAATGAGCTTTCGCAAGGAACTAGTATCAAACAAATTTGCAACATTAAGAGAAAAACAGGTCCAATGGCAGCATCCAAACTGTTAAGTGAAAAAAAAATTACAGAAGCTCCCAGACACAAATGAAATGATATAGGTTGATGATAAAGCTCATGAAAAAACCAACATAACACTTCAAATGTACAATAAAGTAGATGTTTAACGTAGCAAATAGTCATCATAAGAAACTCATGAATTCATGAGCGAGTAATGTTACATTATCACAAACAGCAGAATTACTTTAAACTATAGTTCATTCTAAAAGGAAAGTTGGGTATCAAAATTTTGGCAGGCAATTTTTAGTTCTCATAATAAAAATATGAACATCCTTTTTGTACCTTGGTTGAAAAGCAATCTAAGACTATTGTTTTGGTGCAGATGTGATATTTCTTCGTTGAAACTTGAACTTAATAATTTGGACAACCATATGAGTATATGACAAGGGATCCAGAAATTTGCGTTTAAGTTGCATAAATTGATGTAAGATAATTTGGACTTACAAGAAGAAATATATATATATATATATATATATATATATAAAAGAGGAGGAAAAAAAAAGCATCAACAGTTCAACACTATGGGGTTAAAGAAAAGCAGGAGAGTGCTCTAGTTATGAGAACCAAACCAATAAATAGAATGTCAACATCAGATTCCACATATCTGGTAGATAGGAGGTTAATAACTGTAGGGTTACAGTAATTTCACTTGAAACATGCCAATCATGCAAAATACTTGTTAGTTGCAAATTTGCATTGCATTCCCTCACCAAAAAGATAGCTTTATAAATATGAGTTATCTTATTGCAACTCTTTTAACCTAACCTGTGGAAAAGGTTTGCCTATAAATTAGAATTTTCATTTAAAAGAGAACTTGTTTTCCTGGTTCTCAAGATGTGAGAACAAGACCAGTAAAAAGAATATGAACATCAGATTCCATGGAACTACTAATTACAAGTAATTTAAAGGTTTAGAATGTGAGTACAAGATCAATATATAGAATGTGAACATCGGATTCCACATATCTACTAATTAAAAGTTTAGATGCTGTATGGTAACAGCAGTCCTTTCAAGATGCAAATCATGCAAAATACTTGATTATTTATGAACTTGCATTCCTTGGCTAAAGATAGCTTCATAAATATATTGATTCTTTAGCTTGTGACAAAGGTTTTCATATTAGTATGTTATCATGAGAGAATAAAAAAAATATGAAAATGGTAGGAAAAAGGGAAAATTGCCAATAATAATACAAAGATTCCACACCCGTCTTGTGCAAAACTTCCATCTAGAATTTCAGAATCAATGCACTTAGGCTGACCACCAGTAACATAAAGAGGATCACCTGCTAAGTGGCATATAATAACTGTCAAACTCTGCCCAATAAAATAATTAGAATTAAATATTTGCACTTATGTAATTGTCAGGTTAACCATTTAACTAGTGAGACAATAAAACAATGGGTGTGAATGCATTAAATGCATTTTTCTACAAAAATGTGATTGTTTAAAGGGGGACAATAATTATGGGACAGAGGGAGAGGTCGTTCAAGTATGTGTTACTGAAATGAGGGGAAATCTTGTCTAGCCTTCACAAATAAAAGAAATTTTCTTCAACCTATTTGATCAAACATATCATTCCCGGTTATCTGATCCTGTTCAACAAGAGAAAGGGAGGAAAGTTTTTTATAAAAAAAAAAATCATGGAACCAACTCCTTTAGGTCATTAATGGTTGTTCAACTTTCCTCTAACAATTTATTTTATTTTTTGGGAAAAACAAAAAAAACTTTTCTCCTCGAAAGAATCAAAATTTGCTTCAGCAAGGGTCAACTGAAAAAAAGTTCAAACTTAATCCAAAACTAAGGAACATAAAGATATTAACACTTCAAACTTACCTAACAGTGGATGCCCTACGAAAGAAAGATGTATCCGAATTTGGTGTGGCCGTCCTGACTGAATCTCAACCTGCCAAGTGTACCGACGGAGTTGAGAAAAATGTTATATTTCAAAAAGAAGAGGACAATATGACAATATTAAACTATTCTCTACTACAAACTGCAAGAAGAGGGTAATAGTATAACAGAATGATAGTGACACGAACATCAACAGTGGTACCTGCACCAAGGTGTGGTTTTTTTGCACATCTCTCTGAAGAACATTAACTTTGCTCAAAGCTGGCTTCCCTGGTTAGAGCAAAAATTACAAAGGAAAAACATAAGAACAATACTGTAATGGAAAAAAACCAAAGTGGTAATATGAGAAATAATTGGATAAAAGTAAACTTTTGATAGCGATAGTCACCAATAAGAGGATACCATTGAAACATGACTGAAGAACAACATAATCCATTTGAAACCCTGGTCTAGCGACTGGATGAAACTTGCCAAAAGATGATTTAAAAAATTGATTATATATTAAATAAACCTGAAGGAGAAGCAACATACAGCCCCTTGGCTACCCCAGGATATCGCATCATTCCAATTGGCTGCCTGATGAAAACCTACGATGTAGAAAAAAAATTTCAAATTATGTATAAACTTTTTCCACAGAATGACAGAATAAAGCTATTTTGAGAATATGCAACATCAGAAGGCAAACATGAAATAGAAAAACTTGCATGAAACTTCACAAAAAATTGAAAAATTAGGAATAAAATGGTAAATGGCTTGCAAGAAGGGTGAAACCTACTACCCACGAAATTATCAAATTAATCTCTTATATGCTCTTCAGCCTTATCAGACACTTGAACCCACTTGGATCAGAAATCCCATCGATAAATTGGTGGGAGAATGGATCGACCCAGAACACAAAAAAACAATAGCTTTTTTTGCATAGAATAACAAGTTTTACATTTGTGTAGAATCCCATTTCCCCCTAAATCTCCCATCTTCTCTAATCTTGAGTATCCCCCCCTCCCCTTTTCTCCTTTTATAGGAGGCTTCTAATTGTTGTCAGCTTTTTCCTTAAAGACTTGAGAGAGCAATTGAACTTCTTCAACATTGTTAAGTGTTGAGTTTCCAACCTAAAAGCCTAAGTTAATAAGTGGATGGGCCCAAACAAGTATACGAATGTCAAATTTTATAATTAATAGATGTGGGATGTGGTGTTTTCCAACAAACACAAACAACCAACCGAGGTTTAATTTAGCTTTAGCATTTGCAAGTTGACTGCACTTGTTAGTATATTGAAAGGGAGTTTGATCAATGGATTTGAGTCTCTCTCTCTCTCTACATTGCACATGCACATTCCAGACTTTCAAACGAAATGCAACAATGGAATCAGATTGAACATAATGGACAAAAAGAACCATAAATTTTATTTTACTTAACCTTGAGGCGCCTTTTAAGATAAACGTTTCTCAAGCTCTCACTATCAATACTCTACCCCTCTTTATGACTTTCTCTTGCTGACTCACACTTGAGCAAGCATTCCATTTTAACATATATAACCTCCAAGCCAGTAGTATCTTATGTTTTCATTCAATCTTCTTTACTTGAGTCCTTCAAAGAAATTGGACCCGAACCTTCTTTCTCCTCCTGCAGAAACAGAGTTCAGATAGAAGGTTGCTTCTTCTATATGCCCCCCCCCCCCCCCCCCCCCCCCCCCCCCAAAAAAAAAAAAATAAATAAATAAATAAGAAGCAAAGCAAAGCGAGGACATTCAATGAAATTGTTAAGTCCTGGATTAGGAAGCACGGACACTTCTCTAGAGGTGCCGTGTTCATATCAGACAGGACACTCTTCCGACACACCTCCAACACGACACCTTTCTCTTTCCATCTTTTGGTCTTTCTAATCTTTTTATTTTTATTTTTTATCCTATTTTATCAATGAATAACTCCACTAAGGTTTCCAAAAACAATACAAAAGATAAATTTTGAATAATGGATGTGAAGCTATATGATATTATCTAGTTATATACTTATATACATAAAATATGTATTTTATTAATAGCGTGTCCTTGCCGTGTCGTGTCCTAGATTTCAAGGACTTGCTGTGTTCGTGTGTCCATATCGTGTCGTAACCGTATCGCGTGTCTGTGTTTATGCTTCTTAGGACTCCTGGCGATAACCTGAAATCTCATGACTAACCAGATTTCATAGGTCATAAATATTCTGAATATTGCTCATAATTCCCTAATTATCTGCAAAACTCCTAAATTATTCTGAATACTTTCGAGAAGGCATTGTATGCTTTGTGTATGTCACCATGCAATGGTTTGCCTCATCAAATTCATTTGCCATAGTAGGGAAACAGCCAAAACATGCATTCTCCTCACTGCAGCAATGTGTTCCTCAGGTTCATGTAAATCATATAGTAATTGGAACTTTTTATTCTCATTCCAGTTGAGTTCTCTCTGTCTTATTATGAAGCATAAATATGTAATATGGACAACTATAAAAAGAACCTTTCAAGGTTAATAACTCTTTATTCTCTTTACTTTAGCTTCTGGTTGAGATCTCTCTGTCTTCTTACGAAGCATAAAGAAGTTATATGGACAACTATAAAAAGAACCATTCAAGGTCAAATGGAGGAATAGATACTATGTTAGCAGTGAAGATTGACGGTTCTTTAAGTTATCTAACTTATACACATACAAACTGTTTTAAAGTGATTAAAAGTAGAACTATGATCAAACAAGCAGTCACTAATTCAGGATATAAAAAACAAAGCATTTTTGCTCGGGTGTTACCTCATCCTCATCAAGTATCCCAATTACAAGTGCCCGATATATCTTTGAAATTTTCCTCATTGTACCGAGCTCTGCCTTTCTGTACACATGGAGATTATAGGTCATTAGCAAAGCATATTCTGATCAAAGGACGTCATCCAACAAATAAAGACATCCTGAGAAACACTTACTACAAACCTACAACAGGTACAAAAAGTTCTCAAAATTCAAACTTTTAAGTTTCAATTATTATAACATCATAAATGAGTATAAATATTAGAGACTTTACATTTAAATTTATGAACACTTCTTAAATTACTTAATTATGACTACTTCAGTTAGTGGTGCTGAAACTGCTTTTATCAAGTTCAATTATTAAATTTCCAAGTTATAGGCAGGAAATATCAGAACCACATATTTCTTTTGTTTTGATGAGCACAACAGAACTACATAATAAGCTAAAATTATCAAAATTTTACACAATTAAGCATTCTGACATGATCAGGGATTGGAAAGAAGTTGCATCTTTTTCCTTTCAATTTCATGCCAATCATCAGTTGTGAATCCTATCTTGTTGGCCAACTAAAGATTTGTTGATTTGTAAACTCAAGTCAGACTAGGATTGGGGGCACTTATAGAGATCAAATTGGATATATATATATATATATATATATATATATATATATATATATATTTATTTATTTATTAAACCTTTCCTAGAACATATGGGATGGAGTCATCTTTGAAAGCAGAGCTTCTAGTCCTTTTAGTGGGGCTAAAGAAGGGCTAATCAAGGAATTTAGTTCAAGGGTTGGTCACCGGTCATTCAATTTATGTAAAGTTAATTAGTAATGGAAATAGTGGTTATTAGCAGCTTCCTCATATTTTGAGAGACATTTGAGTACCTTTTTCTCAAGTTCTCTATGTCATCCAGCAACTTAAACAAGCACACTCTTGCCAAAAAGAGCAACTTAAACTACTTGATACATGTGGTTGTTTGGTCCAATTAAAAGTGCGGACAGTGCTAAACTCCACCTGATCGTGGGGAGGTCAACTTTCCCCATACATACATCTATACTAACCTAAATACATAATTATAAGAAAGAAATACCTAATCTCATGTTGTAACTCTCCAAAAATCGTCAACTAATAATTGTACATTGCACCAAAACTGAAACTAAATCCTAATTTGTCATCCTCAAGAACCATAAACAATGTTTCATCAAATCAATATATGTATAGGTAAAACAGAATTATCATGCCCATTAGTAGAGGTTGGATCATTTTGAATTGTTTTTTTATCTGCAAAAACAATGAAGAGACGGTGGACCATCTTTTTGCTTCATTGTATGATTGCTAAAGAACTATGGGAGACTTTCTTCCCTCTATTGAGATCAAGTTGGGTTATGCACTTATGCCTATGAGAGTCAAGGATTTATTTCAAAGTTGGTGCTTTAAAACCAGAAGGAAGAATAGCAAAATGAAAAACTATACGGAAGGTGACTCCTTTGTGTGTTCTTTGATGTGTGTGGAAAGAGAGAGAAGATTTTATTTAGGGTGAAGTCTTACAAGGGTTAAAGATCAAAGAAGAGTTCCTCAACTCTCTGTCTTTGGTGTTCTCCACATTGGTCAAATGGGAAGCCTTCTTTTTCGGAATTTATAGACTATTGCTCTTTGTAAACAATATTATACATTTGTATACATCCTGTATCCTAGGCCATTGACGTTTTTTGTAATATAATACAATTAAATTTTATAAAACAAATTAGTTATGAAAGGAACCAACCTAAGTGGATGCAATCAAGAATATTGAGTGTTAAATTAAGGTTAAACACATTTTCTTTTCCCTCACCTATTATCCCCCACAACTGATGTCCCATCGGCAAAATATGATGCAAGGCGAATTTTGGCAGACTTTGTCTTTGCACAAAGTAATATTCCTATAACCCAATAAAAAACCAGTGAGAATGCAGCCCAAAGAACGTTATGTAAGAATAGCCTGCATTATGTTTTATCACTTAACAACGACCAATATAAATATCAGAGTTAATAATTGAGCAAGGCATTAGAACCAAAGGAGCCTGTGATGATATATATTATTTATCAAAGAAACAAAGTGACTTGCAACTTCCATCGTTAATGTGTTATATCATTTAGTCTTGATCAGCAACACAAAATTTGTGCTCCTTACCTGTCTTTCAAGAGTTGTGTCTTAAACTAAACCTTGAAAATTTTTAAAACACCTAATGATTAAAGATATCATGTTTTTATACTCCCCATAATCCATCATTTTTTTTTTTTTTTTGTTAAAATGCACATCAGTTACTATAATGAGTAGATGGGTCCCAATCCTCACAGATCCCCTCTGATTGCTATTGGATGATACATTAAGAATTAAATTTTAGTCGTGTCATGAACACAACTCCAACTAAGCAGCATATGTTACAATTCTAGGACAAAAAAAAGAAGGATTTTCATTGAGCAAGAATATGACGCAACCATAATGGCTTACCTGATGTGCCCCTTCCTAGGCGATGGACAGGAACAGGATGTGGTTCTTGGCGTGCTATTGAAGAGCCCTGCTTGCTTGTTCGCCATTGCAGCTGGGTCAAAACAGTTCGTTGCTGGAATAGTCCTCCAGGTAGAACTTGCAAACCAGAAGGCTTATTTATAGTAATCTGATATCATAAGCACAACTAAAACACGTGAATCAGCATCTACAAATAGTAAAATTGATCTAAGCTAACGGTTGCGGGTATTCTAACAGTGACACTCCAAATTAAATAAAAAAAAGACAAAATACCATTTTGAGACATCCACCCTCCATTTGTTTGTCAATTATATTGAGGAGAAAAAATGTAAACAAAATTTTAAGTCCTGTCTTTTATGTCTTCTGGTTTCATGAAAATAAACAACCTAACTCCACTCCACTAAGCCATTTTATGTAAGGCCAAAACAATGCCAAATTTAGGATTCAAAATTCTAATTTATTTCATTTGCTATATTTTCTTAGCAACCAAACAAAGCAGTCGCATTATAAACATACGATCACATCAATTGGCACAATATGACCATTGATGAATACAACCATTCACAGATACCATAATGCAGAAACACTGCAACTTCAAGTAAGGAAAGAAAAAAAAAATCATTTTCAGACACTTACCAGATCATCATCTTCATATAAAACTTCCAGCAAGTACGGTGCATCCGGTTCTTTCCAAGGAAGTCGGTGATAGACTAGCTCTGAACCAGCTCTAAAAGTTCAATTTTGTCAAGAAACATCAAGAACCTTCTATAAAAAAAACACCAAAAATATAATGTTGGCAAATATCTCTGTTAAAAACCTTATAATTGCATTGGGATCAGTAACCACTCCACCATCAACTGATATCTGCAGACAAAAAAAAACAACTCCGAGAATTACTTGGCTGTACAATTTGTTCCAAAAAATGGACTTTTATCGCATTGATTGAGTATAGAACCTGCCCATTCTGGATCCGCTGTAACCACCTGCTCAACAATCAGTAAAAATAAAAATAAAACTTAGGAGTTTTTTTCCAAATACCCTCTGTTTGGTTGCCGAGAAAGCATAGAGAAAGAAAGGAAATTCTTAAATAAAGGGCCTCTTGTCAAGCGGAAACAAAAACTGTTTTAGTGTCTCCAAAACCGCAAAAATAAAAATGATGCTGAAGATGCGTTCAGAAAGGCATTTTGGAAAACTATTTGTCCAAATACAAAATTCTGAAAATGGACTGTTTTCTGGAAACGATCAACAACTCTCGTCATTTTCATTTCTGAAAACAGCTTTGAGATATGAAGATACTTTCAATTCCGCTATCAAACAGGCCTGATTTTCCGTTGTTTTGGTTTCTTCAGAAAAATGCAACACTTCAACTCAAACCGAGTTAAATAATTGCATTCGGTTCAGTTTAGAGGAGTATTTTATTTGCTAGCTGAGGAATCTGAGATTCAATTTTTCAATCTTTTTCCCTTCAATTTCTTGGCAACCAAACAGAGCACAAAATGTAAAGAAAACGAAACTAGATAGTTAAGGCTTACCCTTGTAAGGGAGCTGAATTCTCGTGCTTGCTGGAGTAGAACTTGATCAGCGTCACATCTGTACAAAAAATTTGTTTCCTTGGAATCAAATTGAGAGCTAGAAAATGGAACAGAGAGAGAGAGAGAGAGAGAGAGAGAGAGAGGGAGAGAGGGAGAGAGGGATTGTTTGCAGAGAAAACGGATGAAAATTAAAGAAAACAAGAAGTGGAAACTATCACGTTTTCCGTTATTTTCCTAAGTTTTCTCAGAAACCAAACAAAGGCTAAATGGGAAAAAAAAAAATATTATATATATATATATATATATATATATATATAGAGAGAGAGAGAGAGAGAGAGAGAGAGAGAGAGAGAACCAGTATCGGAGGGAGAAACAACGTCGCGGTAGGTTAAGCCGTCGTTGAGATGAGGCCACGGCAATCCGATGGTTTTACAATTTTCTGCAAAGTCCGACATTCTAGGGATCGGGCGGTCTGGGATGACCGGACGTTGAAGAAGTTCTATCGCTGCTCAAGTATTTTGTACTACTAGGAGTAATTTTTATTTATTTTATTTTTAATAATACGTAGAGGCCTGATTTATTGTCGAGATTAACCCCTAACTGACGCGCATGGTATGCTCTCCACATTTGACGGGTAAGTTCCAAGGCTTATAGGATTCAAACGCTTGAGCAGCGACCTTAGAAGTTAGAATGGATGCCGAATGCTTAACCATCATCTAAGTTAATCACTTGGGTTTACTAGTAATGAGGGTTTGAATCACGAGAAAGTTGAAACAGATAGGAAGTATTCTAATAAAGAGAACTAATAAAGCGTTATTCATCTCCTATTTTGTTATATGTCATAATTAATTATTCTCTTAAATAATACATAGATACAGACACATAAATACGTGCACATAAACATATAAACACATATTTATATTCGTATAAATAAATAAACACGCAAACATAGACAAATGAATATATGTCCACGTATAAATAAATAAACACGCAAACATAGACAAATGAATATATGTCCATAATCAAATTACATGATAGACACATCATACACATATGGTAGAACATGAGTGGAGGTAATAAAGAGCTCTTCTTCCACGTAAACGACCAATTATTGTCCGACTCCCGTTTTGAGTCTCACCTTCTTTTACTAAAACCCCAAAAAATTAAAAAATTAAAAAATAATAACTAAATTAAAATTTTGAAAAATAAAAACAATGAAAAATTTATTTCTCCCCTCTTCTTGGTAAGAAAATAAAATATCATTAAGCAAGGAGGAAAGGCAACACATTACTTCATTTCTTATGAGTTATGACCCATATATATCAGCTCGGCTAAAAACATGACTAAAAATAGAATCCTTCAAAGCATATAAAAAATCTCCAAATGAATGTCATTCACCTCCTTTGTCGACAACATGTGCTTGTCTTGTCGTTGTTCTTGTAGCATTTATATATTTATTTTTGGATCCTGACTTGTTGCCAATAAACTTTCAAGTTGAAAGCCATTTATGTATAGAGTAGGACATAGGATTCTTGTATCTAGATTCATAATTTCTAGTGGATATGTTTATAATCTTTTTTGAAAAAATACTTATAAGTAATGAAAAAAAAAGAAAAAGAAATATGATGAAATTACCTTACCTACCTAATAAATAAAAAATGAAAATGAGGCCTTAATGATGAAGTTATGTGTAGACACTCAAATTTTGCTGGGTCGCTTCCGAACAAAATTGATTAATCCGTCAACAGTACAATCAAGTCGGACACACTCCACACCTATGTATGTATAAAGTAGGATAGAGGATTCAATTTAATAAAATTTGGGACTAAAGATTTAAGTTAGAAATTGAAAATGAGACCTTTTTCTAGGTTGAGGCCCTAGGCCGCTGCCTAAGTTGGCTAAGGATTCAGCCGGCCCTGCTTTCAACCTCATATGAGATTGGAAAACTATTCCTAGCCACCCCCCCCCCCCCCCCCCCCCCACACACAAAAACAAAGATTGGAAAACTAGCATTTTTAGATACAAATACAACAACTTTTTCAACCAAATTTGGAAAATATTTGGACAATACTTGGCTCCTCACAGTGGAGGAGCAACTCCTTTTCTCTCCTACTCATATTACGCCATGTGTAATAGTTAATTTTAAAAAATATGGATATGTGGATACAAATACGTGGACACGTGAATATAAATATATAGACACATAATCATATTCATTTAGATACATAAACATATATATATGGATATATAGATGCATGTCTATAATAACATAATATAGGGATACATGTACATAATTAATTATCATTTATTTGTTATACACGAGGCATAATATGAGTGGAAGGGAGAAGCAGTTGCTCCTCCACTGTGAGGAGCCAAGTATTATCCAAAATATTTTTAGATTATTCAGCTGGCTTTCGATGGTTCTAACTTTTACCTGAAATTTGAGTCAATTTTTCCCCCATAAAGATTGAATTTTCAAAGTGGACTTTTCTGATTTTCAAACTTTGTTCCAATTTGATTCACAGTCGAAATTTGAATCTAAATTTTACCGAATGTTTGAGGATATTCTAAAATTTAACAAATGCATTGTTTCCTACTCTTTCTATCGGAAGAAGACAAAGGAAGGAAACAGAGAAGAAGGAATTAGCAACAACTGATTTTATTACAAGACAACTCATGATGTTCGAATTCATCTTGGATACAAATAAACTTAAAAGTAAGGAATAAATACGTATATATATTCTCATTGTTGATCTTTTATTCCATCTATTACTCAATTCATTGTCTTTCAAAAGGAAAAGAAAAGAAGCAAAGAATATCGCCGTCTATCTTTTATTCCCTCAATTGCTGAATTCAAGTCTTCCAAGGGAGTTACCAAAATAACAAAGAAACAATAATCGAGCAAGCAATTAAACAAACACAGCAATTGAACGTAGAAGTACAGGGTCGAAGACACCACAACTATCAGCAAAACACATCAGCTGACGAAGAAGGCCTGGCCACCTGAAGAGCAGCAGCTGGTTCCCACTCCACAATGTCGCCACAATGTCCACCTTTAACCCCAACGACCTGGAACTGGCTGGACTGACCAGGAGAAGTTTCTGTCAGATTCAATCTTCTTGCAGTTACTGCTTTCATCCGGTATCGCTCTGCCCTAGAACCAATGACCTGTCCCAATATAGATGCTGCAATGGTGAATGCCATAGCTGTCTTAGGCATCAACACAGACTTCCTAAGCATGGCTATGAAAGGAACGGCTGCATGAACAGCAGCAAACCATGAAGGTGAGAATTTCTCTGTATGTTCCCTCCATATCCCTAAAGGAACATTTGCCGCCATGCCCAATACCCCAATCGCAAGCATTTTTTCAGGCAGGGCTTGTGGGCGGAGGGTCTTCACGAGGGCTGTCCTTGCTAGAGCTGCCCGGGCAGCAACTACTGCTGGGGGGCACTTGAATTTCATGCCAGGAGGGGGCTGAAGAGCCTTTGCAACAAGTGGCACGACATTGCTAACTGCTCGAAATGACTTGGCAATTGGACAATTCCCGGTTTCCAGCCAGTCGTTGCTTAATGCCTCATGCTTTGATTCTCCTCCCTGAAAGATCAAATATGCAACTGTTAAAGAGACAACTATAAGAGCGATTTGAATTATGAACCAGTTGATGAATTATGGAAATTTTTGTAAAGTTTTAAAACATGCACAATATCAAAATTTCACCCTTTTTCAACATATTTTTATCCTATTATTTTAGCATTTCAATGAAATTACAAGAACTAGGGAACTATGCTGTTTAGGAATGGACAGTAATCTACCTTTGAAGAAGACTCTTTCTTGGATGATTTGGATTTTCCTTTTTGACTTTTCAACTTCTTGGAGAATGCATCGAAGCTGAAGGGCCCTCCGGGTCCAAAGGACGAGAGACTGATGGTAGCTGCCTTTGCAGCTAAAGGATTAAACTGGGGTGGTGCCGGCACAGGCTCCAAATTCTCAGAATGCACAAATGATCTTCCGGACAGAGGGACCACTCCGTCATGGCCATGGAAAAGCCTGAACGCCATATCAAAATTGGGACCATCTTCGAAAATTGGACCTTTGGCTCCACGTACCTGATCAGGAAACCAAGGGAAAAGAAAAAATTAACAAAGCGTTCCCACCTCAATTAAATCTGCAATTGGCCAAGTCACACATCATGCCAATCTGAGACACACTGTGGCTTTGGGCTGGTAAGTGAGTGGCCAGAGCCAAACCTAAATAACTTTGGTACACTGCATCCCTCCCAAAAAAAAAAAAAAAACGTATAATAGAAAATATCATGGGGCATTCCTCATAATCCATGCACCCAGTGAGACACAGACACACAGCGTGGCTTTGAGCTGGTAAGTGTAGCCAGACCCAAACCTAAATAACTTTGCTACACTGCATCCCTCCCAGATAAAAATGTAAAATAGAAAATTTGACAAAGCATTCATCATAAGCCATGCACCCAGTGACACCCAGATAAGATGATGATGGAACAATAATTAAAATAAAAAAACCTATACTTCCAAATGCAAATCATAGGTCAGAAAAAGTTAAACTTACAGCAATTGGGAAAGCCATTGATGAAGAGAAGGAGAAACTAGTGGGCTCGTTAATGTTCCTTAAAAATGGACATCTAAGAATGTCCTGATTCGAAGGTTGACACTCTTTATTTAGGTCTCTGAAGAAAAAATCCATTTTTTTGGCTAAGGCTAACCTGCACAAATAAGAAAGGCATAAACATTAACAAGCCTACAGGTAGAAAGGGTTAAGTGCCATATGTAAAATCCAAAATTTCAGTATATTTATGAGAAAGCTAAGGTAAATAACAGTTATTAGATCAATCATTATCAAATCTAAATTAACAGTTATTAAATAAAAAAGAAAGGGTTTTATTTTTCTGTTTTCTATTCGAGAAACATAGAACAACTGAAACAACATATTCTCAAAATTTCATATTGTTTTTTTCTAAATGCGTTTCTGTGAACACTTTTAGAGTCAACGGCCAAACAAGACCCCTATAAATTTCCAGCATACATGATTCAATATACTAAATTTTCCCCGGGCCAAATCCAGCTTGGTCCAAATTCTAGAACTTACGGTCAAACTTCTACAACCTAATATTTCAAAAATTTTAATTTATCAGAAAATTTTCATTGGATTCCACCCAAAATTCTAAATCATCTAACCAATTTGCTTGCTTATCCTCCTATTAAAAAAAAATTTAAAAAAAAAAATTGCTTGCTTATGGACTCATCTTCCAAATTTAATGCCAAATTTCATCCCAATCCGGTTTAGGGTACCTATCTCAATCCAAATTCAGCTAAAGTTCCAAAAACAAGTAACGTGATCATCAATTCAACCCCAAAAATTTCCACATTCATATCAGCGAACCAAAAACGCTAGACGATCAAGGTTAGATAACCCAACACCAGAAATTAACATACACATATATATACATATATATATATATAGACACACACATGAGCACATAATGACCAAAATTGACCAAGAACACAATTACCAAGACAATCAACAGATCATTGACAAACAGAACCCTAGATCTAAAACTCCACATATTCTCCAATTTTCCAAAAAAAAAAAAAGAGAAAAAACTCTTAAGCTTAGACAGCAAATTCGTCAGAGAAGAAGAAGAAGAAGAGGAAGAAGATCATACCTGGAGGATTGGAAGGGCAGGTTCAAGTTCCAAAGAGGTAGAGAGAGAAGCAGAGAAAAGTGAGAAATCAGAGAGAGAGAGAAAGGAAGGAATCAGGAGGTAGGTATAACAACAATGCAAGAGAGAAAGAGAGAGATGCTGCTGGCCGTTCTAGAGAGTAAACGACGCCGTGCTTCCCACACGCCAATTTTGACGTTTCAACCTCGTGTGTTCTTAAAAAGTCAGTAGTTGGTGTGATGTGGGCTTGGTCTCCATGGCGTGATTCCCATTTCAAATGGAGACAAAAGGTGTGGGCCCCAAGCCACACCTTATACACACTTCTATAGAAAATCGAATTAATTCATTACCAAAAAAAAATAAAAAAAATCGAATTAATTACCGTTTTTATTAATTGGCCTCCTTTCCTAAAATGTTAGGAATTCTTTTTTTTTTTATTTTTTTTTATTTTTGGTCTGACCTAAAATGTAATTCAATCCCATTATATTTATTTATTTTTTTGGAGGAATGCTTTCCATCCCTTAGTCACGCCTCTCTCCATGCTCTTTTTATGTATAGGATCCCGTCAACACGAAGATATAATTGAATAGTCCATTTAATACATGATATCCTAAAAAAACTAATAACTTTGAGTCCTCTCATCTATACGATTGTTTCGGTTTTAATTAAGTAATTTAAACCGTGATGAAATTTTTGAAAAAAAGGGCATACTTTCAATCAAATGGCCTAACCCATTTAAATGAGTTAATTTTTCAAGATGAACATTTCCTTTTGTAATGGACCAAAAGATAGTAATAAAAAAAAGATAGGGAGGGGCAATCGAAGTAATTTTCTTATCTGGATGTGATCATAATAGCATTCTACTGCATTATGTTAAGAACAGCAAAGACAAGCACTAGAAATGTAGAGAGAGAAAATTGAGAAATATTAGAGAGAGAAAGAGGAGACCAAGCAAAAGAATCGGATGGTGGTTGGCATGACAACGCAAGACAGAGAGGAAAATGTCGCTCTACTGAGTAAACCACATTGTGCAGCCCACACGCTTATTTTGACCTCTTTTTTTTTTTAAAAAAAAAAAAAAAAAAAACCTTTGAGAAGTCGTCCTTTGTTGAAATTGGAATGGGAGTTGGATTTCACAGCCTTATAGGTCAGCGATTAGCTTAATAGCTTGGTAATGTATGTGATGAAAAATCTTTATTTATTTATTATTGTTATTTTTTGTGACTTAGATCATAAATACATTACATTATATAATTTTTCAAAGCCCCCAACATACGGGAGAAAAGTGCTACTAAGCTATGAGGCCATTGGCATGTACGATGAATTTTTTTTCTTTTTCTTTTTTTAATTTGATAGAATGTTGGAAAATTATACTGGTAAAGAAAAATAATCGAAAAAAAAAAAAATTAGTTTGTTCCTTTGAGGCACATTAATTTAACGCTTTTTTTTAGTGATATTTGTTGTCACTCAAAAGAGTTTGTTAAAGGGTTCCTGACAAATCGTTTTCACGATACAACTAAGTTAGCAACGGTATTGAAGATTTTCTACAAAATTTTCTAATTTTTTAATAATAAAATTAACTTTTTATTAACACTACTTATTTCAGAATGGAACATTGCATGTAATTAACACTCTATTTATGCATGTTGTCTTTGTGCAAGGATCATGTTAATCTTTTTTTTTTTTTTTTTTTTTAATCTTTTTAAATCTTTTCCATTTATACTGACACTACTTTGCATTGGCTAGGTTATGTAAAATATCATACTTTCCAATCATTTTTCCGTCACTCTCATATGGCGTGAGCTGTGAGCTAAGCCAACACTCATGTTGGAGCCATGTAAGGAAAATGAGAAAAAAAAAAATTGGTTGAAGAGAATGGGAATAGTAGCATTCTCTGTCATAGAATGTTAAAATATACTCCTTCCGTCATACAAAGATAGTCAATTTTTGCTATTTTTTTTTTGTCCCAAAATGTTTGTTCTTTTTGAAAAGTCAAATCATAAATTTTTTTTTAAAGTTTCTTACACTTATTTCAATAATTACTTTCAACACAAAACCCGATACAAGTAGGAGAGGGTATTTTTGGAAAGATAGAACTTAATAAATGACAAATCAATGCAATAATGATTTTTTTAAAATTCCCTGTTTTGTCAACTATAACTTATCTTTGTGAGACGGAGGAAATACTTGATGGGTTTATCAAATCTCTCTCATGTTTGATAAAAGTAAGAGTTTTTATATTTTATGGTTGGCATGACTATGTTGTGCAGCTATCAAGTTGAACGTATTTTACAGTTTGACAAAGTCATAACATTAAACTAATGAGTCAGTAATAGTGGCTAGCTTCATGACCCGACAAACCATTAAGGCTTGTTTGGTCACCCACTCGTCCAAATGGAAATTAAATGGTTATAATATACCTTACATGGTGTATTAGAGAAAAGCTTATATGTAATTGTGACACGGCTAATATGGCGTCACAAGTTAATGAGAACTGAGTAAATTGAGATTGTCAAAGTACTTTTTAGTACCAAATCTCACTTTTCTTTGTTCTCATTGGTCCGTGATACCACGTGACTGTGCCACAGTTACATGGAAGACTCACTTGGTGTATTGAAGATACAAATCAATCGTATTGAATGACACCATTCAAAAAAGTCGGAGACATTACATTGATGATATAGGATAATTTTAAAAATTCATGAAATGACAGTTTAAAAATTCTACTGTTATTTGTGATGATGGCTATCACTCTATTGAGTTAGAGACATCAAGATGATATTTGTTCAAATTTTATGCAAAAGAAAATTAGATAATTCAATTTACATAGGACGCCCAAACAAGCCCCAATAATCCAGTACCAATTGCGTGCCCTTCGCATTTTTTATTTTTTATATATTTTTCTTCCTTCTCTCATGAGATAGGATTGAAATAAGATCAGGTTTATTAATCACTAAATGCCATTTGGTGAAGACAACTTTAGTCTTAGTACTAGTATTAAGTTGAAACCTAGATGTGAGCACTCGTATTCCTCCTGCAAACTATGAAAAGCATTAAGGGGCCGTTTGGTTATCCCATAGAATTTCAATGGCTCCATTAGAAATTTGTGTAGCATTTATAGCACAAATCCATAGTCTTGAATGGGGGGCCACTAGAAAATGTGGAGTTCATGAATCCTTTGGTCATTTGTGATGATTGTTGCTACTTTTCTTCTTAAATTTCTACATTCACAATGAAACATTTATTTATTCACAAGATATGCAAAGACAAAACAAAACAAAACAAAACAAAACAATTCTAACATGGAAAAAGTCTCTAGAATGGGCATGAATCACATGAAAGCAAAACTATCCAACATGGAAGAAGTCTCTAGAATGGGCATGAATCACATGGAAGTTGACACAGGAAGGAAGTAGCAAAGTAAATATATAGGGATGAGATACAATTATCAGTCCAAAAATATCCGCCTGCACTCCTCAAAATGTGAGATTGAGGAGTGTGGGAGGTCTTTTTTGGAGTGCTAGTAGCATCTCCCTTATTCAATAATAACATTATTTCTAAGCGACAAGTACTAGAATGGGCATGAATCACGTGAAAGTTAATACAGAGATGGAGTACTGAAGAAAGCATTGGGATTAAAAAAATAATATCATGCAAATGAAAGGAGTTAATTTGTATTTGTTTACGCCTCCACCCTGCAGTTTATGAGGTCCCACAATATTATTTTTGTCCACTGAACAGCATGATTGGAACATTCTTCTTCACCCTTTCTCCCATTGGAAGCCTGAGTTACATACCTCATATAAAAAAGGAGTTCATTAATTTTTGGAAAACTAGGGTTCACAAAATAAAGCCCCTCAAGGAGCTGAATAAACAAGGAAAGAGAGAAAAGGTGGTTTCCAAATAGGAAAACCACTCAATACAATCACAATAGTGGGGAAGCTTTAAAATGGAGACACCTTCTGTAATGCCTATTTAGTACCTGTGTCATGGAATCAGTAAAACCCTTATTTGGATCTCGGAAAAAGTGACAGAAAGGAAAGAAAATGATCAAAATTGCTCGAGGGAGGGAACCATGTATAAGCAATTTCAAGTATTTTTCTTTCCTTCCCATTTTTACTAGCAAATATATATATATACATACTCAGACCTGATCAGGTCAGTACGTGTTGATATAAGTTATATTAACGCTATGATTGGGGGTTGTAACTTATGCATTAACCCAGTATACCCCATAGCCTATTAATGCATGAAGTACAACCCCCAATGCAGGTGTGGATATGAGTTATATCGGCATGTGCTTACTTGATCATCCATCTATATATATATTATTTCCCTCCAACTTTACGAGATCCAAACTGAATCATAGTACAGAGGGGTTTGTAAGTTGATTACTAAATGAGCATGGAAAATTGCATTTGTCTAATGAATCCTACCTACTACGAACGATAACAAAATGCAAATGATAAGAATCTGTTTTAGCTATGTGGTGAAGATTAGATTTGTAAGAAAGAGAAGAACAATGGCAAACATAAATTTTCCCTTAAAATGAAGAAAAAGAAAAGAAAGATTTGACCCCTAACTCTAAGCATAACCCGCACCCAGCCATGTTGTGCCAGCACCACTATGTACAAAAGCTCATTTCTTTCTCCTTGAACTTCTCTCTAGCATAGAAGAAAATATCTATAAAAAAAAGGAAGGAATCTGCAAAGATGTGGTCTAAGAATAAGCAAAAACAAGTAGTAATCAGTATGAATGTTGTTGACTGAGGTTGTGACCAATGAGATACGAACTATTTGAGAGATGGTTCTTCGCTTGATCTCTTGTATTCCGGCTTCAGCTCATATGAACCTTGATTAGTTCCCTTGTTATTGTACACACAGAGGTCTTTAAGTAAGTCTTTGAGAAATTGCTGCAGACAGACAAGGACAGAATTAGATCCATGGTTTTAAACTGCCAATTCAACATAAGTAACAGAACAATTAGCATAAATTTAATAAAGGGATAGTTCCCTTATAAATCATTCCTTCTTGTGCACAAAGATATAAGTGGTCGCCTGTCATCCTTTAGATCAACTATATTTTCTTCCCCACAGAATAAAATAATGGAAAAGGAAAAAACAAAATGTTGTCCTAAGGTAACATGTCACTAGTGACTTCAAGGGTGACAGATCCGTGGCACATAAATGTCTCTAAGGAAAACTAATCAAATTACATCATCAACTACAATGATAATTCAAGAATATCAACGATAATCTCAATTTTGCTAAAGCTCACACCTTTTTATGGACATAAGCTGATTCGCTCAATGCAAAGTCTTTTCGTTAAATGAGATCTTGGTATCAATTAAAGCAAAACTAACTTCTGATCCTCATCATTTTAAAATTGTAATACCATATTGTCATTCGCTCACTCAATCTACAAACAGGAATAACTATTGTGCCAAAAGTGGCACATACTGAATTAACATGGGCTAAAGTTTTAATGAACTGATGCCAACACTCAGGAATTTAGTACTGCAAGACTGAATTGCGATAACAAGGTTCTATGCTTTAATCCCATCTAGACACAAAGAATAACCATAATAGCAAGAGTTGTACAATGGTTGTTAAAACTTAAAACTGTTGCAGACAGCTCAAGTATACTCATACGCAGAAGCTAAAGCTATATGAACACCAAAGTTTTTTTTCAAATGTAGTTAGACAAGGCAAATATATAAGTAGTGAAGATATCATCTGTGCTATAAGTTCGAAGCTATGAATTATCGTTCTCTTAATGTGTCAATTTGCAAAGAATATAATCTTGCACCCTTTAAAAATTCTCTTCTTTGTTGCCTACAAAGTTTAAACATGCTATATACATCAGAAGTGTCTTATATGTTATTTATTTTCTGTTATGAGATGTAATATGTCATTAGTATGAGGGTATTAATGTCTTTGATCAGCGTAGGGAGAAACAGCCAAGAACGATGGTCGCCGGAGAGTTTAAAGGAGTCGCCGTGGGCGAGGGAAGGTCGTTGGAGGTCTGGCGGTGAGGGTCGACTGTCGTGGGGGCTGTTGTGATGGCTATCGTGATGTCGTGGTGATTGTGATGTCGTGTCATGCTGCTGAAGCTTGGATGACGATGGACGATGATCGCCGGAGGAAGACAGCTCTTGCCGGAGGTAGACGATACTCGCCGGAGCTTGACCAGGTTGCCGGAGATGGAGATGGAGATGGGCTACGGCATGGCTCTGATACCATGTGATCGAAATGGTTAGGGTTTGTTAATCAAACCCTCACCCAATAAATCTTATTTATATAAAATATATAATCAGTGGAAAGACATTAATACCCTCAGACTAATGACATATTACATCTCATAACATTTTCAAAATCCTGTCAGGTTATGTGGAAGCTTCATTCTTTTCAAAATTTCAAAATACATGGAAAATTAGGAATTTTCATATTCATATGGTTTTATTAAATGACTTAAACTGGCTTCCGCCTAATGCAGCCCTCCATTATCAGAACTTAGAATTTACAAAAAATGAGAGGTTGAACTCATTGAAGAAGATAATGCACATAAAACTAAAGCAAAATGGATGAATCAGAGAAGTCTTTCTACATCGATGTGAGATCAATAAAAGCCTATTCAATAAGTGCTATATTACAAGCTCTGCTTTATGGTATGAAACGCTTGGAAACTAGAAACATCCACGGATTATAAGCATAGCTAAATTGAGGGTGTTGAGACATGAAAGAGATGAAAGGTGAATCAGAAACAACCACCAGTGCTCTCTCATTCCATCTCTCTTTTGCTTTCTTCTTCTTTTTCTATAGTTATTTCTTGTTAAATCCTATAAACCAACTACGACAAAGTACTTAAAGTAGTCAAGTGGCACATAGAGTAGGTGGTGAAATGGACTGATAAGATTTATTACATGGAAATATGGAATATGACAAGTTCTGATACAAAGAGCTTGGCTTCCTGAAATAAGTTGCCAGAATATAGCAATGAGTATCACGGAATTATACTTGATTTAAATGGTTACCTCTAAAAGTTTTACAGAATCAAGTGAATAAAAAACATACCTCTGGCTGGTCTGTCTCTTGGATCAGTTGTCGTAAAGTCCAATTTGGTTGCCTCTCAAAAAGCTTAAACATAATCCCTTCCATCTCTCCACGGTCCCTTCTTGTTCTTTTCATTTCTGATGCCTTCACTGGAATTTTCTTCTTATCCTATTTCATGAATAGCAGCTCTCCTTAAACCTTATATGGTAATGATAGATTTCAATAATATAAATGTGTTCTAATATGCACATACAATGACACCCCACCCCAAACACCCAGAAAAAGGGAGAAAGAAAAAGGGGGTGGGGGGGGGGGGGGAGGGGGAATGAACGAAGAACTAATGATGAAAATGCAATTCAACCACAGGAAATTATACACAAAAGGGGGGAAGAAAAAGGGGGTGGGGGGAGGGGGGAGATGAATGAAGAACTAATGATGAAAATGCAATTCAACCACAGGAAATTATACACAAAAGAAGGGTAGCCATAAGTACACCGAGTCCAGAAGCCATTAAACCAATCATCCCTGGCATTGGTCTCATATGTGCTCCATAATCATTGCCAATCACCTGAAAAAAGAATTTTTTTAAAAAAATTACGATTGATTAGTTTCTCCATAAAGAAGTAGGAACAAAGAAATACGGAGCAATTATGGAGACCTGTATCTGTCTATTTTTGGTCATATATTTGCTTGTCCGCTCACGACAGAGTTTTCCATAGCTCTCTATGTTTTGATTATGGGGCTTCATGTCAAATTTGTTCAGGATTTTCCCTTCCACCGAAATTTTTCCTACAAAGCAGAAGGAACTTCATCCAAATCAGTTGGGTTTGCCAAACTGACAGTCCTAACAGAAAAATTAAAATATCTTTAAGAAACATCCCAACTACAGGTCTTTAATAAGTGGCACATCAGCACATGGCTATTTCCACGTTGTCTTTATTTCCTGATCTAAGTCTACCAATTCCATTCCAGAATCTTTAATATCCCTAGTAATGAAAAACCACCAAAAAGAGTAGCATACATCGACAGAACTCACAAGATCAGAAGAGAGAGAGCAAGATCCTCATATAATTCTATCTCAATAGGCATAGTTATTAGTTTAAGACTTCAAGGTCAGAGATGGGTCAGTTCCAGAAGCCACATTCATAGAAATTTAACTGAACAATCATCTATATATATGTCAAATCTACAAGCCTGACCCAATAACTTCTCATGAATTAGTTTTACTTTGTGAGGTTAACTGGTGTTCCAAGTTCAAAAACTTGCTGGCCTGCAATATGGGTTATCCTTTACTTCTTCTTTCACTACTTCTGGGATTTGCATTTGACAAATAAAATACTTCCAGACACCATTCATTTTTTAAAATATTTATGGGAGCAATACATATGATATTCAGAGAAATTTTCTTGCCAATTCAAATTAGTGTTCTTAATTCCTAGAAGGCTACAACGCATACTTTTTAAGTCTTCCCATGTTTCTTATTTCAAGCATCTGTCTTTTTCCCCTTTTTTTTTTTCTTTGAATTTACCTTTGACCGAAATTATGTAGTGACACCACATTCTTACCACATGTGAAGACCTTACAACTTTGGGTCTCCAATTATATCGTCACCACTTATGTGTATATGTGTATTGCAAATTACTTCACCCCTGATATGAGCATTCTATTCATGTTATTGAATTGCATAACAAGAAAACAATAGGGAATATGTATACTCACTTTGAGTTGACTCAGAAAAGACGGACATTGGAATGAAGTCTTTAGACATATCCATGGAATAACACTTGGGTACATTTCCAGATTCAGTGCCAGCCAATTCCATAGTAAACTGATCATTATTTAAACAACATAAGAAAACTGGATGGAGAAAAAAGGAAAAGAAAAGTGATTGCAAAGTGAAAGGCTATACAAAGAAAAGCTTTAATGGTTCTTCTTGACCCTTTAAAACCACAAAAATAAAAAATAAAAAATAAAAAGTAAAAATGGATGGAATACCAATCAGTATATATATTTCGTTGAACAGAAAGACGTAATGCAAAAGAAACAAAAAAATTTCCCTTTTTTTTGTTTTTGGTTTTTGTTTCTGTTTCATAAGTAAAAGGAAATAAAATAGAAATGTGCTACAATAAGAGGCAGTGGGGGTTGGGATGAGGAGAGTGGGTTGCAACCTAAGTTTTTGTGAAGTACACAAAGCACAGGGGAAATATGTACAGGAGTAACTAAGGCCTCATCTCCTCCAGAAAATCAAAAGATGATAACCTTGTGAAATACCCTCGTCTCCTTCATACTTTTTGAGCTGAACACCTCCTTTTGTTATTTTCTCAATTTTAAAATTTTGATTAAGCTTTTTTAAGTTTCTCTACTGGAATTGGCTGTCCAAATACAACCTCTGTTACTGTTCAAAGTTTGGTATCTTATGTTGTTGAACATGAAATGCTACAACAGGCATTCGGGCTATGAGTTATGAATGTGGAACTCATTAGAATCAAGGAAGCTTAAAACCAGGCATGTAAGCTGTCATTCAGGTGTGCTCCAAATGCAAAATAAAACCATTTTTGTGTATGTAATTTCTTTATCATAGAATATACTAATTAACGACCTAGGAAGCATACTTCATCAATAAAATAAAATATGCCTTCACTGGTTTCTTGATCATTAGGTGTGGGTTGAAACATCATGCTTAATAAACATCATTATGACAGTCATTTTACATATAGAAGGCTTTCCTTATGAGGGGTTCCATTTTGGAGCAGTAATTGCCATGATAACAGCTGATGGTATGGGATAAATATTTAAATTTTATTAAAATGACACTTCCATGGTTTACTGTCATTTGTTGAGACTGCTATCATTTTCATTATGAAATTCTATCCTCAAATGACATGTAAATTCAATGGATTCAATCAATTTCAATAGGATGTCCAAACACACTTTCAACTTATTGCCACTATAATTTGTTCACATTATGTAGTCTGGCTAAATGAGTCCTCATAATCCCCAGAGCTCTGTAAGACATTGGAACATGAAACTATCTCAGCGATTAGGACAGTAACTACTGACAATACAAACCTTCCCATTCAAAATTCAAAACTCCAGTGTCTTTGCTTTTCCTAGCTTTTCTCAGCAACCAAAGGTAGCATAAACTCTCAACATATTCAAGTTCCACAATAAACAAATATTTCTATTCAAAAAGAAAATGCATATTAACAAACAACCATAAAACCCTAAAAAGTCAAAGAATACAAGAGAATAGAGTTGATGATACATTTGCAAGAGAAAGGAAGAATAATACGCTCAGTTTAGTTGAGGTCGTCATTTTCTCGGCTCCCAAACAATGAAAATTCCAACATTCAAGATTTAAATTTCTTTTATTTTTCCCTACATTTTCTCAGCAACCAAACAGAGCACAACCTCTCAACAAATTCCACAAAAGAAGATTCCGATCCAAAAGCAAATGCACGCACAGAAACAACCATAAAACCCTATCCACACACACACACACACACACATATATAGGGAGAGAGAGAGCTCCCCAACAAACAACGAAAATTTCAGCATTCAAATTTTCAATTTGTTTTCCTTCTCCCTACATTTTCTCAGAGACCAAACAGAGCACAACTTCTCAACAAATTCCAAACCGAAAGATTCCGTTTCGAAAGCAAATGCATGCACAAAAACAACCATAAAACCCTATTTACATAAGCATTTATATATAGACAGAGAGCGAGCGATAAAGGGCATTACCTGAGGAGAAGAGTCGTCGTCATTGGAGCGAAGAGGGTCGATGGAGAGAACGACTTTGGCGACGGGGCGAGGAGAGTTCTCGGAGGAGGCGTCAGCGGAAGGAGGAGGAGAGTGCAAGGAGCGAGCGACGACGGGAGGGCACTTCATGAGCCACACGGCTCGCTCTGCTTTACTCGTCTCTACATAGCAATTACTGCCGCGGCTGCTGCTGTTATTGCTGTTGCTACTGCTGCTGTTGCTGTTGCATTGGTCGTCCATGGCGGTAGCAAGAAGGGGAAAATGGAGGAGGAGAAGGCAGAAAAAACGGTTTGTTTTTTTCTTTTCCTTTTCACATTCTCTCCGTTGGTTCCGTAACGAACAGCTGGAACTGTGTTATATATATTAGGGTCCCACTGACTCGTGCCTCTTTAACAGCATATTATTATCTTTTCCCATCTTGGGATTTGGAAAATGTAAAATTATCCTCTTAACATTTCTATTTTTCTTGTTTTCTTAGCAGCTGACATGGCAAGCTACTTCTATTTCTAAAAGGAAAAAAAAAAAAATGAAAAAAAATAAAGAAAGATAGAAATGGGTTGATTATGGTAGAGTGTATTGCTCTAAGAAATGGTATTATGGTGATACTTTAAAAAGGTAATAGAGGATTGCAAATTGAAGGAGACTCTCACATAGCAATTAATGCTATTTGTGAAACTAACGGGTATAAATAGAGCATATCCAATCTTGTTCAGGAAATTCGATGTCTTCTTTTTAGATTTGAATATGTTGCCATGAGAGATGTTTATAGACAAGCTAATAGAGTAACTGATATTGTCATGAATTTAGGTTATTATAATTATGGTATTAGTATTTGGGAGAATAAGTTTCCTTAGAACCTTTAGAATGTGATTATGGAAGATTTTCGATAATCCTGCAATTCTAAACATTCGTTTGTTTTTTAATATATTGAAGACTTGTTTTAAAAAATAAACTAATAAGAAGCCCCTATGATGATGTGTTATTAATGTGACAACTCCATATGGTGGATATCAGGTCAAATAGCTTATTGATGTGGCGATGCCACTTACTAAGCAAAATTGCACTACTTTGAAATTCAGACATTATCTTTTTCCTTTTGGATTATCACATTATAGGAGGTGAAATTTACTATAGAGAAGATTTTGTAGATAAATAGAGTTCAACTATTATTATTATTATTATTTTTGGTAATAATTTACTATTTTATTTGCGTGTTGTCACTCTTGGAAACAAATTTATCAATGTCTTTTTAGTCTCTATTTGGTTCGTAGAAAGTATAAGGGAAGAAATAAAAATGCAAAAACTAGTAAGGGAAAATAAAAAACTTTCCTTTGGTTGTCTAAGAAAAAATAAGAGGAAGAGACAATAAATTATTGAGAATAGCAATTTTTGTTGTTCTCTCGATTGGAGAAAGATGAAGGGGGAAAAAAATTATAATAAAATGGCTCTAGTTATCATTTGATAACACCATATGCATCCAAAATATTGCCCCAAGCTAGGCCATCATCAATGTTTTTTTTTTTTTTTTTTTTTTTGGTACATAATCATCAATGTTTAATCAACCTACTTTGCAGACCATCTTGTTAATGTAACCATCTTTAATCACCCATGTGATAAAAAATGGTAACAATGAATTAACCATCTTCCACAAAAGAACCCACACCATAGCTAGCTTCACTTGCCTTCATGATTTATGTAGTTATCACCCATAGACACATTTTCTCTACTAAGAATGGCAGGTAAGACTATCAACAGAAACATAAACCATCACTTTAGAGCCACAAAGTCTTTTGGAAACTGGACTAAAGGGAAAGGACAAGAAGTTAGAAGAAGCAAGAGGGGTCTAGAATATGATATCCCAAAAGTTCTATGGTATGAGCTTATTTAGGAATTTCTTCTAACAGTTTGTAGGCTTACTCTAATGTCAAATTAGTTAGACATGCAACAATCATATAAAGCAGAAAAAATTGAGTTTTACCCAATGCAAAATCAACTTGAGAAAAAGGTGGGTTTGAGATTTGGCAAAACAAGAAGAAGTATATGATTACGAAGGGCTAGGAAGCACGAGAGAGCAACACCAGATTAGATATTGAACATCATCCATCAAAACCTATTGAAAATGGTTGCTCAGAGGAGATGGCCACCCAACTGCCCATTCTGTTGGAGGTCGCTGGTTGGAGTTTGCATACAATGGTTGGCGTTCATATGTTGCTAACAGTAGCTGCTGATCGGAAGTTGAAAATTATTCATCAATACTCGCACTGTCGGGACTTGGGAGGAGAGAAAGACGTTAGGACTGGATTGAGAGAGGAGAAGGCGGTAGAGCCCGATAAAATTTTCCTCCAATTTTTCCCAACTTTCCGTACCTTTACAAATGGAAAGTTGTTTTCCTTAAAAAATTAAATTTTTCCACAAACTTTTCCCGGTAATTTTTTTCCTCAGGATTTTCGTTAGTAACCAAACAAAAGAAAATGGATTCCTTGCAATTTTTTTTCCTTTAAAAATGTCATTAGGTTTAAGTCTTTTCAAAATTCTAGGGTAGAATAATTTACTTGTGGTGGAAGATTAGTTGAGTTGAAGGCCTGGATGATTTGTTGACAAAAAATAAATCTTCTGAAAAAGCTTGAAGCCTTGAATACCATACCTAAAACCAGAAGGGGTAGGGTGGAGTGGGTAATGGAATGGAATATAGGATAATCCAACATTAAAACATATAATACAATGAGGCATGATAGGTCAGGTAGGGTGAGGTGCACCCTAGATACCAGAATTTGGGCAATAAAGCCACGTTAATTGACCTAGCTTCACAACAAATATATATGAACCATGGAGGCCTCTCTTCATCACATCACAGAGAGAGAGAGACCCAGCTTCAGAAATTATTATATATAATAGTAGCATATATAAAAGATTTTTCCGCATCAAAATTTTGTTAATTTTTCATTTTGGTATAAATACACAATGCTTTGACCAAGAGAATATGACCCAACATTTAAGCTTGGAATCCACGGCAAAGGATAATGAGATTAAGTGATATAACTTAAAATCTAAGTGGTACCACAAATGCGGAAAGAAGAGTATAATTATACTCATAAGCTTATACTAATGAGATTTGCTATGAATTCCCTCAGACCAACCTGGGAACCCACATCTACGAAACAAAACATGGTATAAGCTGCAAGTGTAGTTTCAAAAATCTTCAACGATTCTTGACTTGGTAGAGTTCGTTTGAATTCAAAGTGGAACTGGAATTGAATCGGAGCAGTTGCTCCCAGCTGAATTTTGTTTCCTCTCTGCCTGAAGTGACCGGCACAATGACTCAAGCTTTTCTTTCTGATTCTTTGTTTTCTCCAGCTGTTTCTTCATGCGTTCACGCTGCTCAAAAGGAGGATTGTTAGCACTTATTTTCTTAGGTAATACAGTGCCTATTTCAACATAACATATGTTCTTTTCTTTTTTTCCCTCTGCTATCATTAGGAATTAAATAATCACCCCTGTGGTCTATAGGATGCAGCAGAACTTACAAAGAAGAATTATCTAAGATTCTGTAGATCTATATGAAAGGCTCTACCATACAAAGTTACAGGACCATGCCCTCAGGGTTTTAACACTTGGACTTGCTGCACAATATGGCAGCATGATATCACCTATAGCCTTTGTGAAAGAGCATGCATACAATTGACACCTACTACATGGGCAGATGATAGACAAGTACACGGAGATCCTGGCTCGGAATAATTTCCCTTGTACCAGAAAGTCAATTTTTAATAAATACCACTATGGCAGAGGCCTTTTGTGCTGGATAGAAGTTGGTACGTTTTATTATTTCTTGAGGAAGGATCAGCTTGAACTTGAGGACAAGATGAGGGAATGTTAAAATAAGATGTTAGATGAATCAGTGGTAACACAAGAAGAGACAGAAGAAAAAATGGATGAATCCATTAGAAGCAAGAGGTAACACCAATTGAGAACATGACTTGTAGGCTTATAGCAAGTCCAGAATGATTTCATGTGCAAGGAAAACCACTTACTGCAGCAGTAAGGAAAGCGATCAATCCAAGTTAGAGAAAGTACAAGAACAAGAAAAAGGCCAAAAAGAACATGGGTCAAAGTGTTTTAAGGGAACAAAACATGATCGTCTATGATTTAACAGAAGACAGACCCAAAAAAAAGAAAAGAAAAGAAAAGGCCCTATCGAAAGGAAATTTGTGTTGCCAATTCAAACCCATGGTAAAGGCCATTGTTGAGGTGAGTTGTATCTTGCTTACATGCAAGAAAAAAGATGAAGTGATGGTCATTACATTTTCCAGTAGCGAAGGATAATAGAGAAAGGATAGTTATGCATAGACATTTTTTAAAAAATACCACTTTGTAAAAATATTCCAACAGCTGGGAGAATTTATATATACATATATATATATAATAGAAAATAAAGAAAATCAAAGTTGTACGAGCCAATGGTCAAAGGGGTGGGTCTAGGGTTTAATTCTTACTATGGACCCAAAAAAAAAAAAAAATATATATATATATATATATATATATATATATATATATATATATATTATAAAATAAAGGAACACAGAAATACAAGCAAACCTCACCTCCTCTACAAGTTCAATGAGAGTAATATCCGATTTCTCACATTTGCTCTTCAAGAATGCATTTTCCTTCCTGAGTTCCTTTATTGATTTAGCCATCTATGTATTGCATGCATGACAAGTACAAAGTAAGTTAACTGGCAGTCTGGCATCACACTATAAAGAAAATTGCACTAAATCACAAAGCAAGCCAGAAAAGCATAATGCAACTGAGAAATATAAGTAATTTTGGAGGAAAAGTAGGTGTACCTTCTCAATCTCTTGCTTAAACGTTTCAAAGACCTCATTGCTCTTTAACAGCGCATCCTGCAAAGATTAATTACGCATCTGAGATCTGGCAAACTTAAGAAACATCCATTCAATAATAGATAACATGTAGATGGACCCACTTTTGGGGTACCCTGCCACATGTTTAGAGAATTTGTATGTGACGGCGGGGGAATCAATGTGGAGTCTCGAAACCAATCTAAAATTTCCAGTAGTCATCTTATAAAGAGACCTAAACCAAATTTATAATTTGAACTCAAAAAAATTCTATTCAATTACATTTCCTTAATTGGCATTCGTCATCTACGCAATCCATATTTTTATTAGGATTTTCTCTAACAAATTTATTAAATTTTCATTTTATTGTTTATTAGTGTTTATTTCAACTAGTGTACCTTATATAACGCACACGAGACTCAAAACCCAAATTCTAATGATCCCCATGTCCAAGGCCAAATAAACATAATCAAAGTCACAATTTCATGAAGGAAACCTCTAATTATATAATTAATAGTCATATTGTGATGAAAAATGTTCTAGAATAATGTTGTAAAGTTGATACATAGATGACATGGAATGGAATTAACCTGGAATTGTTGGAACTTTTCTCCATCGGCTGTTAACTGTAAGCGCAAATTCTTTTCAGTTGCCAACAATTGTGACACCTGTTCAGCATATAATTTCATCTGGGACTGTTCCTGGACTAATTTCTCTTCATGTTGCTTGATTTTCAAATCAGCAATCTGGAGTTCCAGTGTTTTCTGCTTTAACTGCCATTCAAGCATAAAAACATAAAGTCAGGAACTCAGGTCTTTAAAAATAAAAATTTATAAGCATTTTATTTAACATCAGAATCCTATAAATACGATATGAACATGTAAAAAACGAACAATACCTTCTGTGAAAATTGCTGTTCGGAAAGAGCATATTGATCAGCAAGCTGCTTCAACTTTATTCTTAACCTGAACTTAAAGATTTGTATATGTTATTTTGAACACTAAGAATTATACCATTTCAAATACACATAAGAAATACTATAATAAAGAATTATACCATTTTAAATACACATAAGGAATACCATAATAAAGAATTATACCATTTCAAATACACATAACAAATAGTATAAAGCTATAATAGATGATGTAGAAGATTTTCTTATTTTTCATTAAGACAATTAATAGTGAGAAAGAATTCAAGATTCAAGATGATTAAATATGCATATCTAGGAAGGTCAGGACAGAATAAAATGAATCAGAACCAAAGTAAACAAACGAAAAGCCACTAAGCAAGATTGGGAAAGGGCAGTGATGATCTTATAAGTTTGATGAGAAAAAAAAACAACAAACAAATGAATGATGCACTATGATATGTACTGTCCCTATTGACAATTGGAGCGTCGATCAGTGTCTGACAAAACACCCACATCCACCTAAGTCCAAGTGTCAACCTTTATTTACATAGAGAATGTACAATAATTCTTTTACTTTTTATTCATTCTTTTGTGTGTGCATAAAACCTTACGTATAGATAAATTTTTTCTTTTCAATATAGTAAATTGCCAAATTTACACATATAAAACTCGTCCCCATATCTAGATTTTGGGGATTTTCTGTGCCCGACATCTCATGTCTGTATTGAAACACTCCACAAAATCACAAATCATATAGGATGAAAAATGGCAGAGAAGTTTTCCTTTGTTTCAAGAAAAGAGGTGACTGGGAGGACAAGAGTGGTGCAGGAAACGGGAAATTAAAGGTGAGGACTTCATAAAAAATAAAAATTTAAAAATTAAAAATTAAAAAGATGCATCAAATGGTCAAAGGGAATGAACCATGAAGACTTGATTCTAACACGTCATAGGAGGTGAAGCCACACCCAAGTAAGGTCAGAAGTGGAACAGGAATGCTGCAGTTACTTTTGGGTGGTAACACCTTGGGGGCAAAGGAACACAGATGAAGATGAGGTTTTGTTGTTTTGAGTAGAATTTGTGAGCCACGTTTTTTCTTTTTTGGTAAACGACCCAGCCAAAAAGAGTGAAATTCATTTTCCATGTGAATGGGATAAGAGTAATTGCTTTACATTCGCTTTTTAAAACAAAAAACACATTAATATGCCATTCACGATTACGTGGTCTGTATTGTGTCATTTTACAGAGCTATGATGACTTTTATTAGACAGCAAACCAAGCTACCAACAAAAAGCAGCATTCTCGCATCATGGTGAAATTAGTTCAAGTATTATGAATGCAAGCAAAAGCAAGGCAACCAAATAGCTAATTTAACATGTTTGCTACGAATATCCCTGCCTAACCAACTAAATAAAAGATTTTTAAAGTTTTCTTACTCGTAGAAGGGAAAAAGAAAAATACATTTTGATACAAATTTGATGCTATTAACCAAGTCAGATAACTTTTATGTACAATCTAAAGGGTTTCCAAGAACTTAAATATTGTTCTACTTCAGTTTTCAAGCATCATGCATGTAAGGTAGTAATTTACTTTATAGCTATAAATCCTATAATTTTGGAAAAGAAGAGTAAAATAGAATAATGACACAGTTTTCAATAGCATTTACGTCTTACATTTCATTCTCCTTGAGTTGAGATAGAGATTCATCTTTTTGCTCTTCTAGCTTATTGCTTACATCCTATGAAAGAATGAAAAAATGTGTTAAGCCATAAAACAAATGAAGAATGAAAAGCATTAAACCATTGCTTATTGCATGAAGAATAAGGCAATACACCACAGAAAAACAAACAAAAACTTGGACAAGAAAGAAGCCTATGTAACAAGGACACTATTTTTCCTGTTAAAAATATGCATTTGGCACTGCCTTTTTCTTGTTTTAACAGGTTCCAAATTCACCTTCATCTCAATATTTCTTCCTGCATTTCAACATCAAGTCCCTTGACATAACCTTAGTACAGAATATCAATATCATAGCAGTGACTCAATCACATGCAAATTTCTCCTTCTAGGAACCGAAATGCAAGAACACAATTAAATTCTCAAACAAATAGAGAAGACTAATCAAACCTTGATAGCATCTTGGAATTTGGTTGATAGATCTAATCTCAAGTTTTGCCCCTCCATTGACACTCGTTTGCATTCATCCTGCAAAGCTATGAGTAAGCCATCAGTGTTTCCATTAAAGAAAAATGAGACCTACGGCTGCAAGCAAAAGCCATAAACATCAGCATGCCAAGCAACTATCTAGACATATGGAAAATGTGTTATAGAGGTCTAAAAGATTATTACCAGCATTACCCAAGGATATAATAATACAAGTAGAGCAGATGAGTTGGCAGGTGTGAATTTCATCAGCCAAAGAAAATATTTATATGTAATCACTTATATCTCTGTCCAAACAGAATATAACTGAGCACAATTACATAGTAATGAGGTATATCGATTACAGTAAGTCAGTAGTATGAGGAGATCACTTCTAGCTGAGTACAATAATCGAACAAAGACTATCTTCAAAGTATCAATGCAACCATGATAGCAAATTAGTAAATGTTAATTTATTATCAATCAAAGTCTGTTAGGAAGTCTTTGAGCTGGAAAATCCAAATAAACAGAATCCTGCAAGTGTGTTATTTTTATTTTTTTTGATGGGTTAGGCCAACGCTCGATCCCAAGACTCCAAATGAAAAGCCTTAGAATCTCAACCAACTATGCTAAAGATAGAGCGGCAAATTCTTCTTCTTTCTTTTTTTTTGGATCAAGTAATGTATGTGTTGGAGCGGCAAATTCTGCAAGTGTGTCATGGGATGTCTTTTTAATATTAACCTACTAAGAGATCACTTCAAGCTAGAAATAAGCACATTTCTTTTGTAAGCAGAAATAAGCACATTCATACAAAGGTCATCAACTCATCTTATGCAGAAACCTTATCCCACCACAAACCTTAGGCAATTGAAGGTCACTTCAAATAAAAGTCATTTTTACTGTGAAATTCATGGACCAACCAACATCAAAGAAAAAAAATTTATTGAGAACAAGAGAAAGATAAGTACAAGAGGAGAATGAGAAGTCCTCCAAAAAACCAAAACCACACCAAAGATAAAAACAAAAGGAAACTGGTAATCTAATCTCTCCAAGCCTGTCATTAAACATCAGAATATTTATTCTTAACATTATCATCTTTCTACCTAATCACCACTACATGGCATGAACAAGGGGCAATCAGATATTACATGAACTTTTGAAAAATATCAAGTGTAAATTACGGAACCATCCATACCCCCCCCCCCCCCCCCCAACACACACACAACAATTATACCCAAATTGCAACATCCCCCCCTCTATTTCAAAACTGAACAAAACCCCCCATGTATTATTGAGGGGGCTATGCCGTTAATGGAATATCTAATATTACTCATTTATCCTTGACATGATATTAATAAAATATTGAAAATTTGAAATTAAAAACTATTACAAATGCTAAATACATTATATTATATATATATATATATATATATATATATATATATATAGTCCCTTTTTATCAGGTTAACTTAACCTAACCATGCATTAGGTACTTAGGTCACCCACCAAAACTCTACTTGTGACTTGAATTTTGCGAAGCCAACCGTTGGATTATATCTGATTCATATGAAAGTCATGCATGCCAAAAATCAAGTTGATCTGAGATTAAAAACTACTTCATCCATAAATGTCCAAAATAAGCGATTGTCATTGATTAAAAAATATAAGTTTTGGATCGAATAGCAATCAGTCTCGGATCAACTTGATTTTTGGCATGCGTCATCTACATGATATGACTATCTAATCTAACAGTTGGTTTCGTAAAACACGGGTCACAGTTAGAGTTTTGGAGGGTGACCTAACGTAAGGTCAAGTTATGTTAACCTCATAAGAAAGGGACTCTCTCTCTCTCTCTCTCTCTCTCTCTCTCTCTCTATATATATATATATATATATATATTGGAGTAACATATATATATAGAGTGAAAGAGAGAGAGAGAGACGGCCGACACAACCATGGCTGGAGGTACCACAACCGTTGCAGCCATGGCTGGCATACCACGACCATGGTCTTGCCTATAACCCAAAACCCATCTCCCTCCCATGAACTAGTCTTAGGTCTCTCCCCCAAACGCTAAATTTATTAACCCAATCCTCTTCCTTTTTAGACCCAAATCACTCCCCATGGATTGTGTTTACAGTTGATGAGCTAGCCATGGTCGAAGAGGTGACAAAGATGAGGTCCATGGCAGAGATGAGATAATTTATATCTCTCTGTGTGATGCTCATCCCCACAGAAGCTTCTCAAATCCTCATCTCTGCATCTCTGCTTCTCAAACCATCAGAACTTCGATAATGCGTGATCAGGAGCTTTGAATCAAATCTCAGTGTGACGACGGCAACTTGCTGTCAGTGACAGCCCCTGTTTCGAACTCAATTCGTTGAAATCATCCAATTTGCAAGCCATGATTTGAAAGTAGTTAATTCTAAAACTAGTTAATGCATTAAGAAAGCTTAAGGACCCAACACCATCTGATGCCTCTATGGGAACTTTAATCAAATTTGATTCTAAGGTTTCCTTTCTTCTTGGGTTCTATTGAGATTGGCATTCCTTCATTCTGGATTACCACTTCATGGCCAAAGTTAACATATTGTCATTTATCTGTAATTCAGAGACATTGGACTGAATGGACTGGATGGTGTAATTAGAGACAGTGCCAGTCCTGACTCCTGAGAAGAAGAGAAAGCTCTTACCAGACCTGTGTTAAAAGCTCAAGGTGATGGGATGAAGTCAAACTCTGTCCTTTAGTAATTCAGAGCTTAAGTGAGGGAAATTTTAAAGAGTCACGTGGTTGTCATGTGACCTTTTTCTGATGGCCCACAAACGGAAGGGGGCTAAGTGTCAAACATGAATAGTTTAGGGGGTTATTTTTTCAGTTTTAAAGTATAGGGGGTTTCTTGCAACTTGGGGTTTAAGTGTATAACATAGGGGTGTTTTCTGTAATTTACCCAAATATCAAATTATACTGCTGAGGGCACAAACCAAAGTTATGCTTCAGCTTCGCTAACAGTCGCAAAATTTTGTTCTCTCTATAATTAACTCAAAAAAAAATAATAATAATAATTTGAGATATTAAAGTTGCGACTTTAAAATACATCGACATACATACATATATTATATATAGATATATATTGAGGAAATGACACTTGAGGAACAAGTTTTGCATGGTCAATCCACGACCCACAAGCAATATCAATGAATCCAAATAACAATATAATCAGTTAAAGCAGATGCAGTGCACGGAGGAGAGTATACCATTAGCATTTTGTTCTGACGTTGTAACTCCCTACACAGTGACTCAAGCTTATCTCGAACAGTAATAGCTACAAAAGAGGGGCAATTTATTCATTACAAAAAAAGGGACAATTGATATACAATAGATGAAGCTATATTATAATAATCTGAAACATCATGTGGATATTAAATTGAATGTCAAAATAACAAATTAGCCTGTGAGAGAGCTAATTTCTAATAAATAGTGCAGATGGCTGTTTTCAAGTGTATGTCAATAACTTTTCAAAGATTTCCTGAAGTTCCAAGGAAAATATCTAAGTTTTTTCAGTACTACCCAAAATTTGACCGAAGTTCTATTAATTTTCAAGATTAGGATGGTCAAAATTTCCTAGGGAACTAAAACTAATCAGCATCCAGCTAAGACTGAAGTAAAAAATAAATAAAAAATCCCATAAAACATATATATATTTATTGATCAACAACAATTTTTTTTGAAACAGCAACAAAAGGATTTTATTGATAAAATAGCAAAACAACTATACAAAAAGTGGACGAGTAATCCACCAAACAAAAACGAAATGAAATGAAAACCACAATCAAGCCTGACCACATACAGCCCTCCAATCTGATTTTATAATAAACAAAGGAATACCACCAAATTCCTTAGATAAATAAGCCCAAAAAGACCCCAAAAAATGCACTCTATCCCGCAAATCCTCCAAAGAGCATTCTCGATCTTCGAAAATCCTTGCATTTCTCTCAATCCAAACCACCCAAATCACAGCAAAGAAAGCACATCTCCACAACAGCTTTGCCTTCTTATTTCCCCCAAGACCCCAAAATTCAATAAGAAATAATTCACCAATACCCTCAGGCATCACCCACGACTCACCTCCCCATCCAAAGATATGCAGCCATAACTGAAAAGCCACAGGACAATGTAAAAAAAGATGATCCATAGACTCTGCTGCCTGCTTACACATAATACACCATTGAGGATTCACCAAAAGAAATGGCCTCTTCCTCTGAAACCTGTCATTAGTATTAATTCTCTTGTGAACTAAAGTCCAAGCAAAGAATTTAACTTTAAGGGGCACTTTGGTTTTCCAAATCATATCAAAAGGAAAAGAGACAGATAAATCATCAGATTCAATTAACCGTTCAAAATAGGACTTACAAGAAAAACTTCCAGAAGAACAAGCTGACCAAACCCGCCTATCCGAAATACCTTCTCTCAAACGGACACCATCCAGCAACAATAATAATGAAGCCAACTCTAAACTCTCCCTATCATTAAGATTCCGAAAGAAATTGAAATTCCAACCCGAAGAATTAGACTCCAAAGAATATAAAGAAGCAATGGAAGCATTATGAGCCAATGACAGCCTATAAAGGCGAGGAAATAAAGAACAAAAAGGAACATCACCTCTCCAACAGTCTTCCCAAAACCTCACCAAATGCCCATCACCCACAGATAATGAAGTAGACTCCAAAAACCGCTCCAAACCCTGAGCAATGAACTTCCAAGGACTTCTAGCAGAAGCCCTAGGACAAGGATGAGCATCCCAACCATTAGCATGCAAACCATATTTACTTTTAATAATATTATACCAGAAAGAACCTCTCTCACTAGGAAATCTCCATAACCACTTACCGGTTAGAGCAACATTTCTCTCCAAAATATTCCCCACCGATAACCCCCCACTAGATTTAGACCTAGAAACAACCTCCCACCTAACCAAATGGTCTCTCTTACCCTCACCACTCCCTTCCCATAAGAAATCCCTCATCAACCTCTCTAATAATCTAGCAACTGTTACTGGGATCCTAAAAAGAGATAAAAATATGTTGGGATACTAGACAGTACTGACTGAAGAAGTACTAACCTCCCACCTTTAGAAATAAGACCTCGCTTCCAACCATTCAACCTCCTCCTAATTCTCTCAATCACTGGACTCCAAAAAGACTCAGAGTAAGGGTTTCCCCCTAAAGGAAGACCTAGATAACTAAAAGGCCAATCTCCCACAAAACAACCCAACTGAGAAGCTAGCCTCTGAACCTTCTCTACATCACAATTAATTCCAACAATCGCACACTTTCCCATATTAACTTTAAGGCCCAAAACCAACTCAAACACCTTAAGAATATCCTGAATATATAGGAACTTATTATCTTCTCCTGAAGAAAAGAACAATGTATCATCCACAAATTGCAAATGAGAAACAGAAACCTTATCCCTGCCAACCTCAAAACCTTCAAACAACCCAACATCCTTAGCTTTATCCACTAACCTCCCCAAAACATCAACTACTAAAGTAAACAAAAAGGGAGACAAAGGATCGCCCTATCTAAGACCTCTAGATGCTACAAAAGAATTACCTGGCTTCCCATTAACTAAAATAGAAAAATTAGCAGTGGATAGACAACCATAGATCCATCTCCTCCACCTAACACCAAAACCTTTCTTTTCTAGCACAAAATCCAAAAAATCCCAATTAACATGATCATATGCTTTCTCAAAATCCACTTTAAACAAAAAACCTTCCTCCTTTTCCACTCTATAACTCTCCACAGCTTCATTGGCTATTAAAGCCAAATCTAATATTTGTCTACCTTCCACAAAAGCACCCTGAGCACCTGAAATAGTCTCACCTAAAACACCCCTCAATCTCATAGATAATACCTTAGCCAATATCTTATACAAAGATGAAACCAGACTAATTGGCCTAAAGTCCTTCAACTTTACCGATTCTCCCTTCTTAGGAATCAAACAAATAAAAGTAGCATTAGTGCAACTTTTATTGATCAACAACAAGAAAATTATTTATTAATGAAAAGAAAGAAAATACAAACAAGGGGACGAGAGGTCCACCAAGAGCCAAAAAGAACAAAAAGTAAAAACAACCACAAAAACTAGCTACAGACAACCAACCAATCAGATTTCAATACAAATAAAGGAATATGACCAAATTCCTTTGAGGAGTGAGCCCAAAAGGAACCCAAAAAAGAACTCTATCCCACAAATCATCCAAATAAGATTCTTTATCCTCAAAAATCCTTGCATTCCTTTCAAGCCAAACAACCCAGAAAACGGCTAGGAAGACACAATTCCAAAGCAATCTTGCTTTCTTGCTCCTCCCAAATCCCCAAAAATCAATGTAAAAAAACCTCCCAACACAATCCGGCACCACCCAAGGCTCCAAACCAAGACTAAAAAGTCTCTGCTACAATACGGAAACTACATAACAATGCAAAAACAGGTGATCAACAGTCTCAACCGCTCTTCTACACATAATACACCACTGCAGACATGCATAAAGAGAAGGCCTCCTCCTTTGAAACCTGTCATTAGTGTTAATTCCCTTATGAACAACAGTCCAGGCAAAAACTTTCACTTTAAGTGGCACACTGGCTTTCCAAATCAGAACTGAGAGGGAAAAGGAAGGAGTGTCAGGACATTCAATCAATTTCTCATAATAAGATTTGCAAGAGAAAACTCCAGAAGGATTGGTAATCCAAATCCTCCTATCATGAATGAACAATCTCAAAGAAAAACTCTCCAAAATCACCATTAAAGAAGCAAACTCTGAACACTCCCTCTCATTAAGACCCTGAAAGAACTTAAAATCCCACCTCACAGACTAAGAATTCGAAGAAAACATGGATGAAATAAATCCCATGAAACATATAACTCATCAGAAACTTCTAAGGTAAACTAAAACTGTCAAAACCTATCCGAAAATGGAAACAAATCGATCAACTAGTTCCATAATCCATAACAATGTGCCCCCCAGGAAAAGACAGTAGAAGTACTGTCCTTGTACCCAGTGCATGCCAGCTAAATCAAATGCCTAACCCTCATCCACCTGCACTCCAATGTAAAAAGTTGATGGCAGAGCATGCATAATGTGTTTTTGGTTAAGAACAAGGGACACAATTTTTTTACACAATTCTTAAGCCGTTGGTTCTTGCAAGATTCAATTGTGTCCAAAATTATTGAGTGAAAAAATGATTAAGATAATATGATAATGAGACAATTGATCTTGTGAGATCCAATGACTTAAGAATCATGTAACAAAAAAGTTGTCCCTTGATACTGACCCATGTGCTTTATTTGTAATAACTTTTATTTAAAGAAAAATAATGTGTAGATGGAACTTTCAAGGAAAAACGACTGCAAATGAGCCATGGCCAATTGAATGATTCATAATGGCTGATTCCAAGTGGCTTTCTTCAAAAGATGAGAAAAACAAATATTGAACATAAAACTATAGCGCTTATTTATGCAGTGGGAGGAAAAATAATTTTAAAAGGCAGAGGTCACTTTCTTATGGGGATCACTTCAACAGCGATATCCAAACCCTGGTGAGCAATAGAAACCTTTTTTCAACAAAACTGCAATTTTTAAAATTTAGATTTTGGGCCATTTCTCACTTTGCGCAGGCCATCCTTATGCAGCCTAACTATGCTATCATATCTATATGAAAGACTTGGCGTAGACCAAATAACTGAAATGATGTTTGACAAAAATTTTAATGACATTCAAAAGAAATAAAAAGGGCAAAAAAATAGGCATCCATAACCAAACTAAACATGTTTGGGAGATAAATTAACAACACTTGAAGAGAAATTTCAATATGTGCATTAATAGCTTGAACTAATCACATGATTGTAAGCTTCAAACCTCATAGTGACAATAAGACGTTTATACTTACCTGCATCTCTTTCTGCAATAACGTGTTGGTACTTCAAAGTGAACTCTAGAAACTCCTTTTCTGATTTAAAGGTACGCTTCGAATTCTTACGTTTTACCTCAGAGGTTTCCTGAGACATCAAAAAATCCAACTGCATAAGCATGGAACACTATCTTTTGATATTTGAATTTAGAACTGGAGAACATGAATTTATGAAAAATATCAACAAATAAACTGAACTTTGCCAAGTCACAAGTAGGTCACCAGATTAACTGGCATGTTCTTGTGAAAAAAAACAAATAAAGGACTGTTAAGTTTCCAGATTAACTGGCATGTTCTAGTGAAAAAAAACAAAAAAAAAAAAAAAAAAAAACCCACAAATAAAGGACTGCTAAGTTTCCAACCTAAAAGCTTAAGCTATTAGGGGGAGGGTCCAAACAGGTATATGAAGCCATATTAAACTTAATATTTAATTGATGCGGGACATGAGACTTCCCAACAAAACCTCCATTCACACCAAGGACACAAGATGAAAGACCGAGAGAAACAGGTGGAAATTTTACAATATCAACAAGAAAATAAAAAAGACATAACACAACTATTCTATAATTGTATTATTTTATATTGAGCATGTCAATTCTATTGCACAAGAAGTGCACAGCTTCTTTTGAGGAAATATAGCTTCATCCAAATAGAAGTACTTACCGCAAAATGGTGTGTGTGTGTGTATATACACACACACACACATATATTAAGCCTTTAATTATTTTGTTTACAACCAGAATATTCAGTTTGGGTGCTTGGGGTGCAAGTAGAAACCTTTTCTTCCAACCACATACATAATCCTCCAAAATGACAAATCTTATTGGCAGCTGAATTTTCACTACTTCCATTTGTATTATAAACATTCCAATATTCCGAAGGCATTACTTGATATATAATAAGCAGGAAGTAATTGTTGGCACACATCGGCAATATCCATAAGAATTTCGATGGGAAGCAGGTGAAGACAAACTTTAAGGAAAGAAAAAAATATATATGCATAAGAAAGAAGAAAAAAAATTCTATTTACAATTTTCAGTCTTATGGATTTTATGGGATTTGGAGCAATAATGATGTTACTAACTAGTTTTCTATTCTTCAGATGTTCATCGCTCTCTGATGAAGATATCTCCTTCAGATGGGTTGCTTGTGCATCTGAGCCTCGATCAATTGCTGCAAAAGGAAGGAAATTAACTCAAACCACTTTATGGGCTAGCTACTAATTCTTTTATAAGAAAAAAAAAAAAAAAAGAATCTGACAAATAACTGGAAACACACTTTAACAAAATTATGCGCATGCATGCTAATATGTGTGTGCATGCAAAGGGTGATAAAATGATAATATGCTTACTTGTTTTTGCTCTCCTTTTTTCCCTACTGGTAATTCACTAATTTGTTTATCTTCTCACATGAGAGATCATTTCTGTGAATTTCAGTCACATCAGTGTCCTTGGACATCCAATGACTTGTACAATTGTACTTACTTCCTTTTGTCATGATGACACATAAGGAAAACTGGGTCAATCCTTTTAACTGTTTCAATCTTTTGCTGAATGTCGGGAACAATGTTCTTTGAAATGTTAAATAATTGTAGTAAATATCATCATTAGTTCAACATTCATTCTCTCGGATCTCCCCTTTTTGAAGTTTTCAATCTACTGATATCCTTTAATAGGACGGTTCTTGTAACTTGTAAGAGAGCGAGAGGTGGACTATTCGAGTCAGTAATGTCCAAGTTGGTGAGGCAGCAATGAGGCGTTGCAGAGGTGAGGGCTCTGAATTCAACTCATAGGTACCATGAGTGGGAATGGGTATCACTAAGTTTGAGCCATTCCCACTCATGGTACCTATGAGTGGGAATGGCTCCCATTTTGGAGATGCTTAACAGTATTATCAATTTATTATTTGTCCTAAGTTAATTTATAAAGTAGGAACAATTGAACATTGTTTAATGTTAAGGTTAAGTTAAATAATTTTACTCTAATTGTCGTTAACTTTGTTATAATCACATTTATTTATTATGTAGAAGCTAGCACAAAGTAGTAATTATATTTTTAAAAAAATGACTTAAAAACCTTCATAAAATGCTTTACCCATACTTAGAAAGGTTGATACTTGATAGGTTGAACTAAATTCATTAAAACTCCTTAAGAACATTAATAAATAGGATTCAAGAGTGAAAACATGGGTATCACTAAGTTTGGGCATGTTGTGCAAGCTTAAAACATGACCGCATTGACCGATTCTCATTACTTATCACTTTTATACCTACGTGATGTCTCTGAAGGAGAATAATCCTCAATGGATTGGACGAGAGCAAAGAATTACTTCCTAAGAATGACATGTGCAGTGTATGTCAAGCACTACTTCAATGGCCGAGGGACCATTTCGAATTCGGTATGTCTTCGAAAGGACCCCGTTACAGCGCCTATACCTTGTTTTTGAACCAATGGTTAGCCCTTACTCCATCCACCAATCCAAAACTCTTGAGCTATCCCAAAATAATGGGCCAAGGTAGCATGTTTCAGCACCCTAGCCCAATTGAGCCCTAATTAATACTCCTCAAGTCCTGCCACCGGCTTGGTAAGGCTTGTGAGCATTAGGGTGCAAAGAAAAGATGATGGAAAGATGTCAAATTAACCCTAGGCCTTTGTTGCCTACTAGCTAATAAGCTCCAATTAAAGGCCTAAATAACCCTTTTTTGAAAGGGAGAAACCTTTGGCCCAAACAAGCTTCTATTGAAGGAGATAACTAGTTAAGCTAATTGAACTTATATGCCATGTGTCAGCTCATTGTCGAATATTTATGCCATGTAAACACTTTTCTTCTCCTTTTCAATTTTCACTATGATAGAATATACACATGCACTCATATAGTATGAGAGGAATTCATACCATGATAAGAAGGTTATATAACATCTATGATGACTAATGAGGAATCTGCAATATTGCTTTGAACCCAAGCCCTCCCTTGAGGATGAAATCACACTTAAGAAATACTGCAACAAGCTAATAAAATCTACCCACAAGCATCATTTTGTACAACTGAGAATGGATAACCAACCTATATTTGCAAAGAATTTACAGAGTAGTTAAAACAAACAGATATGTCATTGTATTGTCCATAATGGCCATGTCCAATTGTATCTTGAACTCAACAGTTACTTTCTAATAAGTAATTATTTATCAAGTGTACATTTAGTTTCTATCAAGTGTAGTAACATTTACATTCTAATAAGCAGTTATTTATCTCCCTCATTAATGCCTTCTGAGTTACAGGATGCCCTTCGGTCTGGCATTCAAAAGACTGAATTGCCAGCTAACCCCCATATGATCAATTGATGTCAAGCTAAAAGGAGAAATAGGAACAAAAGAAATTTTTTCTTTCTTTCTTCTTTTTTTTTTTTTTTTTTTTTTTTTTTTGGGAGGAAAGAAATGAAGGAGGAGGAGGGGGTCTCCTAAAAAACCAAGATAAAAACTAAAATAGAGGAACAATTAGAGAGAGGCTCAAATCTAAGGAAATAGGTATACTGCCCACAAGACCCCTTCTCAATGTATGTAAGGTCCATATAAGAGTAAACTATGCAGAAAGTATGGTTGCATGATAAGCTCCTAAGCCAGCACACCTCTTTGGTTTAGATAATCTGCATTCAGATTGGACAACCAAAGGACCCAAGAGGATGTGTAGATATCTCCAAGAATCCAGAAGACTTCTATCGCCCAAAGCACAAAATTTGCTGAGCGTAAAAACAATTAACTTAATCTCTGCATCAGAAAATAGTGTATAAATATAAATAAATAAATATATATTCTCTGATCAAATAAAGACTTTATATATAAAACTCAAAAAGGACGAGTGAAACGCCACTGTACCCACAAGATATACAAAGAGACAAATGTCAACAATTTTTTTTTTTTTTTTAACTCTCTTACCTTGTGGCATTTTTTCTAGATCATGAAACTTGAACAGGGGAAATTCTTCAAAAACAAAATGAAAATGGCAACTCTACAATATCATGGAACACATTCTAATGGCCACTAACCCTTTATGTGTGTTCCAATCACAAAATTTTGAAGGTCAGTATAGGGTTCATGAAATTGGCAAGCAACACTAAGAAGATTGAGGATGAAAATTTCAAGACTACTGGAAGCCTCAAAGTAAGGCTAGATTAAATTTCACCATGATAACAATAGTGAAGGCACCTCCTCAAACCAAATTGGCTATCCTGAACTTATCACAATTATTTGGGCCATAGAGACTCACACAGCCTTAGACATTGTTTGGATATCCTCAGCAACATGCAAAGCACTAAAGATGTAGCTCGCAGCAACCCATGGATAATCCATGAACACTTATTTCAGGCAGAAGTGTGACACTAGATAATGAATTCCCAACATTTCTTCTTCAGCACCTCCAAGTCAAAATATTACCATCTTATCTTATGTTCCGTGGTTTACCATTATTTCTTTCTGCATTTTTACAATCTCTTAAACCAATAATTTACCAAGCCTATGAGAAATAAAGGTATAATTTTCCCCAAATTCCTGGTCTAATTTTTCTTTTTTAAAATGAAGAATTCCTGGTCTAATCTTTCGACTTCAATTATTTTCAGCAAGATGTATTACCTTACCGTTGTTATAAAAGAAATGGGTCCCATAACAGCATCTATGCAATTTATTGACTACGGAAAATGAAAACATCAAATTGTATACAGGGTAAAGATAATTACATCTCTCTGAACTTTCACATTGCACTTGAACTTGTTCCTTTGCCTTGCTACATTCTGAGACCCTTACCGAAGATTCAGAAACAGAATCAGATAATCCGGCCACAACCAATGTATCTACTCTCTTCTCCAAACAGTCCTTATTGAGCTCCTCTACTGCTTCCGCCGAATCACCAAAACAATCCTTCTCAGACAATTGAACAGGAAAAGTTCTCAGTTTCTGTGACTTCTCTGTCCCACCCTCACTGGAATCTAATTGTCCTAGTGTTTCGTGTCCTGAATCATTAGAACAATCTGATTTCATAAAATTTCCGTCCTTGTAATCCAAAAGTGGCTTCTCTTGCTCTAATGTAGGAGTTGGAGGTGCCAAGGGTTCTGCAGAGCTTTCAACAAACCCATCTGGCAACGAGTCCACTTCAGGAAGCTGATTTGCATCTGGGTTCTCCATCCCACCTACAATTTCAACATGCACATTCAAGGTTACTAAAAAATATCGTTTGGTTGCTGGGAAAATAAGGAAACTTAAATTTAAAGTAATCCTCCATTTGGTCGCTGAGAAAATGGAGGAAGAGAAAACAAAAACAAAAACAAAAACAAAAGCAAAAGCAATTCATGAGTCCAATGTTTTTTTTTGTTTTTTTTTTTTTTTTTCTTTACTTGGTTCAGGAAAAAAATGAAAAACCCTGCACAATTAAGTCAAAATAAATGTAATAGGCTCACCTGAGTGGGATATTTACACTTATCATGCCCTAAACAACAAAAAATTTTAAGGGCATTTGGTCATCCATGCAAAATGAATTGTTCCACTGTCTTTTGCATCTAATTTTGTGAATAAATCCATCTTTGAGAATGGAAAACATTCAAGAGGATGGAAAATTGGCAATCATAATCACAAATGAGAGCACAAGTTAAAAACTGAGACATTTCATGAATTTCTAAAAATTGATCCTATAACACTAATTATGATGATGATCTTAACTTTTTAAAATGGTCACACTCAAGAAAGATGAATTTACCTTCAATACCATGTAAATTACAATGGATCCATTTGGACAACCCAACAGTCCCTTATTATTCAATATTCCAACTTCTGTTCTTTCCCAATATTTTTCTACATTTTCTTAGCCACCAAATGGAGCCTAAACTTTGAACCTACTCACGTTTTTGGGTTCTCAAAATAATTTAATTTTTAATTTCTTTTCTTTTCCTACATTTTCTAAGCAACCAAACAGAGCATAATTTTTTTAAGAGCAACAATTAAAACTCTACCCATACATCAACAAACCGCACAACATATAAACCAAAAGAGCAAGCCGAATTTTTTTTTTTTTTTTACAAAAAAAAAAAGTAATAATAAAAAACACGACGCTCATTGATCTAACAATGCGTGTACTAGGGAGATTGACCGCGTAAAGAAAAATTGAAAGAATCGCAAGCATTGTTGAACGATCTGAGCATAGAAAGTATCGACGAAGGTAAGAGATTACGAGGCAAAAGTGAAGCAGAGAGAAAATTACAAGCAAGGAGTGAGAAATGAAAGAAACAATGAGATGGTTTCTTACCAGGTGGATTTGTAGAGGAGAGGGAGGAGAGAGAGAGAGAGAGAGAGAGATGGAACAGAAGCCCTAGGTTGTTGAAGTGAGCTTTGCGAGTGACCAGTGTTCTCTCGGTCGTGGGCTTTTCGGCTATACTAACGTTTGCGCGCCTGTTCCTCGGCTGCCTGTCCACGGGTTAAAGAAGGGGGGGAAAAAAAAAATAAAATTGGGAACAAAAGGAAAATGATTTTATTTGCCTAGTCGAAATAATAAAAAATGGTTGGTCGATGACATGATAATTTAGTGATATTTTTTTCATTTGATGAATGAGTGATTTCAAATTCAAACTTATGGTATTGATACACATTTATTGATATTAGAGGATTAATGATATAAGGGTCTGTTTGAGAACTTAAAAAAACTATATCAAATTAAGTTTGGTTCATAACTATTATCTGGTTTTTAAATAAATTAAGTTATAGATGGTTTGAAAAAAAACTGTGTTTATTCTTTATTTTCAAAATAAACATGAACTAATTATTCTTTATTTTCAAAATAAACATGAACTAATTAGTAGGAAAAAGAAATTTATCAAACAGTGAGAAATCAAAATTGACCAGACTTATTCTCAGCTGGCTAAGTTTCAAGTTTGCCAAATAGTCCTTAGTAAATTATATCGACCTTTTTCTTTATCGTAGGATCGATTAGAAGAAAGATTTATACAATGTGTCAACTAAGTAGAATGGGCAATGGAAGATTTGGATATCTTGTTGGTCAAAAAAATATTATAGGTAAATTATAGAAAATCCTTCTAAACTATAAGTTGAATTTCATTTAGTACCTTGACTCTAAAACTCGTCAAAGTAATCTCTAATTATTCCTAACTGATAACTTAACTCATCTTTTAGATCATCTTCAATGAGGCTCCCTATCCAATTCATTCGGCTATTTTATTTAGCCAAACTTCATTTTACCTCTCTAATGGACAATCTATATGCTAGTTATTTTAGTTATTATCATTTTGGCTAACTACATTAGTTAGTAAATGTTCATTAACTAAACTTTTTCAGTAAAAAAATATGAATATTTCACTCTTTTTATGCACCATTTCTTCTTACTCTCTCCACCAAGTACCATCAAACCTTTGAAACCCATCCCCTTGAAGAAGGAATACATGCAACTAGACCCAAGATCCATTAAGATGATTTATTAATGAATGACCTCTGAAATATCTTGGAATGTCCCTAGCTGGCTATTTGATGTGGTTGATTTTTTCGGGATCAAGTCATCAAGAAGGTGAGCAAAAAGATTAGATAGATAAAAGGAGACACATGTATTTCTAGGGGAGGTAGGCTTGCTTTGGTTAATTCTAGTTCTCGCTGGCATTGCTAGTATTAAATTTCCTTCTTTAAGATTCTAAAAAAAATAATGGCTAATAGGATTAAAAGGGTGCAGAGATACTTTTATGCAGAAAGAAAATGATGAAGGGAAAGAGAAACCATTGGATTAGTTGTGATGTAGTATCTCACCCAAGAATAATGGTGGTCTCGCTTTAGGTAATTTGATTATTAAAATTTCAGCTTTATTTGGTAACTGAGTGTGGAAATTCCCAATTGAACAAAGTTTTAAATGTGGAGCAAATATCCCATTCAAGCTAATAGATGCATGGGATTCTCATGTGGTAATGAGGGAGAGTTATGGTTGTCACTGAAAGTCTAAAGGTGCTTTCATGGCTGACCAAGTTTTCTCCATTTTTAGCTCTATCAACTGGAATTTTAACTTCATTTGTAATCTTAATGAATAGCGAAGATAAGGAGTTTTCCATATATTTTTGGGAAAAGAATATTCCTACGTCCATTTCCCGCATGGATTGAGCCGCATATAACTGGAACATTCCATCATATATATATATATATATATTTGACTTGGACGGAGACATTCGATCACATGGTATTCCCCCTCTCCCCCTTTGGCTTAGAAGGCTGAAGGAATTTACATCAACTACCCATGTTTTATGCCACTACTTCTTTCATTATTTTTTACAAGAGAGTCATATACACTTCTTTTCACTTTCTTATAAGTTCCTGAGGTAGCTTGGCTCGACCTCCCTCTTCTCAACAAGAAACATATTTTAATTTTTTTTTATAAGGCTCAATTTGCATCTCGAAAACATTAAGCGAATGGACTCCATGTTTTAAGCATACGTTAGCAGTTTCATTTATTTGATTATTTCCCTTCTCCGAACCATAAATTTGGCAGAAAGGAGACCAGATTCTCAAAATGAAAAATCCCAAGGTAGCTTTTTGTGCGTTCTTCCTGCAACATTAATGGTATTAACATCATCGTGCTCATCAGTGTGTTAGCTATCGCCCAAACAACCCCCCCCCACCCCCCAAAACAAAAAAAAAAATTATACAAAAAAGGAAAGGAAAGGGAATAAAAACAAAAAACGGTGTTTATCACAGTCTCATTTCCTTGATAAAATGCTGTAGGCCCCTGATTTTTTATTTTTTATTTATAAAAATAAAAATAAAAAATAAAAAAAAAAACCCTGTAAGCATGAATTCCCAAATTACATGGAAGTCATTTCTGGACCGTTAACTGATGGCTCTTTCATGGGTTTACAGCACCTTCGCGACGTACCTATTACCATGAACTCAAATAGTTAACCTCGAAGCTTGTGGCATAATTTTAGGACCTGTACATCAAGATTAACTGATAAAGAGAATGTGATCTGCACATCAAATGTCTGTCAAAAATGGCCTTCTCATGGGCCACTGCTATAATATACCTGTCCATTTTACGAATCATACACTTCTAACAAAAAATTGAAAAACAATGAAGTATTCATAAAGAATAGATGCTACCTCCAGCTGGTGGTCCTGCTTTACCTGTGAGTTGAGCCACAAGTGGCGCCAAGTCGAACAAGATTGTAAAATACCTGATCTGGTCTTCTTCAGCCCAAGCAGGAGCATTCAGACATGCCCAAGCTTGACCGCCTGCAAAGCTGAAGCCGCCCTGATCAACATAGCTCTCAAAGCCATTTTCCAACATTACAAAGATTGTAAAATACCTGATCTGGTCTTCGTCAGTCCAAGCAGAGCATTCAGACATGCCCAAGCTTGATCGCCTGCAAAGCTGAAGCCACCCTGATCGACATAGCTCTCAAAGCCACTTCCCAACATTACAGGTTGTTCAGCACCCCCACCCAAGACTCAACATGCTTCCAAGCACCATCACAAACAAAAAACACCCCTCATGCCAGCCTATTGAAGTCACCTGCTCATAGAGAACCCTCTCAAGTTGAACCGTAACTCGCTGCTCTGCTCCCTACTTCAACCTCATCAGAGCCTGCCTGCCCTTTTACTCAAGCCAACACAGCACTCCCATTGGCATCATACTCAGCTTCGGCCTTCAGCAAGATTTCCATGGGATGAACTTTGTGCTCAAAACATGCTTTGTTTTGTGTGCATCATATTGCCCACAAAAGAGCTATGGTATACCTAACAATGCTAAAATATGCCCCCATCTATTTTCGGTTGGTTTAGCAAAAACTGTGCTAGCCATGACCCAAAGTCCCGCTCCCCCTCATTATCAAAACGTAAACCAATACAGCATGCCAGCCCAAACATCTGACTAGATCGCACATCCCCTGAACAGCTGTTGCAGAGTTCCTTTTCAAATGAGAGAAATCAAATATTCACAGAACAGTGAACATATAATGCATTGTAACAATTAAAGATATTGCAACAGATCCATGTAAGCTATATTAATGAAATTAAATCTACTAAAAAATAAGTTCATTATCTTGACACCAAAACCTCATCTATACAACATATGTAATTTATATTACGATAAACGTAAGAAAAAGAAATGTGTACATAATAATATGAACACAAGAAGGGGGGGAAAACCTATGGCATAATGGGTTGCCCCTAAGAAAAAATTCCATACAACTGTTGGATGGAACAATACCAAAAACTATTCCTTGTCTCGGACAATTCTAAGCAGTTGACATAGCGTATTCCGCTAGAAGGTTAAAAACCCGAAAAATGCAGTCTAATATACATGTTTTTCGCAAGTCCCCCCCGCATATATAATCTCTTTCCTGTCTCCCTGTTGGTGTCTGCAATCTTAAAATCACAGCAGACCAAACAAGATACAAATTCAATTAGTAATGGAAAAAGAAAAAAAAGAAAAAAGAAATCCATGTCTGAGATAAACCAGGGTAAAAAATGTTAAAGGGACAAAGACATTGCTCTTCTTGTTGGTGATGAAAATTCATCTAGCAGATCAGTCCAGCCAGCGAAACAAACGTGAAGACTTCATTAATTAGTAGAAGGGTCCTTCTGCTAATCAAGTTAAAAAGGGGTAGCTTCATATCAAGAGAAAAACACATTAATTAAAATTCTTGATGTTGAAAATACCTGTTACCATAACACAATGCTTCCATGGTGCTGACCTCTTACCATGAAAACAGAATGCAACTTACCTCGCTTCTTTGTTTTTTGCGTCTCTTTCCATACTCACCTTGTCAGGAATGTAATTATATGCGTCATATGCCTTCTATGTATCACCCATCTCCAATACATAAATTTCAAACACGGTTTATAATCCAAGACAGAAAAAATTCCAGTTTTGAACAAAAACGGAACTTTTCTTTTTTGATAAGGTAAATGAAAGTATTAGAAGAAAAGAACGGGTTAGACCCTTGTACATGAGACATATACAAGAGAAAAAAGGAGCTCAAAATAAAAAAGAGCCCAACAAAAAACTCAACCCCCTTAACAATTACATACACAAGGAGTTGACAAAATCTAAAAAAGAAGGGTAATTCCCACCCAAAATCCAAAAACATAACTTAAAGCATTAGCAATCCACTTGTTCTGTCATAAAAGTCCATAAACTACAGCAGGATAAGAGCAGGTTTACAAATTTGTCATTTTTTCAACTCCAAACACTTCATATTTTTTTATTAGCACTACTCCAAACACTTCATATTCAAAGCTGAATCTCAACAGCAACATATTAAGACATTTACAGGTTATTTACTTCTTTGGTAAAAAAACCCAAATAAAAGGGCTGATGTTTAAGTTACAAATGTGGTGCTTCCCACTAGTTACAAAGGTCAATATGGTAAGTCAGTTTCGAGTCTGGTATGGTATTTTTGCAGTTGTGGAGTTAATGCCAGTGGGGCAAAGTCTGACCTGCAAACCTTCAAGCCGGGAACAAAAGAAGAAAGGAAGGGTATCACCCTGACAAGAAAGGAAAAAATGGTGTAAGAGACGGTGTATAAATAATATAATACAGTAAGAAAAGCAAAACATAAAATGTCTATTGACAGGAAGATATATCTGGAAATGCACCCAATACCATGGGTATCGGTAGATATTTCCACCAACTTTTCAAGTCTCAATTTGTCAACAGACATATTGAGATTAAATTTTGATATCATGGTGGATTTTTCTTTCTACTTTTGTAATTTGGCTTATTATGCTCGACATTCCTCGTTTCAATAGCCTGATTGACTTTTTATGGGTCAATCAGCAACAGATTCAGAGCTAATTTTTGAATCTGCAATTGTGTCTATTTGAATCCTTTTTATATAACTATTCTTACCAAATCTCCCGTTCTTTATTTTGTCAAGTGTTGTATGGCATAAATCCATTAAAATTTGAATATCTATCACAGAAACTTTTAATGTTCTCATCATTAACACTTATAAGTCAAAATCTTGATTATTTTCCTGATTTGAACGACAGAAAAGATCGAGTAACTGATATTTTTTTTAAATGAAAGTTCAATTATAACGAAGTATGGTAATGATAAAGACATAGCAAACTAATCTAGTCAGTTATTATTATATTTTATTCTCGTACAACATCTGAATGTTAAGGTTTTGGCTACTAGAGATGGCAGACACAATGCGTGTATGCATATAACACCCTAGATATCCCACTATAATGGGGAGAGAACCGTGGGTAATGGGTGGTGGATTCGAGTTTAACTTTGAATGATATTGCTATTTTACCATTTTAAAATTTTAAGTCGTAATATAATTGTTGGGAAGTCTATAATGATTAGGGTATATTTGGAATAAGTTTTATATATAGTACAGATATTACATTACTAATTCCTTCTAAATAGGTGATACTTAAGAATTGCATAGTTATTTTTCACATTTAGTGTAAGTTCTGTAATCATCCTTGTATATTAACACCTCTTTTAACATTTACCAAAGCTCAATTGAATAGGTTCACAAAATTTTATTTTATTTTATTTATGTATTTGAAACAATATCCATTAATATATCCATAATTTGGGATCTCAACATATTGATTACAGTGATATTTAAAAACCTAGGTTATATGGTTAGGGCTCACCAGTAAGCAAAGCAGTTCCATAATATTATTAAGCAGTTAGGAGGTAGTTCCAAATTGACAGCACAATGACTAGCCTTTGCACTGCTAATGAAACCTCTGATATACTAAGAGAAAAATGTTTGCTTCCCTATCCTAAATACAGACTAATTTGGAAACCAAAAAAAAAAAAGAGAGAAAAAAAATGGAGGGATCACCTCAGTTACTCTGAGAAAATTTTGGAGACATGCAGGTAGCTGGCAGCTTCTTCAATGTTTTTAAAAGAAAATTCACTCACTGCAAGCAAGGTTCACTTTGCTCTAGTTGGAGTCCGAGTCTACTGAAAGATATAGCCGTCGTCTCACAGACCGTGGCTGGCGAGGAAAGGAGAAAGGACCATCAGACATTTTCCTATTGGTTGTCTTGTTGGACCTAGCTTCATCATTCATACCACCAGGTATAGAAGCTGCAAAGTAAAAAATAAAAAGCAAAAAAACAAAAAGAAAACAAAATTAGTATCCAATTCAGTCTTGATAAGCAAATGAAACTTACATAACTACTAGAAACCTCAGGAATATGAAAATATTATTAACCTGTCCCAAGGTTTCTAAAATAGCAGTCCTTAGAGGTTTTGATATACTGTCACTCATCTCCTTTCCTGGAATATTTGATTAATTTGAAAAAAAAAAATCTTGCTGCTACGTTAATATGAACAACCATTTATATCAAAGTGAAAGTGGTCTTATCCATCACATAAAGTGACCATAATTCAGAGCGTAGGAGTTCAAACTCTCAGGAGATTAGCACTGATTTTTCAGTAACCTCAGGAGATCAGTTATAATTCCAAAGGCTAAGGTTTCTACCAATTTCTCCTTAAAATCTCATCTAATATGAAAAGCTGACCCTGTAATGCAGCCATGCAGGGAGATGAAATGCAAAACTTAGATAGGTTTCACCTAGAACACTGAGGCCAAAAAAGATGCATAATACTACAAGCGTCCTGCTACCAAATTGATTCTTAGATAGAACCAAGGACTAAAATACTGTTGAACCAAGGATTAATATATCGTTGATACCTGCGATTTCGGTCAAAAAAATCAGATATCAAGAATATTTGAGATAAAACCCAATGACCATTTTTGTTTTTAGCATTCAATGAGAGAAAAATTAAAATATTGACAATATCAATTGATATGTCAACAATATCGTTGGATATATAGACAATATCGAACACACAAGGTATTTTCATAATTTATGTTGTAAGACATTTTCAAAAACACCCCTTACACGTATAAAGCAGTAAATATAATTCTAAATATATCAATTAGTTAACTTTAATAACTTAGTCTTTACGCATTATGATTATTAGTATTGTACTACTCCCTTGGAGAATAGAAACAATAGCCTCGAACTCCTTGAATAACATGTAATAATGAGATTATGGACTAAGTTGATTGTGTTTCTGTATGGATATGACCTTATTATTGGGTAAATGTTACATTTTTTATATAGATGTTAAATTAGTATAAATTGTGTTCTTTATTTGATTAGCAACATACTTTTTGTACCCTATACACCGCATACTAGTCCTATCCACATTTTATTTATAATCTTTTTATTCTAAATTTTTTAATCTGTTTCATTGTTTTCCAAAGTTTCATTGAAATTTTTCATGTTTTACTACTAATTTCCATCATTCCTCTAAATCGATATCGAAACTTTATTTTCTCTCTGACTTCTCTATTTCCAGACCCTCAATATATCCTTTGATATTGATATTTAAGTCCTTGAATGGAAGTATGGAACTAATAATATGTGAGGAATGTCAATTAAATATTTTGCCAATGTCATGGCTTTCATAACCTGTAAGTCAGATAAATAGGCAAAAATGTTGCACTACACCGGTTAGACAACCACTTAAACTCCAAAAGCTTAAGTTATTAGGAATGGGCCAACAATGTATATCAAGCTAAGACCTTCCTCATGTGCGACCCCCACTTGCACATGTAGAGAGAGAGAAACAGACAGATAGACAAATAGACAAAGAAACTGATAAACTAATGGGTAACAAACAAATGGAGATAACAAGATTTTGAAACCAGGACCTCCTCAAACCAAAGCTCTAGTATCTTGTTAGACTACCATTGACTCCCCAAATCTTAATCTATTGGGAATGGGTCAACATCGTATATCAAGCTAACACTACCAATTGAATGTTGGGTTGCAGCTTCATTTCATAAATACTGACATGGAAGGACCTGTAAGGCAGATATTTTATCCATTGCAAGATGTAAATTATAAGACAAAGTTCAATGACACGATAGTGGATCACAATATAATTTTAATATATATATATATATATATATATATATATATATATATCTATTACCTATTATAATTAAGAGTTGTGCTGATGTCACAACTTTGCTACGTGGGATCTTAAAATGCATTCCCTCTAAAACCCTCTCCTCTCCTTAACTATGGGCCCACCAACGTCTATGACTCTCCCCTTTTGTTGATGTCTTTCATTTTAAAATTTAAAAAGCCACCTTCACCAAATTTGAAATCAAAATAAAAAAATAGGGGAGTAGACCATTGATTGATTGATTGATTGATTGATTGAAGAAGTGGGAGATGGAAAGAGAAATAGGACGGGGATGGGGAAGGGAGTATTAGATTTCAAACCTCCCTGTTCCCTTTTCTCTCCCAAATTTCATTCTCCTCTCACCTTCAAATTTTTTTTCCCTGATGATCGGTTGCTTCTTCGACCATACCTCGTCGGAGCTCTCCTTCTCACAACCGTCCAATCTTCCTATTGGTAAGTCTTCCCAACTCTCTATCTCCCCTTATATTTTTCTCACTCTTCTCTTCTTCTTTTTTGGGTGGGATTTCTCATTCTTCTCTTTACTCTCTTTCTCTCAAATTTTGCCTTCTATTTTTAGGATTTTAATTAATCAGCTTCCAATCTGTTCTAATCTGAGTTTCCGTTTTTGATTTCGTTCAGCAAGTTCTTATTCCGTTTTTAATTTTAGCCATTTTCTTTAACTATTTTAGTTTGCTTATTTTTACTCTCTTTTGTATAGCAAGGTTTTCTTATTTTCAGCCCCTTCGAGTTGTTGTGTTGTAGAGCTTTCTGATATATTGATTTGGATCTTCTTCTTCTTCTTCTTCTTCTTATTATTATTGTTATTATTATTATTATTTTGGGTAGCTTGATTTGTTGCAAATGCCAAGAAACATGGTGTAGGTTGAAGTGGGCATATAAATATGTTTCCTTTTTTTTTTTTTTTTTTTTGGGGTGCTATGAAGAAGTTGGGTATAGGTAACAATCCTTAATTGTCTGAGGCAACCAATAAGTTATAAGTAGGGATGCAAAGAATTGAACCACACATAAAGACACGTTATTCTAAGTTCTGAATTACTAAACTACTGCTATCTTGATATTATTTGCGATTCCCATGCATCGCGCAGGTTTCTACTAGTATATTTATGAAATTAAGATAAAAATTTCATTGGAAGTTTCATAAAAAAATAAAAATAAAAAATAAAAAACTACAAATCTTATTTGGAAAGGGGGTTAAAATGGTCAAAATCTTGAAATGCCAGATGTTGAAAAAGTATTGACACCAAGTGAAATACTGAAGTTTCCCAAGTTCAGTTGGGATATAAAAACTTGCTTCAAAAGTAAACACTATTAATTAGATAAAAATATCAACCTTCATTTGATCCAAACCGGTTTCTCAAATCCAGCCCATTTCTGGACGCAAACTTAGCTTGAGCCCCACCACCACCACCTTCTTCACCATGTCTTCCAGGTCTAAGAGAAATTCGATTCCCAGTATGGACACCATTTGGTATAGAAGACCGATTTCCCAAATCAGATTGCAGTGACACACGAGCCTGCTGAGTTGGAAGAAAATTCTGCAGAGAGGGGTCCTCACCAACAAATGCCAAGGGATTGTCAACCAAGCTATCATGGATGTCATTGTTAGGATGGCAAACAGAATAATCTGGAACCTGTCCACCATAATTCATAGTGGAATTTGAAGCCAATGTGTAACCGTTCATCGGTGCAGAACAGTTAGCCAAAGTATGCTCCAAATTAATAAAAGCATCTGAGACATCTGCATCTGTACCATATAGTTGGAACCCTGGACCTGTTTGACCACCAGAAGGAAATGACCAATGAGGCATCCCAAGATCATTTCCAATGTTGTAGGTACCCAAACAAGAACTCACACCGGCATCAAGAGCTGGATCTTTTGGGTATAAGTCCAATATTCCAGAAGGGGTGGAAAAGGAACACCCAATGTCATTAACAGGACAAGTGTTGTAAAGAGTTACAGGAGTAACCAATTCAATATTCTCTTCATCTGAATCACTGAGAATAATGATGTCTGCATCCCCAGATGGTGCAGAAGAACTTCTGTTAACAGTACCATATATTATTGGGTCAAAGTTATGAGGAATGGAATCGATCTCATAGCCACTGTTGGCAGAGATCTCAACAGGCCCGCTTCCGTTCTGATTAATACTTGGCTCTTCATCATCTCTAACACTTCCAGTGGCGCCACTGCTCATTGTTATGAACTTCTGGCCAAAATTTTCAAACTTCTCGACAAGTTGATTCCTGGGGGAAAGGGTGTGCCTGTACTTATTATGTCCTGTATTATCTTCCAGCTTGAACTGCCTATTGGTTTCTGAGTTTGAAATAATTTCATCAGTAGTACCACAAAGAGAACCATCAGGGAAGTGCCACTGCGCAAACTCACATTCCTTCTTTGTACGCCAAGAGCCATCAGGCTTCACATCAACCTCCGTTATGTCTTCTCCACAATGCCATATCTGTGCCAACAGATTAAAATAATCCACAAATATGATTGCTTCAATAAATTCGTTCTGAACACTAGATAAGCCAATATAAATTCAGGGTGTCAAGACTACCATAGTTGTGATGCGATTGAAATAAGGGTCAATGATGATGTCCTCCAAGGAGTAGTTCTTGAGGCAAATGGGACATTGCCACTGCAATAGAAGAATACCGCTTGCTTGTATATATAAACTTGTAAATGGAAAATGAAAACTTTATCAAAAAAAAAAAAAAGGGAAAATGAAAAAACAAAACGTGAAATATGGTGAATTACTTGCCTTCCTAGAGCGCTGGTTTAGCTCTACAAAAGTTTCAAGATCAAAACAGCGCATGTGAGCACAAGGTTTGAATCTGCTAGCAATCTTCATTCTAGAGCCACTCATCTGCCATGTACATGTATATGTAAACAAATGAGCAGAACTATTTATGAGCTCTACACCACATACATAGCTCAATGTAAATCACTTCACTGATATCATGCACATTGAACACAGCAAAACTCATCAACCAATTTCAACATATGAATACACGAACATGACAACAGCATATTGAAACAGAATTAGTATCAAGTGAATTATGCAAAGAGAAGCTATTATTTCATGATGTCTTGAAAAGATCCATATTATTAGCTCTATTTTTATTTATTTATTTACTTATTTTGATAAGCATATTATTAGCTCTACAACATGAAATTTTGTATGCACAAGGAAACGTCATTCTTGTCTGATAATCAAGGCTATGATGCTCTAAGCAAACAGAGGTCTTTCCAGTATGGGAAAAATTCAGCAAATTTTGAGCTGAACACCATGGGCATTAATCAAGTCATTAACACAAATCAAACTTCAAATTTAGAAACAATCCTAGCCATCAGATCAATAAAATGTTGACCACTGAATGGATGCTCATGACTGCCTCAACAACATTTCCAGACCATCTAATAACTTTGAAGCTTTAACTGTAATTAATAGCAGCATTGATCATACATTTAGACATTTGATAGTTGCGAAAATACTAATATCTGTAGGCTCTATGCTGTCTAACATGGATAACTAGAAACCTTGTTCATACAGATAAAATTCTTTAAGTCATAAATTCTGAAATTTATTGACTATAGATTGACAGGGGTTCCATGACGCCTTGAGACTGAAATTATAAATTTGTAATCACGAGACACCTTAGGGGCCTTCTATCATACTCAAGGTCTTCAAATAGTTTTACCAAAACCCTTATTGAAGTGGATGCAATAAAAGCATGGCACTTTCCTATTTTAAATCACTCTGCATAGTAATTTTTATGATCAAAATACATGTCATCAAATATTTCTTGAAGGGGTGTGAAGATACTAAAGTCCAGAGGGAATGATCCAGGACACTTTTTGCAACATTCAATATTTCCAGCATAAAAAAGGAGGTGCATTCTCTATTTTTTGCATTGCCAATTTCTATTTTGCATCATCTCCTTTGCAAACAGAAGCAGTAGCGTATATGAAGGCGGCACAATGAGTGACTGGAAAAGGTTTAGAACTAAAACACTTCACATAGAATCTGTTCGGCTTCTTTAACAATTTGCATGATATAATTTATTTATTTATTTAATTTTTTTTAATAAGGTAAATGATAGAATTTAATATCAATTGTATCAAAATCAAATGATAAGCCCAATGAATTATACATGCAAGTAAGAAGAGATGTTTGAAAATATATATCTTGAGGGTATCGTCCTGATAAGCACAAAATTAATGTTAACAGATATATCAATGAAATTATAAAACATGATCAATACACCTTCATAGCAATGAATTAACTACCTAAGCTTAATATTGAAATTCCTGTTATGGTTTAAATGCCCATGAATGGAATCAATCACATTTTTTCTTACCTCATCAATATATATATGTGTTCATTTAGCAGTACCATTAGATTTCCGTCAGGAGTAGAAACACATCAACATGCATATGAAGGGGAAGGAAGATCACAACATATAAATATATACAAAATCACTTACAGGGCAACGGAGATTTACTGTAATTGAATCTGCAACAACTTCCAAGTCACTATCACTATCTTCGTTTGCCATAGCAACTCCACCACCAATGCAACGGCGAACACGGGCAAGAGCATCTTCAAAAAGTTCACCATCTGTTTCTTTGGGAATCAAGTTGAGAACCTTGGTGTAGAAATGGAAAAACAAATAAATGCATTTAGTGAGATGAAAGTGCGATAAAAAATTCACAAGAGAGCCAAGAGAAACAAATTGGACCTATATATCAAAACTAACAAGCATCCTAGGAACTGATTAGATCAATAATTAGATATTCGTTCAGAATAATGAAATCCAGAAACACTTGCAATATGCAACAACATAGCTTGATAGTTTTGAGTCTAGCAGATGGATATATAAGAACCAGAAATTTATTGACAAAAAAGAAAAGTATAAATTTATTTAGAACAATCCTATAGGCCCCAACAAGAAACCAAAAACAGCCTCGCAAAGGATAAAAATCCCCTCTAAAAGACTGTAAAGTTAAAGCTCCCCTCTTTGCTAGCTCATCGGCTTTCCCACTACCTGTTCTAGCCACCCAATTAGCCTATACACAAAGGAGATCTGCTAAATCCAAAACTTCCCTTAATACTCTAGCAAACTTCCAGGCTCCAAGCCACCTAGTTCTCACTTTCCTAATGACCATCGACTAATTGCCTTCAACAATCAAATGATAAAACACAATCTAACAGCTTCCAACCCCTAAAAAAGTGTCAATAATTCAATTTCCAAGGCGATCCCTTCGCTGGCAGTAAGAGAAAACACATACAAAATCTCCCCATACAATCTTTAAACACATCTCCAATGCCAAGCTGACCCATATTCTCAAGAGTGCACCCATCAAAATTGAATTTTCACAAAGCCAGGAGGACTCATCAAAACGAATATGATGACCAAATAAATACAAATGGAAAAATATAATAAGATTCTGAAGCACTACTTTGTTGGTTGAGTCTAGGTTTAGGGAAAAACAAAGCATGCTGCAATGGTTGGTTGTCGACGAATTCATGCCAAAGGCCCATCTTAGAACATTTGACCTCATGAAAGGTGATCACCCACTCAACCACTGGGCTACAAGAGCATAGGCAATATATTAACTGTCAAATAACCGATTACTTTAACAGTATCACATGACTAAAATCAACAAAATGGATTGGTGACTCTTTCCAAATAATGCCAATACAGCAATTCAATCTGGCAGAAGAAATTTGCACAAGTAAACCTTCTCTGAAATTTTTAACAAGTTTGACCTTTCAATGAACAGAACTGCTAAATACCAAAAACGAAACAGTTTTGGAACAACAAATGCTACAAAAAAAGGATAAATAGTGCAGCAGTCTGCATGCAAGTAGAATACTGCATGCCTTAAATTTGAAAGTGTCTTCCAGGAATGAACAAGCCACAATAGATAACTCCTTGAGATCAACCAGTAAAACCCTGACACCCAACCAAGATCCCATATAGAATACATAATCTGCTTGCCGTGCTTGTCAATCTTCCCACGTCATCAAAGCTCCATGAGATGGCAAAAAAATTTCCATAAAAAATCAACTCAGACAAAATATATGCAGTCATACCTGTTGAACTGTACGCTGCTTTACAAGTCTAACACCCAAGCAGAAAATGCGAGCATCACATACTGATAAAGAAATCTCATTAATTCCCTCGCTAATGTACAATGTGATCTGACATGGGAGCAAGAAATTATATGAGAACAAAACCTAATGTTAAAGAATGCACAACTCTGGATAGAGTAAAAAATCAAAATGGGAAAATGTATCAAACAAAGAAATAACATAAAACAATACTTTGGATTGAGATATTGATGTAGCCATCAGCATGTCTAAATAAGGAGAAAAAAATAATGAAGGTGCAAAAAGAAACTCACTAGTGCGCCATCATCACGGCCATTAGCTCCTAACATTTGTGCCTCAGGTCTATTAACTGTCCTCACTTGCTTACCTACATTATTATAAGTTAAAAAGAATCATGAGAATGTAGGTTTAACAATAAGGATTGAATATTATTAATTTATTAATATAAATCATATCAAGATTCTTGAAATATAGGCCCATCAGTTTAAAACGGGGGTTGGGACTTGGGACAAATTTGAAGGCCTGTAGGACTGGACTGCAACCAAAAGGTTCTTTGGGCTGGTCTTGGGTCAATAAAATAAGGCTTGGCTGGGTACATATCTTTATCTAGACTATATCTTTAACATACAAAGTTAGCATCCAGAGAATTGGATCAAGATACTTTTCATAGACCGTGGCTTTTACAACCATATGGGAAGTTGGAGATGCAGCAGGCTAGTCAACCAGACATACAAAAGTCAAGCATCACCATTTTTTTTTTTTCCTTTTTGCTGACAAAAGTCATCCCAAACCCCTTAAAAGAGTGAGACTAATCCTTACAGATGCACGCAATAGCCTGCAAACCATGTGCATCAAGTGAGCCCCATATAACAGTGTTCAGGCTCAAAGAATGGTCATTATTCCCCCCCCCCCCAAAACAAAACATTAAAAAATAAATAAATAAAACCCTCCCTTTTTCTCTTTCAAAATGGCTTTCAAACCCAGGACCTCCTACTTGTAATAGGGGAGATATGCCAATAGTCAAGCATCACCTAATGAGCAGAAAAAGGTTACCAATTCGCATACCATTGACCTGCAAATTTGCAAATTGAGGCCACTGCATCCTAAATGGAACGCTATCATTGAGAAGAATACACCAAGCCTGTATGACAAGAAGCTACCACAAATAAATGACCCATCCATCTAGAAACCCTCAATGCAAAACTATCATTTATAAATAAACAATGAATACATTTTTTCAACAAAGTGTAATTTCTATTGGGAAAAAAGGAGTCTAAAAATTCCTGGTATACACAAGGCATACACAAAGAACACTAGAAATTACAATAGAAGTCATTTCAAAAAGCTATCAAAAGGCAACCAGTTTCCTAAACTAACCAGCCATTTCCATCCAAAAAGTCTAGTAGATAATAAAACTACAATAGAAGCCAGTCCAAAAAGCGATCAAAAGGCAACCGCATTCCTAACCTAACCAGCCCTTTCCATCCAAAAATTCTAGTAGATAATATAAGCTTGATTTTAACACTTGAGCACTCAACCCCGTGAAAAATTCCACTATTTCATTCCTTCCAAAGGGTCCAAAAATAGCATGAGGCCCTCTTCCACACTAAGGTTGCACTTTGGTTCGCAGATTTAATCCATCATCTTATCACTGCTTGAGACACCAAACTTGTCAAGACACACAGGATCTGAAGATAGCAAAACAAAAAGCCCACAACTGAAAAGCCACTTTTCAATGCAAAAGTAGGCAATCGGCGTAGAATGCCATTTTACATAGTAACCAACTTGAAACCAACCTGAACAACATACTCTGGATTCCGTAATAAATCTCTATATTCTCCTGCCAACAGAAATGTTTTTGCCACATTCTGCAGTGGGTTTGTTCTGAAAAATATAGAAAATGAGACTCAAATATGACAGAACAGAACATATGAGCTAAAGAAAACAAAAATTATGGGACAAACATCAAGTGTAATTATGCACTCTAAATAAAAGAAACTAGCAGTCATAACTCATAACATATCATCTTTTTATTTTCTAACTAATGATTTTATTAGAGAAGAAGACAATCGCAAGGGCCCCGTACAAGTGTGGTATGCAACGCCTTCTCAAGGCTCACAACAAACACCAACAATTCAAAAGTTTCAAAAAGGTAGGCTTAACTACTGAAGTTAAAAAGAATATTCAAGGGGATAGCTATCTAAGAAAGACATCTCTTAGCTTCAAGACAGACAATTCATCATTCTTATGTTTTTTATGTTCCATTCCTTTCATACAAACTGAAGAAGACAGAGTGGCATCACCTTCTAAATGACCTTGCCGTTCTTACTTCTGGTTTAAATACACCATCCACAAAGGTCCTTCACTGATCTTGGCATGATCTAGAAAATCTCACCAAAAAGAAAATAATTCCCAAAGCTCCCAAGCCACTAGACGATGAAGTAAGAGGTGGCCCACTGATGTAGGATAGCACTAGACGTATATGACAAAGGTGGAGTGTTGGAATATTTTTATTGATTGGTCATGTCATATAGGCCCGAGTCACCCCAACTTAAATGGGACATTATAGCTTCTTTATGGTCTAACATTCTTGCCAATACATTATCCTCATTCTGTTCGAGATTGAATGCTGTCAGCTGATGATTTAAGACTTTGTAAGGGTGGATGAAAGCTACTAGGCTTTTATAGATGGATTAAGGTAGGGAGCAACCTGAGGTTCGCAGCGAAGTAAGTTGCGGATTTGGAACTCCTGAAATATGTTGCTGGAAAATCTGGACAGCAACTATTTCAGAGTTTGGCTACAACTATTTTAGGTATTGGGCTTTCAGGATCAAGGCTTAAAGGTCGGAGGATGATTAGGGGTATAGAAAGTAGGGTTTCAAGGTTGAACATATTAGCGGGGAAAAAAACGATATTTATGATTTAAAAGAAAATACAGCGATGTATAGAATTAAGAGGAAAAAGAAGAAAAATAAGAAGAAGAAATCATCTAAAAATACTCTTAAAATCCGTTAGGGATCACATCTAGGATTAGAGCTGCATCACACAATCTGTCAAGAGCATCAATAGCTTCTAAAAAGGTTCTCCAAACCGTTCTCCATTGAATTAACAGAGTACATGGATATATATATATAGGCAGCTGGTACTAGTCTTAATAAGACTATGACTTCAAAATTAGAAACTTTGCCTCATGGAAACTGGAAAGTCATTAAAACTACTAAAGGCCACTCACAAAGGCCCAATAACACAACCTTGCTCATTTACTAATAAAAGAAAACACATGGATGATTACACTTGGCCCAGACCACAAGCATGGTTGGCTCCATTTTCATCGAACAGTTTTCAGAAAATCATAAGAAATTTTAAGAATATATTGTTATCAGTGGTTTTGTGTTTCCCAACCAAAAAAAACAAAAAAACAAAAACTGGGAATGATATTTTTTATTCTTTGAAAATAAGCTGTTTTCAAGAAAATATTTCAGAAAACAGTTTTCGAGAACATGTAGCCAAACATGTTTTCCGGTTGTTTTATGTTTTTTAATTCTCCGAAAACAGAAAACTGTTTTCCGAGTACAAAACAAAACAAGAAATTCTCAAAATACCCTTGACTCTATCAACTTAAGACTTGATAAAACTGAACCAGCAGCGCCCTAACCTAAATAAAAAATAAAACTTTAGTCTAACCAAGCTCAATTATGCAAGGTCCCAAGTGGGCCAACCTTGAAATTGAAATGATTTCTAAAAATAGTATTATCAATGAATTTTAAATACCCCGGCCGAAATTCATGCTAGGGTATCTTGATTCTAATTGCTCTTCTTCTCTCTTATCAAATCATATCTTAAATTTTCCCTCACTCTTCTTGGAAATTCTCTCTCTTTCTAACACTTTCTTCTAGATCCATTGGTTTGTTGGCTTAGTTCATCATTGGTCACCACTCAATAGGGCCAGACTCTTAACACAATCAAAAAAGATTTGAAGTCAACTTAGGCAAAGTCTCCAAAATAACATTGGGAACAGTACCTCATACATGCAATGAGAATGTGTACACGGCGCATTGCTTACTTTAGAATGTTGTACAAGAGGAGTATAATTCTTAAGCCAGTTAGTTTTTAGAACAAGATAAGTTAATTTAAATGAACACATTTATTTTAATCAACAAAATTAGACCAATGACATTATCCTTAAATGCATAAGTTTTTTGCTCATTTATCAAAGGCCTGTTATGAATCAACTCGTGAAAAAGGCTTTCCCATATTCTCATGGCATCCAGATCAAGATACCCCGGCATGAAGATTGGCCCCACTTTTCAAGGATGACTTGCCACAGAAAAGTGGCCCAGTAAATGCTTCAATATGTATTTATCTATCTTGCTAATCTCATGATATGATCCTTGCCCTTTGTTGGCCCCAAAACTCTGTATTCTAGTAGGTTTCTGTTGGAAAGATACCACATCCCACGTTGTTTAATTATAAAATTTGACGTGGCTTCATACACTTGTTTGGGACCTCCTCCTAACAACTTAGGTTATTAGGTTGGAAACTTGAGTTTCAATACATTATGTTCACCAATAATTTCTTGCTCTGATGGTGTGAGTGTGGTGAGGTTGGGTAAAAGACTAAAAGGTTATGTGTCTTGAGTCTTCCATATAAAGTTCTTTTATGTAACAATACACAAATACACACACACACACACACACACACACACGTGTTTCATGTTGTGCTAACAAAAGGAAAACAAAAGAAGAAAGTAGACAAAATATTCAAAAAATGTATCACATATCAAATCATGCAATCTTGATCAAGAATTGAGATAGTACGAGGACTACAAGCATTTGGTGCCAATCATAGGGAGTGTCAAGGATCAGCCTAAGTATGTGAAAGCACTAACTTGTGCATTTATGTCCCCCATCTCTCACCCCCAACACCCCCCCCCCCCCAAAAAAAAAAAAATTGAGTTCTAAATGCAATGAATAGGATAATACCTTTTGCCTATAGTATTCACAGTTTTAAGTAGTGCGTAAGATGAAGCCCAGTAAATGTATTATAAGCTTCCTATACAAGAATAAATCCAATTCTTTTTTGTGAACAATGCAAGAGAAACTTGTGAAGAACATGACATGCTCCATTTGCAATAAGTCATAATAGTTAATATTTTCAATATTAGAAATCTTAAGACTCTGCAAACAAAATTTACACTTTTACTTCTTTAATGTAGTTTATTACATAGATTTAGATAACATAACTATTGCTTCTTCTTTTTTTCCCAAATTCATAAGCAACACTATATTCTACAGGGGAAAAACGGAACAACAAAAAGAATAAGATGAACTCACCCATTACTTGAAATATTTGAAGCAATTAACTTCACAGGAGACAATAGATGTGCCACAGTCACCCAAAAACTGTGCATGGAAAAATATGTTAGAACACCATGAAGTTATTCAATGACAAATTAATAAGAAAAGCATGAGATGAATTCAAAATCACAAAACACGACAATTGATACTATGGCACCTAAAATTCCAGTACAGACATCTGGCAGTAAGCACATCAATTCTTACAGTGGAAGACATAAAACAGTTGGTGATGTGTTTTTTCTGATGAAGTAACAGTTAGTGATGTGTTCAACAAGCAATCAAATCAACTACCAGAATTTGCTAAACAAATGAATAAATAGCTGAACTATACTCACAGATTCCAAAACAAAAAGGTGTCAGAGACCTACTGCAAGGACCCAACTAATCTCCAATTTTGTCACTCAGGAAACTCTGTACGCTTTGACATTGGATGTGATGATGCAGCAAAAGTCATTGTGCTAATACTTAATTATAACTATAAGAAGTGTTTTATTTTCCTTTTTGTATTTGCTGGTTGAATAAGTAGTTACCAGTCAATAAAATAATGGTGTCCTTAATATGATAAAAGAGCTCAGACTACAAATCTACAATAGACTTTAATGAATTTTGACCCATAATGCCCACTACGGCACTACTAAACAACACACCAAAAAAAAAAAAAAAATCTGACATTGTGATAAATTCACTACCCCTTATTCAATAGCATCAGACAAAAGATTTATATTCTAATTTTCAAGTAGTTAAAATGTTAAAGCATATTATAGGATAGTTTGGAATGACAAAGAACCTAGAAAATAATGAGAGAATGAATGACAAATCAGTGAAATAGAGAAATTGGTGGCAGCTCCAAGTTTGTTTTAACAAAAGCCATGCTGGGTCACATTTTTTTAAAATAAATTTTAAAAGAAAAAATTAATGACTAACCTATACTACCTAAAGCAGCTGTAGCTCTAAAGAGAGAAAACTCAAACAAAAGCACCATCATAAACATATGACATTCCAAATAGCTTGAAAATGAAATGAGCCAACCAAGTGATCAAAGTAAAAGGAAAAATTATGAAAATGAAAACTATACTATAAGATTGATGGAAGGCTTCTTAATCTGTCTCCTTTTCTCTCTTTTTTTTTTTTGGGTGGGGGGGGGGGGGGGGGGGGGGGGGGGGGAGGGGATCAAATTTACCAAATACTCTTAATAGGTAATTTCAAAAAATTTATGAGGAGAAATGCATAAGGATGACAATAAACAAACCTCTTCAACCCACTACTGCTTTTTAAAGAAATAAGCAAAAGAATTATATGAGGTTTGTCAGTAAACCAATGGTTGGCATAGGAAATCAAACACTTCAATTGCCAAATAAAACAAACAAATGAAAACAGCAACGTAAAAAAAGCAATACCAGTCATGTAGCAGAAAAGATGATGCTTACTATTTAGGCATTTCAGTATCATTTCTAGCAGAGTCAACTGATATTAACAATAATAATAATAATAACAAATGGGTGGTACGTACGGATCTGCCCGTTTGATTCGACATATCTCACAATAATGTCGAGGTGGAACTGGTGGAACACCCCCTATAGGTTTCTCCGGAATAATAACGCAACAAATATGTTGCTTCACTTGACATCTTGGATCTGCACACTGCAAAAGTGCAAATAGTCCCCCCACAATAAAAACACGGTGCAATACTTTGCAGGTAGACCCAAAATAATAATTGACCTCAATGAGAAAACAAGCTCAGCACATACAAGTACAGATTTGTGAAAATGTAAGAGCATAAAAAAGCACATTAAATAGAAAGTGTGAACTTAAGGAACGATGGTTTAAGGATCATTTATTTGGAAAACAAGCCTTAATGAGCTTTTAATGAACTGAGCTCATGCTGCTCACTAGCAGATTGGTTCCTTTAACATCCCTAGAAGTATGTTACCACTACACAACCAAACTTAAGAATTTTGAGCAACTGGAATTCTTCATAGTTCATCAATCCCATCATCATAGAAACTTCTCAAGGGCCCGTTTGGCCTTCCAAATGAGAATTAAATTATTCTAGTGTACTTTACATAGTATCATAGGCAGACACCCATCCTCTTTAATGGGAAAATCCCAGAGAATGATGGCCATCATCAGAATTAAGAGTCGGAATTCAAAATAGACATGAATTTCTAAAATTGATCCTGTAACATCAAATATGGTGATGACTCCAACTGTTTTAAATAATCTCATTCAGAAGGATGACCAAGTTGGCCACTTGGCCCTAAATGTATTGTGAAGTATGGAACATATTCAGGTCTGAGTTGATCACTCGACAGTTGAAAATTCTTAGTATGCCAAAAAAATAGTTCCCAGCCACTAATTTTTTCTTACTCAAGGAGTTTTTGTTTTTGTGGCTACAAAGTGACAGTCAGAAAACCAATTCAATGTAAACAGGTTTTTTGTGAGTTCGGCTAAGTGTAAAATCATATCATGTGTGACCCATTCTACATGATGAGGCTAAAAATCGCTGAATATGACAAGCATAATTTTTCAGTGACGTACTTCTACACTTGTATGATTGAGTTCACAAAATTTAATCTACAGAAACTTCAAACCAATGTATGCTGAAAGCCTGAAACACTCTTAATTCCAAGAAACTAACCTTCACCCATGAAGCACACCACTCTTTGACCTACTCTCTACGTGAAGGAAAACAAGGAGGAGTTCTATCCATCAGATGAAGACTCTCTCTCTCTCTCTCTCTCTCTTTCTTCTAACAGCGTTTTGCCAAATCCTGTTGATATGGGAAAATTTTTCTACCAGCGTTTTGCCAAACCCTGTTGATATGGGAAAAAATGGTGTAGAGCCTCAATCCTTTCCCAGTCTCTTTGCCCTTTTCTTTATTGATTCTCACTACAGCATTGCCTTCTTAAGTTACTCTCTTCTTTGTCAAACAGAAAAAGAAGTTATGCAATTTCTAGGTATCAATAATATAATGCTTGTGTGAATTCTTGAATTTGAATACTTTGTTAAATAAGTGATTTTTCAATCTAAATAATCAATTCTTACTTGAGTTGAGTTGAATTCTTAACTTTCTTATTTGGTAGTTTATTGTTAGGTTACTCTATTTTGTTCTCTCTCTGGGAAAGAAACTATAGGGGACATCTCATTTCCACTCTCCAGTGGAGTTTCTATCCAGCACTGTCAAGCAGGGCACAACCAACATGCCAGCACTTCTTTTGGATCATAACCCAAAATCTGATGGATCAATTGTATGGATAAAGCAACTTGAAAAAATTATTTCAATTATTCAATTTTCGATCAAAACACTTTGAACAATGGAGAAACTTCTAAAAATTCTCAAAACATAATCTGTAGATCAGACCGTTAAATCTCATCTAGTGGAGTTGATTTGTAGTACATTTGATCCACTAATTGGGATCTATTGGGTGTGGGTCCCAATCCCAAAACTGATGGTGGAATCAGCACGCTTTGCGTACACTGTGTAAGAAAAATGACTCCACTTGTACATACTACACCTATTGGGCATGTTCTAACTTCTAACACTACTCACCAAATGGTCCACTCAAAAAACGCTACTGTTGGTGGCACACTCAAACCCCACACCCTTCTCAGAACTTCCGTAGACCTCTCACTACTTTAAGGTAGCAATTGAATGATTTGAGTAAGAAGACCATATAGGACTATATTTCCATAACAAGATGCCCTCACCGCATCCACCCAAAGTAACCACATAAAGTTTTTTCCAAAAACAGTGCCACCATTTCCAATTCCCAATCTTGAATCCTTGAGCAAAAACCAGATCCAATGCATGTTCTTTTCCAACCACACCCTTATTGTTGCTCACCCACAAGTTATTAGTAGCAATAGCATATAAATCCGGAAAAATTGCTACAACACATGTAAGATCTCCTACTTTCTAAGATGGTTTATGTTGAAACAAACAAAGCCATAATAAGTTTGAACTTCGATTATAAAAGCAAAAGAAGCATAAACAAGAACAATTTTAAGATGGAATACCAAATGATTCAAATGCACACTATATCCACAAATCACCCAACCCGAACAGACAATCAACAAATATATATGAAGGGAACTCCTGTAATTCACACAATGCCTAATCAGAAGCACAGGTACATATTATAACCTGAACCATGTACTCAGTAGGCAATGTACTTCCACAGAGGCAGCGAATTTTCACATCCAAATTAGAAAAATCTCCAACTTCCTCCTTCGGCTTCACAATGCTGATATCTGAGCCATTCTGTCCTTTTGTTGCTAAATCAGTAGCCTCTGTAACCTGCATTTTTCTGAAGCAACAAAGTTGACTTAATGCACAATAAAGGAACATGGCAAGTTGAAGAAAAACAACTTCCCAACATGTAGACAGGGATAGGGAAACAGGAAGAAAGAAGAAGAACAAAATAAACACATACAATCTGTTAAGTTTCCAATCCATCAGCTTAAGCTTTTAGATGGAGGGATCAAACAAGTATATAAAGCCATGTCAAATTTTATAATTAATCAATGTGGGATGTGATATTTTTCCAACACTCCCCCTCATGTGTAACAAGATAGAAATGAGCATATCACGTGGACAACAAAGATGGGCTTACAAATGAAAAGGCCCAAGAACAACATGTTCTGATACCATGTTAAGTTTCCAACCCAATAGCCTAAGCTATTAGATGGAGGGGTCACACAAGTATATGAAGCCATGTCAAATTTTATAATTAATCAGTGTGGGATGTGATATTTTTCCAACACAATCATATATGATCATTAAATATTTCTAAAGAAATGAACGCTATATATATATATAGATATATATACTTTTTATTTATAAAAAGTATATATATATACTTTTTATAAATGAAAAAAATAAAAAAAGAGATATGGAGTTCCCATCAGGTTATACATATATATATATACACACACACACACACAAACATTAACAGAAAGTAGCACCTGTAAGCATCATCAATTATTTTCACCACTCCTTCCTTGCTGACAGGATTTTTCTTTGCTGCACTGTGCATACTGGAAACTGCACATAATGTTAAAAACAGTATGATAGTTATACTTCAAAGTTGTAGATCCATAATTTTCATGGCTCAAAACCCATAGAGATAAAACAAAAGCCAAAAATCTAGTTTGAGCTTTGAACAATCTGTTGTTTATCAAAAAGTAGACAATTCAGTTTATATACATTTAAAAATGAACAAGAAAAATCAGCATGGAAAGTCCACTAGGACACTTGATTTAAAACAGAAACAGGGGGCAACCCATGCCACTAGAGAAGAAAAGATGAAAGGAAAGAAGGAAAGAAAAACAAGATGACATTGCAAGGTGTGCATCAAGTTAAGGAAAACACATAGTCTTGCATCTATAATGCAATAATCGGATGCACATTCAGTTACTAAGCATCATGCTTCGTTTGGTAGGAGCAATGGAAAAGTGGAATGAAGAAGAGGTAGGAGGGATGGACTTTTGGTTAAGTTTCCGACATAAAAGCCTAAGCTCTTTGGTGGAGGGCCCAAACAGGTATACGAAGCCATGTCAAATTTTTGTTTAGACGATGTGGGATGTAGTATTTTCCAACACTTTCCATCCCTAGGGAAAGGAAACCTTTTCCTTCCTCTTTGTTTGGTAAAAAGGAGGATGGAAAGGAATGAAAATGAATAATTATATTATCTTACCATATTACCCTCATAAAGAAAATGGCAGTAAATGAAGGAAAAGGATATTTTTGTCACATCAAGTAACACTCACCCTTTCCTTTCACTTTTCCTCCCACTTTTGGGAGTAAAGATTTGGTGGGCTGGAAGGAAAGCTCATCCCTCCAATTTTCCTTCCTAACCAAACAAAGGAAAAGGTCTCCTTTCTTTCCACTTTTCCCTCCCCATTTTTTCCACTTATTCTCTCTACCAAATGAAGCATTAGAAATGACAAGGTGATTCTACAAATGCAATGAGATGCAAAACTTCAAATATTTCCGTTGTGCATGTGTTGGACTGAGAAAAAACTAAACGAATGAAATCTTTGTGCTCTAGATCCAACTAGGGAGATAGATAAGACTAACGTTCAGTATTATCATTAGAAGAGGGAGAAAAAGGAGAAAACAAAAAAATTTCATTTCTTGGTTTGAAAATTATAATGAGAAAGAGATAAAATAGAATGTTACCCATAACTGAGTAGGGTGGAAAAAGTAGGGATCTGCCATCAACAAATTACAAGGCCAAAACATTCCAAACAACTAAAGGAAGTAACACAGTCAAGCTCTTCTGAGAGAGATATATTTTGAGAGGGCAAAACAGGAAGTACATGATCATGCAAAGGTAGCCAAGATCATGATGTTGATATGTAGGAGGTGATAATGGAAAAAAAAGATCATATAAAACTCAACCCAACCAAGTCTTCATTCAATTACATCGGGTCATCTACATGAATCATGTTACGCCATTCAGCTCTATCAAGGGCCATATCCTCTGTTAATTCCTCAATATTTATATCATTTCTAACCACTTCTAACTACGTTATTCTGGGCATTCAATATTAAAAGAAGTAAGCAGTTGTCTTCAATTCGGTTTGAGTTGAAAATCCCTATACAAGGACATCCACGAACTAAGGGTATGGGAAGAACAATTTTTGGAGATAAAATATCAAAGGGTTACACCCACTAAGTCTAGTTATCCTAGTCAAGAAAACCTAAGCTAGTTTAAGCAATTCTGCAGCCATTTTACTTGCTCCATTAAGAAACTAAGGAATTTCTTCTTCTTTTTTTATTTTTTTGACGAAGTGAAACTAAGGAATTTCTTTAATCACAATGCCAAAAAAGGGCAAAAAAACAAAGCAGTGTATATGATAGACCTGCTTCCATCACTTCTTCAAGACCTATGTCCTTGCTGCCCCTTTCCCTAGTGAGATGTAATATTTTGGTTTAGTAAGGGTAGTTTAGTCTTTAAATCCATATTAAGGTTATTATTGCTACTTTCCTAATATTAGAGTTAGTTTCCTAATGCTAAGGGTTAGCAACAGAAGATCAACCCTTCTTCTTCAATTGAGACAATGGTAGCAGCAGTTGAAAAATCGAGACTCCTTCCTCTATTGAACCTAGTTAGAAGCTTTCTAACCCCATAGCCCTAGACAATCTTCTCTGTCGCACAAAAAGGAATCATCGCACAACCTCCTACCTCCACACCATACTTCCAAACTACCAACTCTTTCCACAAACATTCTCCCTCAACACCAAATTTCCAAAGCCATTTGCCTAAGAGCTTCATTCATTAGCACGAGCGACTAATTCCCAATCCCCCATATTTCTTAGGCATACAAACCGATTTCCAATCTATAAGGTGATATTTGAACTCCTCTCCCAAACCCCTACACAAGAAATCCTATCAAGTTCTTCAATACGAGAAGCAATTGAACTGGGGAACCTAAAAATAGACATTTAGTATGTAGAACAGTAGGAATACTTGCAAGGGTACTACAAATCAACATTAATTTCCCCCGTATCATAAATAAGCTTTCTTCCACCCACAAAGTCTTTTCTCCATTCTTGCCACAATCAGATCCCATGAAGTGAAAGAACTAAAAAACTAGAATAGTAATAACAATAATAATTGTTAAATTTTTCAACCTAAAAGCCTAAACTATTAGGTGGAGAGCCCAAATAGGTATATGAAGCCATATCAAACACAATATTTAATCGAAGTGGGATGTGGCAATTTCCAACAGTCCCCCTCACGTACGTATAGGCCTAACAAGACAAGAATGGGCCTATCACGTGAACAACAAAGACAAGCACACGAACAAAACGGGCCCAAGAACGACACACTCTAATACCATGTTAAGTTTTCAACCTAAAAGCCTAAGCTACAAGGTGGAGGGCCCAAATTGGTATATGAATCCATATCAAACTCGATATTTAATCGATGTGGGATGTGGGAGTACCCAACAATAGTAATAATAATACCAAGGCCTACTTTTAAAATGAGTAGAGGAATATGAGGTTGAGTTTTTAAAAAAAGTAGAAGGTTTGATGCAGATCAATTACTCCTAGTTCACTGGATGATCTAATTAAACAAAGAAATAGGTTAATTTTCAAAGAAAGAAAAAAAAGTGTACAAAAAAACAAAAGCATGGTATGTGAACTAAAAACGATTCATTAAAATCCTGAATCCACCCCGATGAATGATCTTATTAAACAAAGAAAGAATTAAGTTTAAGTTCCAAATCCAAATAAAAATATTTATAAAATAAAAATAAAAAAAAATCATGCAAACTAACAATGATTCATTAAAATCCATATCAAATTTGATGAATCTAATTCTAATTTCCGACGTCAAATCAGGATCAAACTTTGCCAACAAATTTAAAAGTAAAGGCCTCCCTTTCTATATGGTTTGTATCTAGGAATGGTGCCAAACAATATTAAATCTGAGTCAACGTTTCCATTTTTTTTTTTTTTTTTAATTTTAAAAAACCATAGGGTTTTAGAATAAGAGAAGGGTAGGGAGGATCAAAGTGAAATTAATAAACTAGATAGCCTAAAGGAGAAACAGGTCTTTAGTTAAGACTTAAGATTGGGTTTAGAGAAAGTATTGAACTTAAAGCCCTAACACAAAGAAGAAAACAGTTGGAAACAAAATTCAAGGACCAAATGAATTAAAATTGGGGATGGTAATCAACGATCTTCCACATGTGGAAATAAAATAAATCATTTTTACAACTTTTAAGTCTATAAGATTATCGTTAAAGGTCCTCACTATATACAGAAGTCATTTACACAGATACAATAGAAAGAAGAAGATATTGGGGCCCTAATTTTTTTGTAACAAAAAACCCTTCAGGCGAACCCCGAGCCCATATGAGCACCATAGTGGGTCATAGCAATCATTAGCATTTACAATCATGAAATTGAACCTCGCAGCATCCATCCCAAGACCATACACACTGTTATGTAGAGGCCACTATGCTACATAGTGGCACTATTTAAAACCTGCCAAGTGGCCTGAATAAAGTTGGCAAGGTCAATGAACAGCCCTAGCCAAACATTATGAAAGGATCAAACAATGAGGACTATTAGGACAAGTGTAGGGATGAGCCCAATTATAGAATTCATAATGCCTCTGAGAAGTCCAAACTTCGTGAACTTGTTCGTAAGTTTAGGTTATACTCTCAAAGCTAAAGATGGAAAAAACTATAAACTTGAAGACTTCCTACATTTTAAGAAGGAGGTTTAGGTTTAAAACTAAGGAAACCGTCTGGTAAGAGGGAGCCAAGGAATCGAGAATATGGGATCAACTATGATGCCCCCTATTCCAAGAGGGCTCAGGGCTATATAAACTTAAATATGAGTGCGGTGTTTGAGTTTGTTTTGGTGTCCTCTTATCTCAAGTTTCCTTGAATCTCTGTTTTACAGTTATTAAATTGCAATGTCAGAAGTCTTGCTATTCTTTAGAGGAGAGCCTTTAGGTTTGATCCTCGGGGTTGGCACCAATATAGTGTTCATTCAAGAGACCAAATTAAATAGCACAAACAAAAGTGTTGTCGAAATGAGTCTTCAAAACAGTATGGTGATTTTTTTTTACTGGAAATGAGTTTTTCTAGAGGTATTCTCATTTTATGGGATGTTATTGTTATGAATGTTTAACAGGATATTCTGAGTCCTTGTTGCAGTTCATTCAATTTAACAACATTGGTGATGACTTACTTTGGATGTTGTCTCTTGTCAAATGTCCCAGTAATCCAAGAATCAGGGATGAGTTTTGTCATCAGCTAAGAAATTGTTTCCTTTTCCTTAACTGTCCCTAGGGTGTTGGTGGTGATCTTAATGTTACTAGAAATTCTTTCAGGATAAAACGGGGCACGATTAAGACTACTCAAACTATAAGGAAGTTTGGGAACATAAAAAGCATGGCACTAAAGACAACAGTCATGCCCATTAACTAAAATCAGTGTAATTGTTAAAAATTTAGATGATCCAACTTACAATGTTTTAAATAAAGTATTAAAAAATCAACCTGTGGAATACATTTGCACTTGTAGCAAGGTTCTTATTTTTAAATGAAGGCACTGCAAACAAAAGAAATAATCGAACACACTATTAATTTATCTGATTTCTATAGAGCTGTAATGGAAAATATTGGATAAGACTAGTCAAGTTATCACATTAAACTCACCCAAAAAAAAAAGCCAAACCAAACCCTTAATGGAATAACAAGGTGATCAATGAATGCAGCAAGATAACAACAAAGTATTATTATTATTATTATTTTGGATAGAAAACAACAAATTTATTAACAGAACAAGACGACAAAGGAGGACAAGAATTCCACCCTAAATAACAAAATACCAAAAAGAATCCACACAAGCAGAAACAAAATACCACCAAACCAGGAGGAAAAAAAAAAAGAATCTACAAAACAAGTCTCTCTTCATTGAGAAAGATAATAATGGAGTGAAACAGCTTACCCTCTTCACTGAAAAGCACGGCTGATATTCTGTCCATAAGATCCTGCACAGCACAAATACATTTTCTCAAATATATGGAAAAGCAATTACCCTTCATAGAAAATCAACATAAAGGAAACAACGCCTGTATATTATTAACAATATAAATCGCAGAACTGTGGTAAATGGATATAAAATAGTTCTAGACAATCAACTTAAACATGCAGCTAAGCATGAATGTGAAGACAGAGAAATCAAGAGGCTATGTTAACACCCCCCCCCCCCCAAACAAAAAAATCCATAAATGGTGTGAGGCCCACAATCCTATTTTTTTATGCTTACAAAGCCTACTATATCTGCCAATTAGTCAACACCATATCGTCGACATCAACAGAGACCAACAACAAAATGAGGGCCCAATCAACCATCAGGTTTGCTGCCTTGATGAGGGTAAAATTTACAACTTATCAAAGGCCAAAACCTTCATACCACGTAACAGCAGTTCAAGTTAATAATAAGGCTATAATGATTCCTTAACCATTCATGTAAGCAAACAAAGTCACGAGCAACAAGTAATGTAAATAAAAGACAAATAATAACAACAATATCGTCAAAAGAAATACCACACTTGTGTATTGCCCAGTGAGAAAAGCAACCAAGCCATACATCTAGTAGCATACCTGCTTCTTTCCTTGCCTTGAAAGACCCAGTTGAGCGAGGACATCCTTGAGCTCTTTAATCCGAAACAATGCCAACTTGCGCTACAAGATAAACATGAGTAATTATAATATACAAAATCACATACATGCAAGCACATAAATACACAAAATCACATACATGCACAGACATAAAATGCATAATATAGTCAAATGTATGATGAATAATTATAAAACTAGAAGACAGAAGCATATGATGTGGCCACTTCAAATTAAAATTTTAATGCAAGAAGAAAAACTCCCAAAGTTTACCCATATAATTAAGACTTCCTATTCGTTTCACCAAAATTTTTCATTAAGTATCCTATAAGTTTCATATTTTATTCCAAATCATTTCTCCGCTTCTTAGTTCCTATATATTCTTGAGCCACGTTTCCAACTTCTTCTTCCCACTCATTTCGTGTTTCCACTTTCCATTTTAGTAACTTTGGACTAAGGTTTCTTGCTCCAAAAAATAAAATTAAAAAAATGGAGAGAGTCTTCTCTTAAATTGTAAGAATTATAAAGCAAGCCTTCTCATTTTAGTTGAGGGGAAAAAAATATTATTTTGGCTCCTTAAACTTAGTTAATCCAAATATCTTCCCCATTATACTTCTAGTGCTCGTCCAAATATCACCAATAAGCCCTTCTAGCCTGTGCAAGACAGAGAAGGAACTAATCTCAAAAACAAACAATGTATCAGTTTATTCATCTCGGAGCTTGCAAAAGAAACAAGAAAAAATGATAAAAGTTTTGTTAATATATATATATATATATATATATCTGTTTGTAATGTTAGTATTTTCCATTTCGTGTCACTGAAACTTTCAGCCTCATAACCAAAGCACTACATCATCTCACAAAAAAAATAAAAAACAACCTAAGGCACTGCATTGATCATTTTCAAATTTCAAGTACCCAGGTTCCACACCCAAGTCATGTATTCCATATTTCCATTTGCAACACCATTCCCAACTTCTACTTTCTCATTTTCAAGCACTGGTTTTAGAATAAAAAAATGAAATTTCAAAGTTCCAAATCCAGCAGCAACACTAATGTCATCTTCTGTTTAAAACTGCTCCACTACCTAACTTGATTTTGGCAAAAACACACTGACCCTTCAAGCATTGCTGCCTTCAATCCTTTGTTTCCTATCTTCATGAAGGATTGAGGTAACAGCTACCATCCATTTGCCATTACATACTCATATAGAGAAGTACTTCTCTTCCTCCTATTTTATACACTAATGTTTCATACTTAATTAGTAATTGAATCTTCACTGCTTTTTATCAATGTCGACCTGTTGGGAAGTCCCACATCCCACATCGTATAAATATAAAATTTGATATGGGCCATATGACTTCATATACCTATTTGCGCCCTCCACCTAACAGCTTGGGCTTTCAGGTTGGAAACTTGACATGGTATCAGAGCATGACGTTCTCAGGCCGTTTCATTTGTGAGCCCGTATTTTTTGTCCACATGATAGGCCCATTTTTATCTTGTTAGGACTGCACTTGAGGGGAAGCAGTGTTGGAATAATACCACATCCCAATTATAAAATTTGATATAGCTTTATATACTTGTTTGGGCCCTCTTCCCCTTGCATTGTGAGGTAAAAGGAAGAAGGGCCTGACAAGTCAAAATTAACCACAACCATAACCAGCAACTCATCCCAACCACTTTGGGGTGGGCTTTATGATTGAAGTTTGAGATTAATTTAATAACTGCAAATCTACCTAAAGTCAACTCTGAATTGATACCAAATTCCCAATATCTTTAAAGCCACCATGGATTTATATAAACTAGACCACAAAAGCTTAACACAGAATTGTGCATGAATACCTGTACCGATCATCACCACATATGGCACATTGGGTTGGATAGAATCCACCAATAGATGGGTCCAAACTCCAATGAAGGTTTCATAGGATTTTTAAAGACTGTCAAGGCAAGGTGGTTATAAAACACCAATGGCTTATTAGAAGAGACAGTCTAAAGTGCACATTTCGTGTATTTTTACACCCAAGCTCATGAGGTGTATCCTAAATGTGACCGATTGTGTTATATTAGTAACCAAATAGGGTGGGTTCTTTTGTGGATTTATATGACATTTTTTAACCATGTATTTTTCCTTCTTCTTTTTTTTTTTTTCTTTTTTTTGGCTTAACCGTCTCTTTTTTCGTTAAACTTAATCATGTTTATTAATCGGATGATATGAAATGATTACTCAATCTAGAAAGGTCACGAAGGCCACTACCCATTGTTCTTGAACCCGCTAAGAGGGTTCCTAGAAGGGATGAGCGGGATACAGTCCCTAACCACCCTTTTTTTTTTACAAAGTGGCCGCTCTCAAGACACAAACCTACGCCTTCATGCTTGATAGTCCAAGACTTTTACCATTGCACTAGACAATGACTATTCGCTCTATTCTATTTTCAATGGTGGGAAGAGTTTTTTTTTTTGGGTGGGGGGGGGGGGGGGGGGGGGGGGGATTCCCAATCAAAATAGTTCAACAATAATTGATAATGCTGACTTTCGTTATCAACAACCTCTTAAGTGGTGATCTTCATGTGGACCCCACACCACTAAAAATGCATGTCGTGTCCTATTTTGGTTCGAAGCTTAATACATGGAAGGTATGTACCTTCCTTTATTAAATCCATAAGAATGGTTTTAATTATACTGAACATACTATCCATATTAGTCTCCACAAAATATTAAAACACACTGAATTAAACCATCACATTGTCTCAACAAACTCTTAAATAGTACCCGCAAAACCACACCATTAGAAATCAAAGTCATAAAATTAACACTCTTAACTCCAATATGTTAAAATAATAAATAAATAAATCAAGAAAATTCAAAATCAAGATACCAATTATCAAATAAAAAACACATATAAATCAAAATAATTACCTTGCATCTAGACACCAAATCCATTTCTTTTTTCCACAAACACCAGAATTCACCCCCACAAAAACCGAAAAACCTAATCAATCCCAAGCAACAAATAAATCAACAACCGAACCCATTTGAAAAACCGATTCAAACTTCAAATAATGCAAGAAATGGAATTTTTTTTTTTTAATAATAATAATCAACAAAAGAATCAATGAAACAACATCGGATTATGCAATTCAAAACCAAAACCCTAACAATTCAATTGAAAACAGAAGAAATGGTAGAAAAGGAGAGAAGATTTTTGTATACGTACAGAATTCAAGCGCTACGAGGAGCAGAGACCGAGATGATTGAAGAGAACAAGAAGAGTACGAGAGCAGAACATATACATGCAATATATATATATATATATATATATATGCATGTATCGGCTGTGTTGTTAGGGTTTCAGACTTTCAGGTGCTCTGCTACTCAGTCCTCCGCCGTTTTTCTTACACCAGTGAAGTTTCTCCGGTGTTCTGAGTGACTCGTGGCTTATATGCCTAGATTTCCGCAGAGGGCGGGCGTGGAGGTAGATTTATCCAGTTCGATTTGATTTAAAATTTCACGTCCGGGTTTTGCTTCGGTGTTTCAACCGTGGTTTACGAATGGACCAATCCGTGCGTGCCAGTTCACGATATGCTAATGCGTCGTTTCATCGTTTCCGTTACAAGTTGTAGGGTGTGAGTGAGTGGGGCCGGCGGTACAGCCCTGATATGGTGTCGTACGGACTGTTCACTATTTGCTTCGTGTGGGAGCGTGTACGACCAAAAGGGGTCAAAAACCAATTTTGTCTGCTAGTGCTGTCATTATGTGACCTCGTAACCACTGATTAAATAGGAAGAAAAGTTATTATGAGGGCGCCCCATAAGTGCATGGATAAAATGGAGTGTGGATTCGGTGTTGTGCTGGATTTAATTGTAGTTATTAGATGAATGTTTTTTATTTAAATTATCAAAAAGTTACTCGGAAATGACTAAAGAGACGTCAGTACTGATATTTTAATTCAAACCGTCAAAACATTGGTGCAAATTTAACCTACCAAAATGTTGAGTTCTAATCTAAGCTCGAATGAAATCTTTATATTATATAATCTCAATGATATGCATCATACCATTAGATAAAGAACAGTCCGAAGATTTCACTTACAAGTTAAAAGTTTAATTATAAAATACATGATTTTTTATCACAATGTATTGGTTAAGTTCATAATCTTTCATTGTAATAGGGATGGAAGGACCACTACCCAATTAGCCGCCTTACTAGTAAATTCATTATAATAAAATAAAAAAACAAAAGGTTTTCTTAAGGTATACCTTAAGGCACATGTTAAATTATATTTAATGAAATAATCATTGCATAGGAAATTATGAAAGTGCATAAAAAATTGTACAAATTGCTTAGAAAAATATGAAAGTATTTAAAAACATGTGCGAATATATTTTCTCTTTCAATTGGCATTAAATGGTATGATGCTTATCTTGAGATTATGTAATAACCTTGAAATAAAAGGAGATTTCATACAAGACCTTGTTCGTTCTACCCAAGTGCGATTAGCCTTAAATAATAAATATTTAGGAAGAAAAGTTATTATGAGGGCGTCCGGTATGTTGACAAAATCTTTTTCTATTTTAGGATATTGCATTATTGCACAACCCCAAAAAATGTATTCCCTCAATCCCATAAAAATTGGCCCTTTTACAAAACACGTAGATTTAAAAAAGCTATTAATGCATTGACTCTTCATTCATTAAACTTTTTCCTTTCAAAAATATATTTTTACCGTATAAAATATAAAATAAAAAATAGTGTCAAAATGGTATTAGGCTTTGTGTTGAAAGTAACTTATGATGGGTTTTCTTAACGTGTGCCTTAAGGGCACATGTTAAGCTGTAATTAATGATCTAATTATTGCATTGAAAATGATAAAAAAATAGCATTGTAAATATGAAAGTTGTTTGGAAAACTATGAAAACATATTTTTCCATGCACTGATTGGCTATTAATTACAGTTTAACATGTACCTTTAGGGCATACAATTAAAAAAAAAACCATTTATGATATAAAAAGGGCCAAGCTATTGCCACCACTCAAAATACTCTAAGCCCCTAATATTTAAATAATTTGTGAAATTCTTTATATTTAAATATAAATTTACCAATAAGGACATGTCTACTTAAAGACTTTAAAAATTTTCTATCCCCACCCCACTCCACCCCCAACTCCAAAAACATTCCACCATTTATAGACTTTATGCTTTCACAAACCCTAACAATTTTGACACCAAATCCATATTTACATGAAAAATTAGTGTTTCTCATGTTATATTGAATAATGGACAAGAAAAACATTGATAGAGATGATATTAGTAATCAAAAAGTTAAGTATTTATACACTTTTTATCAAGTTTAACTTCAGTTTTTCGCATGCTGAATTTCGTCTTGTTCTGTTTTTTGACTCCGAACATGTTTACAATGTTCATTTCTGTAACACCGAACTTTTTTAATGCGTTCCGACTTCTAAGTCCGAATAAAGTTATTTTATTCCATTTTCCAACTCTGAACAAATGAATATTATTCGGTTATGTAACTCCGAACAAATGAATATTGTTCACCTGTAGGAGTCCGAACAAGCTTGTGTTGTTCCATTTTAAAACACCGAATAACTTAACTATACAACAATTGAGAATTGTTCATATATGTAATTGTGAATAGATTTTAAGTGTTCGTATTTATAAGTCAGAACAAATAATAGAGGTTCGGTTTTAAAGGTCCGAATATTTTTATATTGTTCTTTTCTATAAAGCCGAACATATATACTTTATTCTTACTAATAAGTCCGAACATATATAATATGTTCTTACTAATAAGTCCGAACATATATACTTTGTTCTTATTAATAGGTCCGAACAGGTTGGGGGTGGGGTGGAAAAATGTTAGGGAATTTTTTCTTGAGGGTATTTTAGGAAGATAAGGGGGTGCTTTCAGTAAAATATGAGGGGATTTAATTAGTAGGGGGCTTAGAGTATTTTGAGTGGTGGCAATAGCCTGGCCCTATAAAAAACAGTAAAATAGAAAAATAAAAAAAATATATATGATTTGATTTTTCCAACTTAACAAACATTTTAGTATTAAAAAAGAAAAAGAAAAAAGAAGGTCCCATCCTTATGATGGAAGAATACCATACCATTGGATAGAGAATAGCCCAAAAATTTCACTTAAAAGTTTCATTATAAGTGAAACTTGTTAAAATTCACTTGTGTACATGATTTGTCCACAACTACTGGTTAAGTTCATGGTCTCCCATATGAACTAAAATCATGCGTCAACTTTGGATTGGCACACGTGTGAGTCTATTTTGATATATTTTTAACTAAATTTACATTAATTAGATAAATTCAATATGATAAATTTGATAATGCGACACATATTGAATTACAAGTACTAAATAGCTGAAAAACAAGAGAGCTCATGGTACGAGGACCCTCTAACAGCCTTTAATTTATTCAATTATTTCAAAATATTAAGGGCTTATTTTCAACCCTTTTTTTTTTTAGTAGTTAATTCACTCCTTCACACCCTTCTTGGCTACTCCACATCCCTCTACGAGTAAAAAAGGTGTGGACTTAATATTTCTCCTTCATGCCTCATTTTGATGTGAATTTTTTATTTTTATTTTTATTTTTTAATGAGTAAAAGGGGTAGTTATGTTATACTTGCAAGCTACTTCGATCTCTCCCCTTCTATGGTCGAGCTCAAGCTGAACTTCAACATGGCTTAACCAGAACCAAACCAACCTCGAAGAACCTACAACAGTAGATATACAATTGTAAAGCTAAACTACTGCACTGGCTTGTGCCTTTGATTTGGGCACGTTCTTCACATGCTTCAATTAAATAAAAAATTAAAAAAATAAAAATACTGGATTAACTGGGTACTTGGTATACGAGAATGATCATAAACCTGAACAGAATGAAATAAAATTACTCATTTGTTAAGCCGTCAACTGGATCTCAGAGAACTGAGAGAACGGAGAGGATAAGGTTATAAAAACTCTGAAAATGAATCTGTTCCTAAACAATTTTCACAAATTTCCTTTCCTTCCTTTTGCTCTTTCTGAGATCCAAATAAGGCGTGACGAATTTTTCCCTTTTTTTTCTTTTGTGGGGGGGTGGGGTGGGGACAATAAAAGAGGAAAGATGCAAGAAAAAGGTTTTTATTTTACTATTTCAAGTTGCTTCTGAACACCAAGAAAGTCTTAAGAGACATTAGACAAAGTAAAAGGTGCACCTACACCATCCCAAGCAAGAGGGCCGCCACGAGGGGACCTACAGAGTGACAGAACGACTGCAAAATCGACGGTAGGTGCATTCACAAACTACAAAGTAGCCTGCTGCTCCATTTTCTCAAGAAACTTGTCTGAATTCTTTTTTTCTAATTCTTAGATTACTCCGTTGAAATTTTCAAGAAACGCAACCAAAACACCCAGCATGCCTTTCTCCACCATTTATCCCAAGAAGCTTGTCAGACTCGTTTTGTGATTCTGAGTTCATTCGTAGGGATTCACATGAAGTGCAACCAAACATACAGCCTAACTTACCTACACCCTGCTACGATATGACATAAATTAAGAGGGCTTTCTAGCATTTTTCTTGGTGGTCTTTGCAGGAGCGTTGCAAATCTCTCTTTTTCGTTTGTTGTTGTTGCTGTTGTTGTTGTTATTGTTGCCACCCATGCTTGCTGCACTTTTGCCCTGAACTTCCAGTGCATCCATCACAAAAAACTTTAACATCCATAAAGTGGATTCACTCTGCATAAAGAAGACAGAACACCAATATAACCTTGAGAACTTATTCAAATTTGGTACGTGGAATCTATAACACAGCATTAGTAGCAGTATAAACAATTACCTGAGCACCAATGTCAACCTCCACCACTTCGGCTGTTGCTTGGAAGCTTGGATTATTCTGTTTAATAATCTGCAATGCCTTAGTAAGATCTTCAAGAGACAATCTGGTTATGGCTGCCCACAGTTTTCTTTTCTCTTCAGTTGACATTTTTCTGTAACAAGATTCTCAAGTTAGCCTCATGTGTCACGTAACACCCACACAAAAAACAAAAACAGCTTCTCTTTTTTTTTTTTTTGGCAGCGGAGGAGCCAAAAGAATGCATTAAAATGCAAACTTAATCAAGTTGTAAATAACAAAATAATAATAATAATGGAATTTTATTTCAGAGGCACTTGTTCCCTCAAAGTTAATTGCAATACTACTGACTCTTAAATACAACTATAAAAACCATAATATTGGAATTCTATTTCATAATTCCACTAAGACCACATTCTTGGTGGGATATTCAATAGCTTTACGTTTTAAACCATACAATAACCCTTGCGGAAATTAAGTTTGCTAACAGTACTCTCTCCACATGTTTTGAAGAGAATAGATCAAGTGACCGAACTCTAAAGATGTTATTGATTGATGAAAACCAAAAATATTGACAGATACTTGGCAATGCATAAGTAACTCAGTTCCCATAACTTTATTCCACTTAAGCAAAATATATGAAGGCACCTCAATTTGACGCCTATTACCAATTTACCATAAATCCAGCAGTGGCATTTTCAGTACCTTCTAGGTGCATAAAAGTTGTACCAATGCAGAAGAAACTAGGTAACCATAACTGGGGAAGAAACCTGGTTCCAACTGGATTTAATAGCAAACCAAATAACGACTGTACCAATTGCAATTTAATCTTTCAACTCAAATGTACAACAGCACTACTGCTGCGAATGGATAATGTTCAACATGATAATATGTACTGGTGCTTATATCATATATATCCAGTACATCAGATAAAAATGATAAAGCAATCTCACCCAAACACGTCATATTTAACCAGTGATGAGGCCAACTAACGGAAGTCAAGAGAAGACCATTCCATATCCCATTTAATAGCACAATTAAATAACATTCTCTTTAGTTTTGTTCATGAAATCAAATAAGGAGGGAGAAACATCTGACAAGTTGATGAAAGTTAAATCATATCAAACAACCAGTACAAGTAAACTTCTTAAGTTATATGAGATTACTATATTAGACACTGTTGTTAGAGAACAAACCTGCACTTTTGAACAACTATTTCACTGAGTTCTTCCAAATGCATATCAACCTCGTAAAGCTGGAAATGGGTTTAGAATAATACGTTCAAATAATGTACCACATCATAGTCACGGTGTAAGATAAAACAATGTGTGCTGATTCAATTTGAATATCAAATAGGAAGAACAACCTCAACATGTTTGGAAAATTCCAAGTTTATACTACACGTGCACACACACACACACACACACACACATATAATATATATATATATATATATATATATTCATTTTAAATTTATATTTGAAAAAATGGTTCGGAAATTTTAACTCACCTCATTACTTATATCTCTAGCCATTTTGGAATGAGCAGCTTCCTGGGCACGCTGCACATCCAACTGTGCCTCTGCTTCCTCCTCTTCTCGTCTTTTTTCCTGAGAGTACATTGCTTTGGAAGTCAACAAATCATTCAAAACCATAAAAAAGAAATCAGTATACCTATTTGGCAAAAGGAACCACATTAATGAACCCATAGTGACTTCATAGACCAAAAACGATTAAGTCCAGGCTAGAGCCATGTATACTGGGACAGCAAGTTACCTCGTCAACAACTTTTGGCAGAAAATGCAACCACTTTTCCTCGAATTTATCCAGCAAAGTTTTGGCCATAACGTGAACATCACTTCTTTCTTCATTATATTTCATTGCATTCTTGAAAACCAACCTCACATCAGCACCTATCTCTCGGACGTTTTTATATCCGGCACCATCCTTAGCCTCCATTTTATTTTTTATTGTACTGAAGTCCATAGGCTTGTCAATAACCTAGCATACACCAACTACAACAAATTTATGATAGGCATACACAGAAGAAGTCCAAAATAAAAATAAAAAATGGCAGGGGAACAAAGAAAAGGCTGCCACAAGCAAATTAATAGGAAATCCAACAAAAAAGCCAGATTCAGCAACACCCAAGGACACGTATGGTGATAGGTTTTACTCTCAATAAGACGCCATACAAGCTCAACAAGAGAATATTAGTGTGTCAAAAATTCCCGGATATTAGTGTGACCAACCCTTACCGCATGCATGCATATCTACATGTGTCCCACACAAGCTTGGACACTTGGTAACAGTGTCCAACTTTATTTACTTACTGCTTACCGCATGCATATCTACATGTGTCCCACATAAGCTTGCACACTTGGTAACAGTGTCCAACATTATTTACTTACTGAAACTGTGTCAAAACATTGTGGTATACTGATATCCATCCTTATTATAGGACACACTACAAAGCCAATATTGTACTTATGATACACCGATGCTCCCAGAATGGAATAAATTACCTATATTATAGCCAATATAATTTTTTATGACTATCAAAGACAGCTTACATACGGTTCTTCCCTACAAACACATGCGTAATTACAAAATATGTCTCTGTGTTCTATAACACAAATACACTAAAGCACATAGTCAGGTTTTCAACTTTGGGAAGTTGTACCAGACACCCAAGTTTCTTCGGAGGCAGATAAATAATTCAATTTGTACTTAACAAATTTCATTTTGTAAAATATATTGAAACGGATCAGACACAAAGGAGATGGGTGCTGTAAACATATGTCAACGCACATAATAACACATCTGGGTTGAACCATATTGATCAACAGTGATAAAGAGAAAGAACCGAGAAACTTTACCTCATAGTAGTCATGCAATTCAAGAAGTTTAACATCTACAGGCTGCTTAAAGGGCCACGCCCAGTCGTGCTGTGTGATCTGACAGTAAAGGCAGGGATGTGTCAGGAAAAATACATTGTTAATTAATAATGAGAAATAATAGGTACCTTTCTATTTCTAACCTTAAACCATCAAAGTGATGGGTCCTATAGCATAAGTTCAGTTTAATGGCATGACCATACAGACACTAGAAGTTTAAGCATCCAGGGAAAAAAAAAAAGGCAGGGAAATCGGGGGATCAATCCCAAATTCCTAATGTTTTCCACATATGCAGTAGGTCACTGAATTTCCTTTATTTCAAAAGTACACACAAGTATGAAAATGTTTCACTCTGGAAAGGCATTCCATTCTTTTGTACTGAATGTTCAGATATACCATCCAGCAAGAAAATGCATGAAGATGACTGATCACTAGCAGGTAGACAATTAAATCAACAATTGAATCTTGTGAAAAAGAGCAATCACCATATCAAATTTTTTTGACACAAAATACAGATAACTCATATTCATTATATTCCTTTAGCTTTATAAAAGACGCAGCTTTATTAGCATTTTCAAGTAGGTTGCCATGCATTCCACACGAAAATAAGAATTTAAGATTAAAAATTAAAAATAAGAAGTTGAATATGATTCTCGTAAACACTGGGATATTTTGTAAACAGAATAGCTTTTACAAGGATGGCTAAATCCTATTGAACCATTTCATCATCATGTGTACTTTTGGCATACTAAAACATAATTTCTCATCATTCAACCAAAAATGTCACCTGACATCATGTGTATAAGAAAGATATATGTATCACGCACATCATCATTCAAATTGTAGAGGAGGTCGATCACAGGAATGATTCTGTCTTTTCTTCTATATAATATCATTTGCTTATCAAAAAAAAAAAAAAAAAAAAAACTATCAAAGTAAGAGACATAAAGGTTAATTCAAGTTACATATCAACTGACTAGTTTATCTTAACTAAAATTTTGAAGTCAGTCCTATATGTGGGAACATGAAGGCTCGAACTTAACTTTGAATAGCTAAGTGAATTTTCAATATATAAGGTCTTATTAACCATCAAAGGTGTTCAACCAGCGAATTTCTGATGAGGTATTTTAGTAAGTCCATATGGTATGCCACTCATTATAGTTGTTTCAATTTTTGAAAAGAAAAAAATATAAAACAAATAAAAGAAAACAAATCTCAGTTCACCTAGAGATTTCTAAGTAGAATAAAATCCAGATTTCAAAGAAAAAAATCGAAGGGGAAAACTCCAGTGTATCAAGATTAAATCAAAGTAATATCTCTAAGCAGTTACAACACAACACAGCAATCAACGATTCCAGAGACACTTGTAAAGCATTGGAAATTACAGAACGCAATATTGTGCTGAATTGGCGCATAAGCTCTTGCATTCTCTTCGCAGCAGCTGCTTCCCTATGTGATGCATCTTGCTGCTGCTTCTTAATGCCAGGAATATGTTTCACCTTCTCTTTATCCTTCACAATTGAGCGACCTTTACAAGTGTTCAGTTGCTTTTTACTCGCTGTCAAGTAGAACTGCTCGACCTCATTCACCTTTTGCTCAAGCTGCAAGTGAAAAATATAATGCTAATGAGAAATAACCACTTATGAATGTAAAGAAGGCATCAGTAATTGAAAATTTCTGACAAGCTTAAACACAACCCAACTAACAAATGAAAAACTACATTAATTAAAAAAGAGAGCAAAATAATAATATCCATTCTTGAATAGTCAATAAAAACCATCATAGAAGAATGAACTGTACTTGTAAATTTGTCATGCTAGTGAGCTTTGTACAATTACTAATTTGGAAATTAGTATAATACTACTGAGCAATACATTGTCAGCCAAATAAAGTTGTCAGTGGCGAACTGTAATTTTGATTTTGTTTTTCTTATATGACAAACAGCAATATATTTCATATATATGTATACATATGATTTTTTTTTTTTAATTATTTATTTTTAAGACAGCTCCACTTGGATGGAAAATCTGTTTATGCATTGAACATATGCAAATTTGATTAACCTGCTGAAACTATATCAAATAAAGTATCTAACCTTAATGTGGCTTTGAGACTTTTGTTTATAATTGTAAATCTGAATTAAAAAACAAAGTCCATTTTAAGTAAAATGTATAGAATTAAAATTCTTCAGAACAAAGTGATTTTGGAGAGATCTAGATATCAGCAAGCAAAGTATTTGAGTATTTCTTCATTTCTCCATTATCAATCTCGTAGTGTATACCTCGTTTGTACTTCTGGACTTGTTTGTCTCTCTCCTTCGAATAAAACACAGTTTTTGATAGGAAATAAAGTCTCATACTTATTGAGGGGGAAAAAAGGTATTAACCCCAAACGTCCATGTACTATTATTACCTTCAAAGATATGTAGTAAGCATTATTCATCAACATACCTGATTTACCATCTCTAATGCATTTTACAGACTTTTACATCACCGTTGGTAAGACATAATGACAATTTTGTGGTTTCATGTTACATAATCCATTTTTTGTTTGGTAAGTACATGCACTATTTAAAATATAGTTTTAATGGTATATAGATTTAGTAAATTTCCATAAAAAAATGACACACATATATAGTTATTTTTTTCTTTTTCTTTTTGAACTTCAAAATAGGTAGATCTTACATACAAATGGGATTTATGAGCTTATGGAAGCAAAAGAATCATTAAAAAATGTTTTTCGAGTACATTTTACGCCTGAGTATTGTGCAATACCAACTTGAATAAGACCAATAGGGGTCACTACTGCCCAATATCTGACCAATTGTTATAAATAATCCTATTTAAAACAGGGTACCTGTTTGGCAACCAATATTCAGCTGCATATTGGTCAAGATATAATAACATGGGAGGAATGGTTAACCATTGACAACTTCTGTAAGGACTTATTTTGTAAATTTTTTTTTTCATTTAACATGTTACAAAATCTAATGATTTATTATATCTTTTTTTGATAAGAAACAGTTGTGTTAATCAGAAGAGAAAAATGCAAATTGGACAAGGAGTCCAAAGAGACAGGCAACATGATAAAATTCAACTCAGCCCATAACAATGTTATGGCCTGTTTTAAGATTAACGACAAACTAGGCGATAAAAGAAAAAAAATGAACATATGGAACCAACCAGATGACACATTGAAATCATAATTCCAAATCATGGAAAGCAGGTTAGTTTCTACTTCACCAGCAAATCTTACCTCATCAACCTTTGTGAATACTTCATCAACACAATGCCTGAAGCCCTCCACTTCAGCACCATTACCTTCAGTGTTTACTGTCCCCACATTTCTTACATCCGGAACTGATGCATCCATTGGTTCCATCTGATACAAGAACATTGAGTGACTGCAGTTTCATTGTTACATAGAATAACTACCCAAATCAAAAAAGTGCTAAGAACCTAGGTGTGCATAGGTCTATCATTAGGCTGGTATTTTAAGATTTGGACCTATTTCACTCTTTTCTCTCTCTCATTCAATACTTGGAAATCATGACCAACCAAGGCACAAGGTTTCTTTCAGACATGTCACCAAACACTTGACACACAAACCTAACGTCGCCACACACTTGTGTTATAGTGTGTTGGAGGACCCAAAGTTGAGGGAGTAAAAGAATTCTTGGGTTTGTGCAATTGTACAATTCAATGGAACAAACTTAACAAAGAATCTAAAGGTATGATGTCCTTTCCCCAAAGAAATCACATTTTTGAGAAAGAAGAAGAGATACCTATGAGTCAAAAATCAAAAATCCTCACAATAACAAGAGTTAAAGATTAAAAATAGGGACATGAGATTACTTGAGATTTTGAGAAGGAGGGAAAGAGAGAGAAGATACAGAAGAAGGCAGAGAATTTGGCCAACGGCCACACCTCCAAAGAAAATAGGGTCTGGCGGGCGGCAGTCTGCTTAGTGCTTCTGGGATAGCTGGCTAGGGCTTAGGGTGCGTTTGGTTTGCGGGAATGGATTAATGGGAATGGGTATCCCATTCCTAGGAGGCAGATTTTTATTCCTAGGATGCCCATACCCATTATCTTACCAGTGTTTGGATGAACCAAAAATCTTACAAGGGAATCAAATTTTCATTCCCATTCCAGCAGTTTTGTTAAATTTATTTAATATAGGAATGGAATCAAAATTAATTAAGTTTCTAAAAAAAAAACCCCTTCCTACAATACATGATTGATGTTGATTGAACTTACAATTTTTTTTTCTTGTGAAAAAGCACAACCAACTTTTAAAATAATAATAATAAAAAAAGCTCACCTCATGCAATACCAATTTTCCATCATTATTTATTTCTATTATTATAATTACTGTTCTGATATTATTTTCTATACTCTAAAATTGACGGGTAGATGGGGAAGCCTAGCTATTTCTTAGATCTATATATTTATTCATTTAATTAATTTGAATGACAGTTATGAATGAGTTAATATTACATTCGTAGTGCTAGTCATGTAACATTAGTCTATCAATTTTTTGATTGATTCTTGTAGAAGGCTAGTTTAACTCTAGAATCATACACTGCTCAGAAAAATCAAATCTTATCAGCACAAAAAACATAAGATACATTTCCAGCGCGTGCTCATAAAAATCAATTGCTGCAACCTTCCCAGGGGTGGAGCTTAGCGTAGACTGAGGGGGGCCATGGCCCCTTCAAATTTTTCAAACAAATTGACATTAGTTCTCATAGTTTAATATTTTTGAAATTTTGTTTAGGTGGCCACTCCAAAACTTTTAACTTGACTTGAAGTATGTTATAATTTTACCCAAAGGCTCCCCAACTTAAATGATAAGAGAACTTGGCATAAGGAGAACTTTCATTCTCTAGGAGCTTGTTTGATTGTTCAAATGGAAATAAACAATTAAGATTTATTTTACATATTATTGAATACATAAATCCATCATATTTAACGGACAAATAGAACTAATGGCCCTTAGGCCTAATGGCATATTCCATCTCAATAAGGATGTGGGGGTTGCGGATGTCTTGGTTTTGATCAAGTCCGTGTAGATATGTACATATGTTCTCCTATCGTTCGGCAAAAAAAAAAAAGAAAAAGAAAAAAAAGAATGAACAAATTCATATGGGTGTGTGTTTTCTTTTATTGTGTGTTTTCTTCTAGAGTTTGATTGTAAGCTCACATTTGTTTTTATAAATAAGACTATAGTTTGGGACACGTTATACATACCGAATTTCCAGGGTTTAGTGAAATATGATTCTTACAGAAAAATCTTAATGGGTGTAAGAGTAAAATTCTTACACCATAAGTAAATTGATCCTACCTCTTTTTTATCAAAAAATTATTTTTTATAATAATTATAGAATAAGACTTTGAGGTAAAAGGAAAAATAATAATTACATAATTTTTTTAAGCTGGCCACCCCAACCCACAATTCCTAGCTCTACCCCTGAACCTTCCAATCACCATAGATTTCACTTGGGTCGCTCATGTAGATCTGAAAGCCAAAATTTTAATCATAGCCTTCAAATCAAAATAAAACACCAAAAGGACGAAGCCCACCAAACTATGTGCATCATTTCTTGGTGTTGCGGAGAGATTGGACAAGCTGTTCAATAGGCATTAGTTCTACGCAAGCATAAGTATAGATTGGACCCTGGTTGTGTTATAAGGATGTTCACATTAGGCCTATCAACATCACATGCTACAAATAATAATAGCAAGAAAGATTACAATACTTGGCTTCTAGAGAACATCAGAAAACCAACAGATTTCATATCTTTGAACCTCACTCCCCAATTTACTTCAGCACCTATGGACCTTCATATCGTGTGTACGCAATATTGATGAACTATGGGCTGAGAAGATTGTAAACATACTAGAACACAAAGGAAAGTGAAGAACCCCCTAAATTCTTCTATTCTTTTATAAATTTTGTATGATCTCTAAGCCAAAAAACAAAGGGCAGAAAAATATATATATATATATTATTCAAGCATTTTAACAAACAGTTGGTGACATTACCCTTCCCCTCCACCTTTGTGAAGACGATAAGAAGAAAAAGAAGAAACACCTTCATAAGAATGAGCACCTAGAGCTCATTAATGCAACTCAACAAATCAAAGGGCAGCATACAAAATATATATACACACACATACGCACAAACTAGTTACCCAACAAGGGATTCAGAACTTTCAAAGCATTAATATTTCATTCGATCACAGCTTGACATGGAAATTTAAGTAAATTAATCTGATTTCCCATGGATAGAGAAAGACAGACCTAATAACAAGCAAGAGACCTAGAAACAATCATAAAGGCGCAGTCATAGAAACAATCGTTGTGGAAGACGTACTAAATCAGTGCAAGCTAATCTTTCGCGGGAACAATCGTGGGTAAGGTCTTCAAAGATGGAGAGAGTGAGGCGATCTTCGGTATGAGTAGACACGAGAGAGACGGACAGAGACGGCAGAGTAGTACAGATACGAAAGGAAAGTTGGTTTTGTTCGGTCCTTAGAATGAGACCATTTTACCCCGCCTAAGGCCACGCCGTTTTAAGCCATTTTCTTTCGCGGGTTTTTCCTCCCATGTTGTACCTGAGACAGAACGAGAGTCGAATGCTGCACCCACTACCAAATTGAGATCATTCACGCCGCTTTTACCCCTCGGTACTTCATGATAAAATGTTAGTGCCGTTGAATTTAAAATCCTGAGCAGCTTGTCTGTAATAAGTCAGAAGGAGAACTTTCATGCATTTGACACGGGTCATGTGGTGTAATCAACCAATGAAATCAAAGTAAAATAAGATTGTGGGGTCAAAAGTACTTTGATAATCTCGAGTCATCCCATCCAGCCTCTCATGCCCTAAGGTAACATATGTGCTATAATGGCCCAGACGTCAAGTCATGATCCCAAAAACTGAGTGAGTCTTCCATGTAACTGTGACATGGCGACGTAGTGTCATGGGCCAATAGGAGAGGAGGAAAAAGTACTCTGACAATCTCACTTTCTTCCTCTCTTATTAGCTTGTTACACCATGTCATCCGTGTCACAGTTACATACAAGTTTTTCTCCCCAAAAACCTATCATCCATTCAAATTGCATGCCATAATTTTCTTGCGTGAAGTTGGAATTAGTTCAATATTCAATAGTAATCATTGGCTAGCCATAAAAATAAAATAAAAGATAAAAAATCTTATTCAAATCATGGGTTTGCATGAAATACCTACTAGTATTTTTATTCAACCCTTAGAAGATGAACAATTCCATGAGCTAGGGCTTCTGATGCTAGCATAAAAACATTGCTTTCCTTGTCTTCGGATACAAGCCATAAGGTTCACCACTCATTCTCTGTACATGATTTGTCCACAACTACTGGTTTAAGTTCATGGTCTCTCATGTGAACTAAAATCATGTGTCAAACTTTGGATTGGCACGTGTGAGTAATGTATTTTTAACTAAATTTATATTAATTAGACAAATTTAATATGATAAATTTGATAATGAGACGCATATATTTGAATTGCAAGTACTAAATAGCTGAAAAACAAGAGAGCTCATGCTACGATGACCTTTTAACAGCCTTTAATTTATTCAATTATTTCAAACTATTAAGGGCTTCTTTTCAAACACAACCCCCCCCCCCCCCCCCCCCCTCTCCCTTTTTTATTTTTTTTTTTGTTAATTCAGTCCTTCACACCTTTTTTGGATACTCCACACCTCTCAACGAGTAAAATAGGTGTGGACTTAACATTTCTCCTTCTCGCCACAGTTTTATGTGAATTTTTATTTTTATTTTTTAATGAGTAAAAAGGTGGTGATGTTATACTTGCAAGCTATTCGATCTCTCCCCTTATGGTCGAGCTCAAGCTGAACTTGAACATGGCTTAACCAGAGACCAAGCCAACCTGGAAAAACCTACCCAACAGTAGATATATAATCGTAAAGCTAAACTACTGCACTGGCATGTGCCTTTGATTTGGGCACATTCTTCACATGCTTCAATTAAAAATTAACAATAAAATAAATTACTGGATTAAATGGGTAATTAGTATACAAGAAGGATCAGAAGCCTCAACAGAATGAAATAAAATTACTCATTTGTTAAGCCTCTAATTGGATCTCAGAGAGCGGAGAGAAGGAGAGGATAAGGTTATACATACCCTGAAAATGAATCTGTTCCTAGACAATTTTCACAAATTTCCTTTCTTTTGCTCTTTCTGAGATCTAAATAAGGTGTAAGGAATTTTTCCCCCTTTTTTTTTTTTTTAATTTTTATTTTTTTGTGGGTTGGGGGGACTTACAGAGGAAAGATGCAAGAAAAAGGTTTTTTACTCTTTCAAGTTGCTTCTGAACACCAAGAAAGTCTAAGAGACGTTAGACAATGTAAAAGATGCACCCACACCATCCCCAAGCAAAAGAACCGCCACGGGGGGATCTACAAAGTGACAACAATTGCAAAATCGACGTTTGGTTACATTTCAGGGACACAATGTAAAAGATGCACCTACACCATCCCCAAGCAAGAGGACCGCCACGGGGGGATCTACAAAGTGACAGAACGATTCCAAAATCGACGATTGGTTACTTTTCAGGGACACAGTGGGCATCTAAAAACAAGTTTCAGTTGCAACACTGGTAGGTGCATTCACAAACTATAAAGCAGCCTGCTCTCCATTTTCTCAAGAAACTTGTCTGACTTGTTTTTTCTAATTCTTAGATTACTTGGTTGAAATTTTCAAGAAACGCAACCAAAACACCCAGCATGCCTTTTTCCAACATTTATCCCAAGAAGCTTGTCAGACTCATTTTGTGATTCTGAGTTCATTCGTAGGGATTCCCATGAAGTGCAGCCAAACATACAGCCTAACTTACCTACACTCTGCTATGGTATGACATAAATCAAGAGGGCTTTTTAGCCTTTTTCTTGGCAGTCTTTGCAAGAGCGTCGCAAATCTCTCTTTTTCGTTTGTTGTTGTTGTTGTTGTTGTTGTTGTTATTGTTGCCACCCATGCTTGCTGCACTTTTGCCCTGACCTTCCAGTGCATCCTTCACAAAAAACTTTAACCTCCATAAAGTGGATTCACTCTGCATAAAGAAGACAGAACACCAATATCGTTACCCTGAGAACTTATTCAAATTTGGTACATGGAATCAATAACACAGCATTAGTAGAAGTATAAATAATTACCTGAGCATCAATGTCAACCTCCACCACTTCGGCTGTTGCTTGGAAGCTTGGATTATTCTGTTCAATAATCTCCAATGCCTTGGTAAGATCTTCAGGAGACAATCTGGTTATGGCTGCCCCCAGTTTTCTTTTCTCTTCAGTTGACATTTTTCTGTAACAAGATTTTCAAGTTAGCTTTCCTGTGTCACCCAACACCCAAAAAAAAAAAAAAAAAAAAAAACAATAAGAGTTTACCTTTTCTTTTTTTGCGGTGGAGGAGTAAAAATAATCAAGATGTAAATAACAAAATTATAATAATAATGGAATTTTATTTCAGAGGCACTTGTTCCCTCAAAGGTTTTTTTTTTTTTTTCTTTTTTTTTATCTGCAAAATGAAATATTATTAATATGGATAAACTGCACATACAAAGAAAACCTCCCTGGAAAAACAAAACACCAAGGACAACACTCTCAACAAAACTCCCCATAAGGAGCTACAAAATCACCCCTGACTAAACCAAAAAACCACACCAGAAACTCCCAATCATCGAGAAGCACTAGCAAACAAAGAAACTGCTCCGACAGCAATCAAAACACGAAACCTCAACAAGCAGAAACCTCAAAGAGCAGAAGGCCAACAGCACCAAACAATGGAAGCAAAACAAGAAATCTAAACATAAGCGCCAGAAAAAGTTGACGATCCCCAAACAAATTGCAAAAAGCACCAAAAACAACGAAGGGGAGAAGCAATCTTTTCAAAACAGCAGCATTGAAATTAGAGCAGGATCCGAGCAACATGAAGAAACAAAATAGAGATGGCAGTAGAACCCCCACAAGAGAACCAACAAAGCTCCAGCAGAATATGAAAGAACTTAGAAGTTTGGCCACAACAATTGCAACTGCCAAAAAAAAATCCAGCTTTAACCAATCTTCTACAAACTAAATACCCAAAACTAAAGGTCTAAACAAAAGCAACCCAACCCAACCCAACCCAACCCAACAATGCCAATAACCATCATGAAGATCACACCTTAGCAAACACTTAATAGCCCTTTTTTTTAATTCCCAGCAAAATTCCTATCCCTTTTTCGGTGATGTTTCTCTTTGACAATTGAATACTGGATATCATCCTCTCTCATTCCTTCAAAAAAAAGTGTCCCAATCAACAAATTGCACTGGGGATTTGATCCTTACCCTTTCTGCTCTTTTCTTCTTCACGAATATTACCATTCTCAGGTACAGGCTTAACACCCATAGCAACAAGGTCAGAGTAGACATCACAACTCACAGCCCCAAGAACAGGACCAACTTCGGAAGGAATCTGAGAAGAGCTAAGCTTCCCGATACCAACAGCAGACTCGTGAGCTAACTTATCCAAGATAGGTTGTAACCCAAAAAGGTCACTATCAGATCTACCAGAATCAATGGCTCCATCCAACCCAGAAAAATCATTGCCAAGTGCCAACTAAACTTACTTGATTGATAGCACCCACTTCAACCTCCAACCTACCAGCCTTTTGGTTTTCATCCTCAACCAGAAACCTTGAAAGCTCAACCTTTCCATTGTTGACAAAACAATGCTCCCAATCATGATGAACTGGAAAGCTAAATCTGGACTCCTCTTGAATTCTAACCACATAATCTCTAAGTAAAACCTTCAAGGATAAAGTCTTGCATATATTTAATTGCTCTGTTAAAAAAAGAACCCTACCAGTCTAAGATTTTCCTTTGAGAAGTGCTTGTCAACAAAGATCGCCTTCCCCACACAATCTCCAATCTTCCAAAAGGTAGCATCACTCCAAGCATGCAAGGGAACCCCTTCAACACAAAGCCAAGCCAACTGATCAGCATTCACAAATTTGGAATCCCAAGTATTAATATGAACAAACCAATTGCATTGCTTGTTACCCTCATCTTTCAAGAAAAATAGTTTAGAATCCATATCTTGGAAAATAATCAACACCTTGTTCCCACCCAAAGGCCTAATTGAGAGATCACAAGCCACTACAGCATTAATATTCTCCTCCAATAACAGAATACTCTCAATAGAAATTACCTCACCAACTGCACAACAAAGTAACCAATCCTCATCCACTTCCTCTGCCACAATAGACTCAAACCTATCCTCCTTATTATCCACAACATCTTCAGAGACCCCTTGCTTTAATCAATCCACATATTTTTTGCCACTAACAACCTCTGCAGATACTCAACCCCCAGCACAGCTAATTAGTTTATCACCTTCAAGATGATGACTACCATCTTTAAAACACACCCTCTCATTTGAAGTAGAATTATTTATCATGGAACCCCAACTGTAATCCGCCAACTTAACAAGAAGCTTTGAATGATGAAAAGCAATGCCATTTAATCTAAGAACAGCCCTACGGGCTTCTTCAATGGATTCAAATCTGATCAATCCAAACCTGGAATATGTACCTTTTCTCCTTTTGTTGGGAATAAACGAATCCCTAACCTTCCCATAGCAGGAGAAGATATTCTTCAACCAAACCTGATTCATACCCAAAGGAAGATTATCCACAAAAACTGTAACTAGATTCTCCCACCTGACCTTGGAAGCCATACTACCCCTATTGTGAATCGACATGCGAAATTAAGCCACAATTACTCGCTTTCACCAGTTCTGAAACTTAGACGAACCCCCAACTCAACACCTACAAGAAGCCCAAACCAAACAACAACACAATTCAGACCCAAAATTCATCCAACCCCAAGCCTCCAGTATACTTCACGTTGACAAAAAAAATCCTCTACTGACGTTGGCAAACAATGAAGAGACCCACACTCCCAGTCTGACATAAGCAGCCCCAACCAAAGAACAACAGACCAAACTACAGAAGAACGAAACTCCTAGCCAAATGAAGCCCCCAAGAAGAAAAGCCCGAAACAAGATTGAAGATTGGAGCCATAGACGCGAACGAAATTAGAAGGATCAGAAAAAAGGAGAGGAGCAGAGCAGGCGAGCAGCACGGTGCCCAAAAAAAAAGGAGGCGCAGCACCAACGAATAGGAAACAGAACCCCAAATAGGCAAAAAAGAACCCTAGATGAAACCCAAAAAACGAAACCTCGAGAACAGAGACAAAAGGAACCTACAGAAAGGCAAGATCGGAGCCCAAGAAACACCCCTGAAACCAAAAAGAAAAAGGACCAAAGAGATAAAACAGAGGAAGAGCCAAGAGGGAAAAGAGAAGAACGAAAAACCAGCAGTGAAGAAAGAGAGAAAGGCAGGACGCCGGAGGGGAAGGAATGGGAAGGGTCATTCGAATACTTGCTTTGCCTTAAATACAACTATAAAAACCATAATGTTGGAATTCTATTTCATAATTCCACTGAGACCATTCTTGGTGGAAGATTCAATAGCTTTACGTTTTTAACCATACGATACCCATTGCGGAAATTAAGTTTGCTAATAGTACTCTCTCCACATGTTTTGAAGTGAATAGATCAAGTGACCAAACTCTAAAGATGTTATTGATTGATGAAAACCATAAATATTGATAGATACTTAGCAATGCACAAGTAACTCAGTTCCTATAACTTTATTCCACTTAAGCAAAATAGATGAAGGCACCTCAATTTGACTCTATTACCAAAAAACCAGCAGTGGCATTTTCAGTACCTCGTAGGTGCATAAACGTTGTACCAATGCAGAAGAAACTACGTTTCCATAACTGGGGAAGAAACCTGGTTCCAATTGGATTTAATAGCAAATCAAATAACAACTTCACCAATTGCAATTTAATCTTTCAACTCAAATGCGCAACAGCACTACTGCTGTGAATGGATAATGTTCAACATGATAATATGTATACTATATATATCCAGTACATCAGATAAAAATGATAAAGCAATCTCACCCAAACACATCAAATTTAACCAGTGATGAGGCCAACTAACAGAAGATATGGAAAGACCATTCCATATCCCATTTATCAGCACAATTAATAACATGGTCTCTAGTTTTATTCATGAACTCAAATAAAGAGGGAGAAAACATCTGACAAGTAGATGTAAGTTAAATCATACCAAACAGAGTAAACTTTTTCAGTTATATGAGGTTACTGCATTAGACATGTTGTTAGAGAACAAACCTGCACTTTTGAACAACTATTTCTCTGAGTTCTTCCAAATGCATATCAACCTCATAAAGCTGAAATGGGTTTAGAATAATACGTTCAAATGATGTACCACATCATAGTCACAGTGTAAGATAAAACAATGTGTACTGATTCAATTTGAATATCAAATAGGAAGAACAACTTCAACATGCTTGGAAAATTCCAAGTTTATGCTACACGCACACACACACACACACACACACATATACCCATCCTTGGGTAGCCTAGTTGGTAAGGGTGAACTTGTGATTGTGTGGGTAGGCGCACGGTCTCGGGTTCGATTCCCCACTAAGACAACCCAAGATTTAAGTGGGGGCCGTGGCGGTGGGTTGCTGCGCTAGTCTCCCTGGGGGTTTAGGTTCCATGGGTGGGTCTAAAAGGCCCTGCTATGGGATTGTTCCACCGTTATCCAAAATATAAATATATATATATATATAGATATATATATTCATTTTAAATTTTTATTTGAAAAAAAGGTTCAAACTCACCTCATTACTTATATCTCTAGCCATTTTGGCATGAGCAGCCTCCTGGGCAAGCTGCATATCCAACTGTGCCTCTGCTTCCTCCTCTTCTCGTCTTTTTTCCTGAAAGTGCATTGTTTTGGAAGTCAACAAATCATACAAAAACCATAAATAAATAAAAATCACTATACCTATTTGGCAAAAGGAACCACATTAATGGACACATAGTGACTTCATAGACCAAAAATCATTTAGTCCAGGCTAGAGCCTTGTATATTGGGACAGCAAGTTACCTCATCAACAACTTTTGGCAGAAAATGCAACCACTTTTCCTCAAATTTATCCAGCAAAGTTTTGGCCATAACGTGAACATCACTTCTTTCTTCATTATATTTCATTGCATTCTTGAAAACCAACCTCACATCAGCACCTATCTCTCGGACGTTTTTATATCCGGCACCATCCTTAGCCTCCATTTTATTTTTTATGGTACCGAAGTCCATAGGCTTGTCAATAACCTAGCATACACCAACTACAACAGATTTATGAAAGGCATACACGGAAAGAGTCCAAAAACGAAAATGGAAGGGGAACAAAGAAAAGGCTGCCACGAGTGAATTAATAGGAAATCCAATAAAAAAGCCAGAATCAGCAACATCAAGGACATGTATGGTGATAGGTTTATACTCTCAATAGGATGCCTTACAAGCTCAACAAGAGAATATTAGTTGTCAAACACTTCCCGGATATTAGTGTGACCAACACTAACCGCATGCATGCATATCTACATGTGTCCCACACAAGCTTGGACACTTGGTAACTGTGTCCAACTTTATTTACTTACTGCTTACTGCATGCATGCATATCTAAATGTGTCCCACACAAGCTTTGACACTTGGTAACAGTGTCCAACATTATTTACTTACTGAAATGTGTCAAAAGAATGTGGTATACCGGTATCCATCCTTATTATAGGACACACTACAAAGCCAATATTGTACTTATGGTACACCGATGCCCCCAGAATGGAATAAATTACCTATATTATAGCCAATATAATTTTTTATGACTAACAAAGACAGCTTACATACAGTTCTTCCCTACAAACGCATGCATAATTAAAAAATATGTCTCTGTGTTCTATAACACAAATACACTAAAGCACATACATAGTCACGTTTTCAACTTTGGGAAGTTGTACCAGACACCCAGGTTTCTTCATAGGCAGATAAATAATTCAATTTGTATTTAACAAATTTCATTTTGTAAAATATATTGAAACAGATAAGACACAGAGGAGATGGGTGCTGTAAACATATGCCAACGCACATAATAACACATCTGGGTTGAACCATATTGATCAACAGTGATAAAGACAAATAACCAAGAAAATTTACCTCATAGTAGTCATGCAATTCAAGACGTTTAACATCAACAGGCTGCATAAAGGGCCACGCCCACTTGTGCTGTGTGATCTGACAGTAAAGGCAGGGATGTGTCAGGAAAAATATATTGTCAATTAATAATGAGAAATAATAGGTACCTTTCTATTTTTAACCTTAATCCATCAAAGTGATGGGTCCTCTAGCAGAAGTTCAGTTCAATGGCATGACCATACAGACACTTAAAGTTCAAGCATCCAAAAAAGAAAAAAAAAGTGCAGGGAAATCAGGGGATCAATCCCAAATTCCTAATGTTTTCCATATATGCAGTAGGTCACCGAATTTCCTTTATTTCAAAAGTACACACAAGTATCAAAAAATGTTTCACTCTGGAAAGGCATTCCATTCTTTTGTACTGAATGTTCAGATATACCATCGAGCAAGAAAATGCATGAAAAAGACTGATCACTAGCAGTAGACAATTAAATCAACAAGTGAATCTTGTGATAAAGAGCAATCACCATATCAAATTTTTTTGACACAAATACAGATAACTCATAGTCATTATATTCCTTTAGCTTTATAAAACACACAGCGTTATTGGCATTTTCAAGTAGGTTGCCATGCACTCCACAAGAAAATAAGAAGTTTGGATTAAAAATTAAAAATTAAGAAGTCGAATATGATTCTCATAAACACAAGGATATTTTGTAAATAGAATAGCTTTTACAAGGATGGCTAAATCCTATCGAACCATTTCATCATCATGTGTACTTTTGGCATACAACAAAATAATTTCTCATTATTCAACCAAAAATGTCACCTGACACCACTTGTATAAGAAGGATGTATGTACCACACTCGTCATCATTCAGATATCAAAATAAGAGACATAAAGGTTAATTCAAGTTACATATCAACTGACTAGTTTATCTTAACTAAAATTTTGAAGTCAGTCCAATATGTGGGAACATGAAGGCTCGAACTTAACTGTGAATAGCTAAGTGAATTTTCAATATAAAAGGTCTGATTAACCAGCAAAGGTGTTTAACCAGCAAATTTCCGCAAGGTATTTTAGTAAGTCCATATGGTATGCCACTTATTATAGTTGTTTCAATTTTTCAAAAGAAAAAAATATAAAACAAATTAAAGAAAACAAATCTCAGTTCACCTAGAGATTTCTAAATATAATAAAATCCAGATTTCAAAGGGGGAAAAAAAAATCGAAGGGGAAAACTCCAGTGTATCAAGATTAAATCAAAGTAATATCTCTATGCAGTTACAATACAACACAGCAATCAATGATTCCAAAGACACTTGTAAAGCATTGAAAATTACATAACGCAATATTGTGCCAAATTGGCGCATAAGCTCTTGCATTCTCTTCGCAGCAGCTGCTTCCCTACGTGATGCATCTTGTTGCTGCTTCTTAATGCTAGGGAATATGTTTCTCCTTCTCTTTATCCTTCACAATTGAGCTACCTTTACAAGTGTTCAGTTGCTTTTTACTAGCAGTCAAGTAGAACTGCTCGACCTCATTCACCTTTTGCTCAAGCTGCAAGTGAAAAATATAATGCTAATGAGAAATAACCACTTACGAATGTACAGAAGGCATCAGTAATTGAAAATTTCTGACAAGCTTAAACACAACCCAGCTAATAAATGAAAAACTACATTAATTAAAAAAGAGAGCAAAATAATAATATCCATTGTTGAATAGTCAATAAAAACCATCATCGAAGAATTAACTGTAGTTGTAAATTTGTCATGCTAGTGAGTTTTGTACATTTATTAATTTGGAAATTAGTGTAATACTACTGGGCAATACATTGTCAGCCGAATAAAGTTTTCAGTGGCAACTGTAATTTTGATTTTGTTTTTCTTATATGAAAAACAGCAATGTATTTCATATATATGTATACATATGAACTTTTTATTTTTTTAAGACAGCTCCACTTGGATGGAAAATCTGTTTATGCATGGAATATATGCAAATTTCATTAACCTACTGAAACTAAATCAAATAAGGCATCTAATAAGAAAAAATGATGATGATGATTATGACATGGGACTTGTTGACTTGTTTCAAAAGCCATACAAAAGAAGAAGAATAAATTTAAAGAATGCTTCCAATTAGAGCAAGTACCATGCTAGGACAAAAATAGAGTTCACAGAAAAGGTTGGTCCACTTCAAATCAGCTGTCAATCTTTTGAGAACTTTGTGTTTTACATTGAAGTGGCTTTGAAAAAAAGGGTCCTGCTGTGGGGTGGTCCCACCGTTATCAAAAAGAAAGAAAAAAATCTAATGATTTATCATATCTAACATGATAAAAATTCAACTCAGCCCATAACAATGTTATGGCCTGTTTTAAGATTAATGACAAACTAGGCAATGGAAAAAAATGAACATATGTAACTAAGGAGATGACATTGAAATCATACTTCCAAATCATGAAAAGCGGGTAGTTTCTACTTCACCAGCAAATCTTACCTCATCAACCTTTGTGAATACTTCATCAACACGATGCCTGAAGCCCTCCACTTCAGCACCATTACCTTCAGTGTTTACTGTCCCCCCATTTCTTACATCTGGAACTGATGCATCCATTGGTTCCATCTGATACAAGAACATTAAGTAACTTTAGTTTCATTGTTACGTAGAATAACTACCCAAATAAAAAAAGTGCTAAGAACCTAGGTGTGCATAGGTTTATCACTGGGCTTGTATTTTAAGATTTGTACCTACTTCACTCTTTTCTCTCACTCTCGCTCAATACTCGGAAATCATAACCGACCAAGGCACACGGTTTCTTTCAGACATGTCATCAAACACTTGACGGGCAAACCTAATGTCGCTACACATTTGTGTTACAGTGTGCTGGAGGACCCAAAGCTGAGGGAGTACAAGAATTTTTGGGTTTGTGCAATTGTACAATTCAATGGAACAAACTCAACAAGGAATCTAAGGTATGATGTACTTTCCCCAAAGAAATCACATTTTTGAGAAAGAAGAAGAGATACCCATGAGTCAAAAATCAAAATCCTCACAATAACAGGAGTTATAGATTAAAAATAGGGACATGAGATTACCTGAGATTCTGAGGAGGAGGAGGGAAAGAGAGAGAAGATACGGAAGAATGCAGAGAATTTGGCCAACGGCCACCACCTCCAAAGAAAATAGGGTCCGGCGGCGGGCGGCGGTCTGCTTAGTGCTTCTGGGATAGCTGGCTAGGGCTTAGGGTTTGCTCAGGTCTTCAAAGATCCAGAGAGTGAGGAGGTCTTCGTATGAGGAGACACGAGAGAGTCGCGAGAGACGGACGGAGACGACAGGGGAGTTACATGGTTCATACACAGGCTGCGTTTGGGAACACGGATTTAGGGATAGATTTTAAATCCATGGATTTGAAAAGCACAAATTTGAAATCAATGGATTTAAGAATTTGCAGTTTGGATAAAATACATAAAAGAAAGATTTCAAAATGTGGATTTCTAAATCCACATTTTTTATAATTTCATTTATCATACGAAAATATTGTACTCGGTATATTTTTAAATCAACTATTTGTACCTTTGGAGATCGGTGGATTTGCATGTTATCCAATAACATAAAAATAATAATAATAAAAATCAAGGCAAACAAAATATCATGGGGGCACCTTGCAAGGGATGTTAGGTCACCTTATATTGAACAAGTAGTGTAGCAATATATGGGAAATGTCAAATCCAGTTACCAGCCAGAGAACCATAAACAACAAATCAAGGCTTCCTCAAGATGCAATTGTAAAACAGGAAAAAAATCTTGAACCATACAACTCAGCATGTGTACCACTTTCCTAGTGGTCATGATCAAATTTCAATACAGTTTAAACAATGCATCTAAAATGACTTTGGAAAATACTATAAACCCCACTTAACCAAAGCATCCAAAAAATGCAACAAATCCTCTAGTGAGCCCACCACTGTAATTACAATGGCTAATCAATTTCACAGGCCACAATCTATTTGAAACTTGGAAGAGTAACATGTTGTGGGGCCTCTCTAATGTGCCTCTTGAAAAATCTTGTTGGTAAGATCTGCCCAAATTAAGAAGATTATTGCACACTACCATAAATGATGAACTGATGACGATGATGACAAAATTCAAAAATGGCATTGAAATCATGAAGATGGATTAAGATTAGTGCGCCTAGGCTACACATCATTAAGGGATAGTTGCACATATAGATATTGTAAATTGGCAAGTGTCCAATTCGATGGTTCTTCTTGATTTATTAAAGTCTAACCCTGCTTGCTACCAATTATAATATGGCCTATCAATTTCCTTGAACTCCAAAGAAAACACCCGACAATGACTCCAAAAACAGCTCCCCAAGGCACTCGTGGAAAAACAAAGCATATTCAACAATCCGAGAAGAACATAGCCAATTTCACAAAAGCTACACAAATTTCAAAGAATACAGCCAGCTTCATGGGCCCTCAACAAACCACCTAGCCACTCCAAAAAAATGTACTTCATAAAAGACAGGTGCAACACCCGAAATCGAAAAGCTTCGCACAGGCCCAAAAGCAAACACCCAGAAGACAAAGAAATGGGAGCGAAAAATGAGAGACAAGTGAACTAGGGTCATCCCAAAAAAATTCAAAAACAGCTAGAGACCAACACAAAGTACAAACAACTCAGCACAATATTAGGACACACCCAGTAAGGAATTACCCAAAAATCATACTTCCCAAAGTTGATTAATGCCAAAACCCACCAAAGTCACATACAATTGCAATCTAATTTTTCATGTTGAAGCACAAAAGATGTATTCTTATAATTAAAGTAATATTTGAAGCTGATATTTGTGGTGGATGTAATCTTTGGCGTCGAGAAGACGCCTTTCGTCACTGATGATGATGACGTTTTTGTTTGCCATATCACATAAAATAACCTCACAATTTGATCGATTCTACTCACCCTCAAACCATCAAAATCAACCTTTTGTTCCCAACAATTTTGTCAAAATTTAGCAAGGCGTAGGGTTGGGATTAGGGTTTGAGAGCAAAATAAGCTAGAGAGGGGAGAGATAACGAAGGAGATGAGAGAGAAAGTAGGGATAGAATTTGTACTTCAGAATCCTTGTTTGAGAGAAGATCACAGTTGTGCATCGATATCAGGGTGAGGACTCAAGCATCGGGTTAAATTTTTCGGGGGAGACGATTTGGAAAAACCCCCCATTGTTTTGATGGAATTTCAAATCCACAGATTTTGGCCTGGCCCAAATTCAAATCCTTCATAAATTTAGAAAGCCAAACAAGAGAAATCCAAATCTACACCACCCAAATCCATATCCCCAAACGTACCCTTATTGTTTCTTTCTTATAATAATCCATTGAAAGCACTGGTAGTAATACCCTTATTGTTTCTTTCTTATAATAATCCATTGAAAGCACTGGTAGTAATAGCTCTTCTGAAAGCATGCATTTTAATAACAACGTTTTCAATGTTTTTACTCCCTCAAGATAGACTATTGTTGGCCTGAGAGGTTTAATCCCCAAGGTTTTGATGATAACAATACATAATAAGATGTTTAAAGGACTAATGAGCATTTAAAGTGATGAATCTAGATAGGTATCAAAGCCGCTAAATGGTTCAAGCATTAAGGATCAAAATGCACAAACAAACAAAGCAAAGATGTTATGTAAGCAGCGCAATGGATCCATCAACTGTTCAAGAGCAATCAAGTTTTATCACAAGTCAATGTGTGACAATTCTAGGAAAATTTTGTAAGATTGTTTTCAATCCTTGCTCACCAGCTGAAAGGGCTTAAAACATCGCAAATTCAATGACCTTAAAGGCCTAAAAATGATTTACTTTTCAAATGGTCAAAAAGTTTAATTTTGTCTGAAAACAGGGATTTTCAGACGGCTGAAACAATGTTTCAGCCGGCTGAAAATGTTGTTTCAGCAGGCTGAAAAGTCTCAGCTGGCTGAAAAAGTATCCCTTGAAAATATCTGTTCTCTGGAATTTTCAGACGGCTCTTTGAGCCGGCTGAAATGTCAGTTTAAGCCGGCTGAAAGCATGATCAGACGGCTGAAGGAGCAGGCTTGCTCATATGCCATATGTTAACTTCTCTGAAATTTTCAGCAGCCTTAATCAGACGGCTGAAAGAACATTTCAGACGACTGAAATGCATCTTTGAGACGACTGAATGAGGTGATCTTTTGTTCTAAATTTACACCCTCTCTGGAATACTCAGCAGCCTCACTCAGACGGCTGAAGAGGATATTTCAGACGGCTGAAAGATGTTTCAGCCGGCTGAAATCCTTGGGGAGAAGTATAACGGCTAGTTTTTTAACGGACATTTGAAGCATTTATTGCCCACCAAACTTCTTTTCCCGGCATTTATTGTTTCAGAACGGCTATTTTGAACCCCTTGAGTATAAATACAAGGCTTGAGCTCATTTATGAGTATTCAATTGAACAAAAACAAGAAAATCAATTACAAGCCCTAATTCCTCTTGTGAGCATTCATTGAAATTAATCAATAGCTGAAGTGTGCTTTCAATTTCTGTGTATTTACTCTTTGAGAGAGCTTTCTTTGAGCACAAAATCATCTACAAATACTTTGTATCAAAAGGGTTGTGAATACCTTCATTTGTAAGCACTTGAGAAGAGTGCATTTGGCTAAGTGTTGGTGAAAAACACTCAAGTTGTAAAGGTTTGCTGCTCCACCTTGAAGGAGAGTGATAGTGGATTGGTGAATTCTCAAGCGCGCTCTTGAGGCGAGGACGTAGGCGGGAGGCCGAACCTCGTTATATTGTTTGCATTCTCTTTCCATTAATCTCTTTATTATTGCATTATCTTACATTTAATCTTACTTGCAATAATCTGATTTTTGATTGCTACAATTTTTTTTTAATTGGCCTATAACCCTATTCACCCCCCCTCTAGGGTTATTCACTTGGGACAACAACTATGTTTGACAAAGCACACTTTTTAAGAAAAGCCATAATTACATCGACTTAACACTTATAAGTTATAAAACTCTATCTTTCCAAAAGTATTATCTTCTACTTTGCATTGGGTTTTGTATTGAAAGTAATTATTGAAATAATAAAGGATAATATAAGAAAGTTAAAAAAATTTATGATTTGAATTTCCAAAGTAGATAAACATTTTGGGACCAAAAAAAAAGTTGCAAAAATGACCTATCTTTGTGTAACGGAAAGAGTACTAATTAATCCAATTTCCCTTTTATCACTATAAGACTAATTCAAGACTAATCCATTGAAAGCGCAGTTATTAATAGTGCTTTCAATGTTTTTTTGAAAAAAAAAATTGTACTAATTCTTTAATAAAATTTCCTTTTTATTAAACAACTTTATGTCTTTACCCAATTATCTAAAATACACTCTAGGAGGAAAAAAAAAATAAAAAATAAATAAAAATAAATAAAAATAAAAATAAAAAGAAGAAGAAGAAGAAGAAGAAGAATGGTTATCATAATCACAAAAATTCTTTTGCACCTTTAACTTATTTCAACTTTTTTAAGTTTTATGAAAAACATTCGGTGTAAAAGGTTTTTATGAAAACTAGTTGTGTTGTCTATTAAAAACATTATTGCCTATATTAGGTTTTCATCATCCTTGTGAGGTTCATATTTGTCTTGCCAAGATTAGGTTTTCATGAAAATATAGTCATGTTGTCCATCCAAATCTAATTAATGCTTGACGATACCAAAAAAAAAAAAAAAAAAATCTTAGTTTACCAGATAAACTCACTAGCTCTTTTAGTAGGTGTTGAAGTTGACTCGATGATGGTAAAAATGGATAAAAACTAAAATAAGGATAATTATTTTTGAATTAAATAATAATATTGTAATTTATGTTAAGAAAAATATTATTAAATCACAAATATATATTTTTAATATTTTTTTTCTTTAATGATTTAACTATTGGCGTGAGACCATTTAGAATATACCAAAAAATTATGTGCTAATGTAGCCTAGAAATGACCCTATCATTATATACAACACACAAGTACACAACACATGAATAGGCGTTCCCACATAAAGAATATAGTCCCAAAGAAAAAGAAAAAGAATTTGAGTTTTTCTTTTTCCCACTTAGAGAAAAAGAAATTAGATATTAAAAGCACTATTATTTACATCAAATCTGGTACAATTTTTTTATAAGCAATTTATTAACTAAGAAAGAAAAAAAAGACAGATGTTTTGATTCCTTCAACTTTATTCGCGAAGATCACAACATCACAATACTATAATATATGTCAAATGTGGTATGCTTAAAAGTATTATTAGATTAAAAAAAAAGGAAGACTTTAATGAACACTAAATGTAATAAATAAATTAATGAAGACATTGACTAGATTTACAAGATCAAACAAATAAATTGGGTAGAGAAGAAAGAAAATAAATAAAAAATAAAAAATGAAGAACTAATACGTGCGAGGACGAGGTCCATGCACAATCTCAAAAGACTCGAAGACAAGTCCTAGCCAACGCGCTTCCAAAGTGGGTCCTACTCCTACACTTCAACAACCGAAGCAGTCCCCAGTTTCCGTTGTTACTCCTCCCTCTTCCCCCTTTACCGGTGACAACCGCTTCGCCACCTTCAACCTCCGGAAACATCGGCGCCGGAGCCAGCTTACTCTGCCTCTTCCTCATATCACCCAACTCCATCTCCGGCGGAAACTTCGGCACTCCAAACATAAACACATGCTTCTTCGACCTGGCCGCCGCGGCCACCGTTTTCGAAGAATACCGGAAACTACCGGTCGCCGGCGACGGAACAGGCTTCGAACTCGGTATTCGGAGTGAGCTGGCGCGGGACGTCAAGCGGCGTCCTTCTTCGTAAGGTATGAGATTTCCACTTGTAATGGCGTGCTTCGTGGGGTTCGTTTGGGAGCCTCTTGGATTGGTACTGAAGCAGAACTCGAAGAGGTCTCGGTCTGGTGAAGGGTACGGATACGCGTCAGAAAATTCATCATCGGCGCCGTTGTCGTGTATTGGGAGGTTGCAGAAAGAGAGGGCGTCCTCTGCTTCTTCTTGGTCATGTGTTATGTCGAAGTACTCTTCCATTTTGTTTCAGGGTAAGATTGGAGGATGTCAGGATGAGAAGAGAAATGGTGGGTGGGCAGGGTGGTGGAGTGAGTCCAGTGACTATATATATAAAGAGAGAGATGATTTTTCCAAGGATCAAGGTTTCTAGAAGAGGGAGTAGAAAGGGAGAGAATGGCAGCATTAAGGCTTCTAGAGGAAGAGGGGAAAAAATGGAAGAAAAAGCCAAAAAGGACGCGGGATTGGTATAAGAGTAGAGAGTTACCAGAACGGCACCATCTGGAAAGGTTGACATTTGATGAAGAAGAAATGTAGGAGCCTGTGGGGTTGGCGAATGGACAAGGGAAAATAAAAAATAAAAAACGTCTTCTAGATGGCTAATTAGCACAGAAAACTTTACCCCGTCCATTGATTTTTATTTTTTTTGTGCTTATAATTATCAATAGGATATTAAGACCCGCGGGGCGGAGGCAGGATATAAAATTGCACTGGACTGGGTAAAAGACTAATTAACAAATAAACAATATATATATAGGAGGAGGTTGATATTGACACCTTATGATTTATATATTATCCTTAACTGTTTAAACTTCTCAAAGTTTTATAGAAAATACAAAAAAATATCCTGTTAATTTTCATGTTAACCATTAAAAGAAATCAATTTGAATAACTTTGTAGGAGAAATTTTTTTTAATATATGTCGTTTAAGTATAGTTTTGGCCATTTAATGAAATAGAAACTGTAAATGACAAAAAAGTTCACTTAAATGAGAGATTTTAGAATAACTTTCTTTTATAAAATTGTCCAAAATGATGTTCTCTAGCGTACAACATGATCATTTTTCATAAAATCTTTTGTATTTTTCATAAAACCTTTTAAAGTTTTAAAAATAAGAGATAAAAAGCAAGCCTTGGGATGTTAATAGAGGTCTCTAATTATATAAAAACTAACTTGCAGCCCATTTTTCTTATATTATTGCAACCATTTTGACCGTAAGTATAACCCTGAGCTAGTAGACTTTTTCTTACCTAGGCTAAGGTTCCTTTAGAGGGTAAAACCCAAAACTTAATCAGTATAGAAAAAACCAAAAAGTTGGTTGGGCTACAGCCTAGGGTAGCCCTCTTGATGGCTCCACCGTTGACTAAGACATTTAGTTGGATCAAGTAATCGGTTAATATACATACAAAATCACCCTTCATTTCCCGTCAATTAACATTCAAAATAAATTTGGTAAGTATCTGAAGTGAATCACTTTAAATCATCATCTCTCTCTATTGATATGGTGTAATGGATGATGAAACAATGCCATTTTTTTTCTCGGTGCTGAGAACATTAATGCCATGTTAATATAATGATAGATATGATATGTCTTGTTAACTTTAATATATTGTTATGCTGTTGTAGAGGGTGATGTGGCATTGGTACTATAAAAGTGTAATTGTTATATTAATCACAAGTTAGGTTATTACTAAGAGATGATAAAGACGATGATGAGAAATGAAGTAGTAACAATTTCTTAACGATTATTCTATACCAACAACCTTGGCAATAATTCTATCCTCATCTTCCTTTAAAAGAGAGAGGGAAAAAAAAAATAGGAACCTAATATTCAGGGATAGGGCAATGTTTAAAAATTGTTCCGGGCCAACTAGTTGAACTAGGTTGGACTAGACCTAATACGTTTATCGGTCGAATTGCTTAGTTTAATTCACCCAAAAAATTATAAAATTGAAATCTAGGGGTGTATTAGGTTTATCAGTCAAATTACTTAGTTTAATTAACCCAAAAAATTATAAAATTGAAATCTAGGGTTGGGTGGGTGGGGGGGTGGGGGGGGATTTATTTTAAATATTGACCTATTGATCTGGTCTAGTTAATGGACACTATATGAATTAATTACTTTGGACCGATTTGGATGTCCAATTCAAAATTAAACAATTCAAGGTATTTTACATAGTATTGTTGAGTGCACAAATCCATTGCCTTGAATTGACTAATTCAAGAAAATGGTGGTAATCATGACAAGAAGATCGAGTGGAAATTCAAAATAGTAGGATATATGTCATGCATGAATTGCTAAGAATCGATCTTATAACATCAAATCATCAACTATGGTGATGACTCCAATTTTTATAAATATTCTAATTCAATCAAGGTGATAGATTTGTGCATTTAATATCATATACGATACCTAACTTCAAATGTTTAATTTGGAATTGCACACCCAAATAGACCCTTGATCTATTCTCAACTAGCCTCTCTCCCCTACTCCTGTTCTAGTGAGGCCCTAAATGAATGCCTAAGTTCAGTACTTTAATTTCCTCTAGCATTCGATACCTTAATTTTGTGAAAAAAATTTAACTATATGGATTGTCTTGACTTGAAATCATCATGTGGCTATCAAATTGGTCCTCTCAATGGAAGATGCATGCAAATCAACTGATCAAGAACTTGTTGAAAATATTGGAAAAACTACATTAGAAAAGTTGGTAGGAATTCTTCTTCTTCTTTTTGTTTTTTGGTGCATGGTATGAATTCTTCAGTATATTCTTTTTTTTTTTTTCCCCAGAAATTTGACATTTTGAAAGCTTGGAATAATTTATAATAGAATCGTGAGTCTGTGTATTACAAGTAGACTTGGCAATTCCAACCCAAACCCATGAACCCACCCAAACTCATCCGTGATAAATGGGTTAAATGGGTTTGGGTTTATAAAATTTTTAAGTGGGTTGTTAATGGGTTACCCAAAACAAACCCGGCTATAAATGGGTTGGTTATGGGTTTTACGATTGGACCCGTTGGGTTTTAAACTAAAAAAAAATTTAGGCTGGAGTTGGATTTGGGGATTTCGCGAAGAGACCAGAGCCTTTCCTCCCTCAAACACAAAACTCATCTTCTCCGATGGCGGCACGACCCTTTCCTTCCTCAAACACGAACTCACCAATCGTTGCCCGACTGACCGAATCACTCACTCGCCATCTCCGAAATCTTCCAGATCTCCACCGACCACGCCCGCCTCGTCCTCCACTCCGATTCTGACCCGCTCGTCAAGGCCTGACCTGGCGAGATCGATTCGGTGGGTGCGGATGTGCATGATCTGATACTGTTTTTGTATATTCAGTCGTATGAGCGGTTGCTTCCGAGGTCGCATAAGGAGTCCTTATTAAGGACTCAACTTCCGTCGCTGATGTTTGGCCTTCGATGTCGGCTTTCGATGGGTACTTGTCGGCTCTCTCGCCCTTACAGGTGGGCTAATTGTTATCAGTTGTGTATTTGTTGGTTTGTTGTGAAATGTTATCGGAAAATTTGATTAATGTTGCGCATTAGACTGGTAATTTGCAAGGAATGGATGCAATTTGAAATGGGGTTGTGGCAATTTGAACATGGTTTAATCAGGTTAATTTATTTGCTTGCTTATTTGTTGGGTGATCATAAAATGTTCTTGAGATTTTTTGATGTCGTGTAATTTGGAATGAATTGCGGTGTTTCGAAATGGGTGTGAAATATTGCCAGAATTTTGATTAATTGAGTGCATTATATTGGTATTTTGGAAGGAATTGATGTCCTTCATATTGGGTTTGTAGCTATTTGAAAAGGGCCGTACTTGTTCATTTGTTGTTTGAATTTAACGTGTTGAAGTTTTGTTTAATTAAATGCAGTGCATGATTTGGTAAGTTTGAAGATTTAAACCCAATGGGTCCGGTCGTGAAACCCATAACCAACCCATTTATAATTGGGTTGGTTTTGGGTAACCCATTAACAACCCACTTAAAAATTTTATGAACCCAAACCCATTTAACCCATTTATCACGGGTGGGTTTGAGTGGGTTTATGGGTTTAGGTTAAAATTGCCAAGTCTAGTTTGAGGGATGGAATGGAATCCTCATTCCCTTGATAAAAAAAAGTGGAGTGTTTGGTTAATAAAGAGGAATGGCTCAGTGGAGAGAATTTTTAGGATGAAGAAAAAAAAAAACAAAAACCTAGGGCACAAAACGGGTCGGGTTAGAAAAACGGGTTGGGTTTGGATATGGGTTAGGTCATAATTGGGTCGGTTGTCCATTTATTTCACTGTGTACATATTTTATAACTTGTAAGCTGATGGAATAGCTTAGTGCAGAGAATTTTTAGGATATTGGAAAAAAAAAAAAAAAAAAACAAAACAAAACAAAACATACATTAGGGCACAAAACGGGTCGGGTCAGAAAAACGGGTCATGTTTAGATATGGGTTGAGTCTTGATTGGGTTGGTTGTCCATTTATTTCATTGTTTGTGTACATGTTTTGTAACTTGTAAGATTGTAAGATGATGGAATGGCTCAGTGGATAGAATTTTTAGCATTTTTATAATTTTTTTTTTTTTAAAAAAAAAAAAAAAAAAAAAAAAAACCTAGGGCACAAAACGGGTCGGGTCAAGAAAACGGGTCAAGTCATAAAATGGGTCAGGTTTAGAACTGGGTTGGGTCGGTTGCGGGTTGGTTTTGGGCATGCACAGTAATTGGGTTGGATTATACCCAACCCATTAATAACATAAATTACATGACCCATTAATGACCCGACCCAAACCCAACCAACCCGCCCAGATTGCCAGGCCTAAATTTACAAGGTAGAATGACGCGCCCGAATTATGACCAAAAAAAAACAAAAGAAAATGACTCCGGAGCACACGGCACACACAGACAACTCTGTGTGGACATCATCACTTACGATGTTGAATCCATACAAATAATTGAATATTTATTGTAGACGTCATTTAACGTGGCGCTAAAGTTTGTCTAGCGGGATTTCTTTTGGGTTTTGCCGTTTATGTAGGCTTCCTCATTTGTATGGTGTGTGTTTTTTGTTTATTTTGTTTTCATATGACAATTGATGTAAATTACCGATATGTCTATACCCCTAGTATCAACAAATGGATATCTACGTTTTTCTATAAGTTTAAACCCGAGATAACTCACTCAACAAGTAAAAAGAATGAGCCAAAGGCCCTTAGGTCTAGCGGCATGTCTCATCCTAATAAGGGTGTGGGATTTGCAGAAATTTTGGTTTCGACTCCGCGTAGATGTTTGTGTTCTTCTATCATTTGGTAAAAAAAAACAAGTGAAAAAATGCCATCAAATCATAATGCCATTGCGTATATGCTTTACTTATGTGTTTTAGGATTCTTTTTTTTTTAAAATAATAATAATAATAATAATAATGTCACTTAGCTTGGTGCTAAAGTCTATTTAATTAGTGAGTTCCATTGATGTACCAATCAATCTATTCATTTCAAGTTTTAGTAGAGAGAGAGGGATAATTAATATTCGTTTCAAGTTTTAGTAGGAGGGGTATTAATTAATGTTCTAATCCCTTATCCCAAACAAAAAGGAAAAAAAATTTATTAGGCAAATTTATTTATTTTTAATAACAAAAATGAAAAGAAGTGAAGAACACAATACCCTAGTTGCATTTGGTTTGAAGAAATGGAATGGAATAGGGGTGGGAATGGGATATGGAATAAAATGGGAACGGAAATGGAAATGGAATGAGAATGAGAATGAGAATGGATATTCTATCCCAATGTTTGGTAAAGGGTGAGAATGGAATGAAAAAGCATAAATGAGACCCATTTTTAATGATTTTTACTCCTTGAAATATAAGAACAGCCATTCCTTTTGATTTAGGAAAGAATGTCTATTCCCTCATTAGAGGGAGTAGAATCCCACAAGGGAATAGTCATTCCATTTCCTTATGCAACCAAACACTCACCTTTTCTTTTTAGAATGGAATCATTCCCTTATAACAAACATGGCTGTGTTTGGTTTGAGGGAATGGAATGGGAGTGGAAATGGAATGAAATGAAAATGAGAATGGGAATGGAATGAGAATAGACATTTCATCCCAATGTTTGGTAAATAGTGGGAATGGAATGAAAAAGCAAAAATGAGACCCATTTTTAATGATTTTTACTCGTTGTAAAGATGGAATAATCATTCCTCTTGGTTTGAGAAAGGATGGCTATTCCCTCATTGGAGGGAATAGACATTCCATTCTATTGTGCAACCAAACACTCATTTTCGTTTTTTTGGAGAATGGAATTACCATTCCTTTCCCTTCCTCATTGTCTCATAACAAACATAGTCAATCTTTCTTCACCTTGACCCCTTAACCTCTGTATCGTTGTAACGAGATTCTTCTTTGTACCACTTAAAGGTTTATGTAAAAAATTAGTGCAGATAGCATTTTTCCTTTCTCATAGACTAATGAGGTAATCATCAGTTAGATAATTATTGAGAAAAAATTATAAAGATGTAAATATAAAATCATGTAACCCACGTCAGCAATTAGATGAATTTTATATAAAGAGTCATTGTGTGTGTGTGTTTTTTTTATTTTTTTTTAATATTAAAATATTTTTAGATAATTATACACTTGATTAATTCTAATTAATTCTCTAGACATATATAGTCTCTCGTTTCTAAGCAGTTTTTGTCCGAGAAATATGAATGATACTAACCCAAAAGAAAAGTAATGAATAATAAATGTTATACTTGGTAAATAATACGGAGTAAGAACATTGACTGGATTTACAAGACTGAAGAATAAAAAAAAAAAGGATTTCCATGAACAATCTCACATGACTGACAAACAACCAAACGAAGTCGCCAACGCGCTTCCAAAGTGGGTCCTACTCCTACACTTCAACAACCGAAGCAGTCCCCAGTTTCCGTTGTCAACCTTTCCTATCCCCGCTTCACCGGAAACCACCATCTCGCCACCGCCAACTGCCGGAAACATCGGCGCCGGAGCCAACCTACTCTGCCTCTTCTTCATATCCCTCAACTCCATCTCCTGCCGAAACTTTGGCACTACTCCAAACATAAACACATGTCTCCTCGACTTCGACCCCGCCGACGTTGACAAAAACCGGCAACTCCCAATCGCTGGCGCCGTCGTCGGCGACGGTGAAGGTTTCGAACTCGTGACTCGGAGCGACTTGGCCCGATTCTCCAATCGCCGTTCATGTTCGTAAGGGATGATCTTTCCGCAGAAGATGATGTTGTTTGTTTGGGAGCATTTTGGATTGGGGAAGAACTCGAAGAGGTCTTGATCTGACGATGGGTTCGGATTTTCCCCAGAAAATTCATTATATTCGGATTCTTCGCCGACGTCGTTTATTGGGAAATTGCAGAAAGAGAGTGCATCTTCTGCCTCTTCTTCTTGATGGTGTATATCAGAGTACTCTTCCATTACTTTCAGCGTAGCTAGTTTAGGGAGGATGAGAAAACAAAAGGATGTTGGGTTGTGGATGTTTGTTTGTTGGAGAATGATGGATATATATATATATATATAGAGAGAGAGAGAGAGAGAGAGAGAGAGAGGGAGAGAAAGAGAGGGGATGTTTCTTGAGCATCTTTTCTTTCTAGAAGAGAGAGAGAGAGTAGAGAGAGAAAGGTGGAGAATAGTTCGTTAGTATTAAAAAATAAATTTGAACAACTTTATAAAATAAATTTTTAAAAAAATACGTGTTCTAAGTATAATTTTGGTCATTTAATGAAATAGAAACGGATAAAAATGTTTACTTAAATGAGAAATTTTATAATAACTTTCTCTTATAAATTTGTTTAAAATGATGTTTTTTTGTGTATAACATGATAATTTTTCCCAAAAATCTTTTATCTTTTTCATAAAACCTTGAAAAATTTTTAAAAAATGAAAAATAAAAAGCAAGCCTTTGGATGTTAATAGCGATTTCCAATTATATAAAAAATAACTTGCAGACCATTTTTCTTATATTTTTATTATATTATTACAACCATTTCGACCATAAGTATAACCCTGGGCAACTAGACTTTTTCTTACCTGGGCTAAGGTTCCTTTATAGGGTAAAAGTCAACTTAATCAATATAGAAAAAACCAAAAAATGGGTTGAGCTATAGCTGAGGGTAGCCCTCTTGATGGCTTCGCCCTTGATTAAGATATTTAGTTGGATCAAGTAATCTGGTAGAATACTTACAAAATCACCCTCCATTTCTCATCAATTAACATTCAAAATAAATTTGGTTAGTATTTGAAGTGAATATTATATAGTCGAATTTAGAACCTTCCACTTTTTTAATATATCTTTTAAAAATTCATTCACAATTTCCTCTAAGTATTAAATTTTCTCAACTATAAAAAAAAAATATAAAAAAAAAAAAAAAAAAACCATTGATTTTAATAAGGAAAATGTTAGTTTGGCTATTGCTTTAAATTATCATCTCTCATTATTGATATGGTGTAATGGATGATGAAACAATTCCATTTTTTTTTCTTGGTGCTGAGAACATTAATGCCATGTTAATATAATGATAGATATGATATGTCTTGTTAACTTTAATATATTGTTATGCTGTTGTAGAGGGTGATGCGGCATTGGTACTATAGAAGTATAATTGTTATATTAATCACAAGTTAGGTTATTACTAAGAGACGATAAAGACGATGATGAGAAATGAAGTAGTAACAATTTCTTAACGATTATTCTATACCAACAACCTTGGCAATAATTCTATCCTCATCTTCCTTTAAAAGAGAGGGGAAAAAGAAAAAATAGGAACCTAATATTAAGGGATTGGGCAATGTTTAAAAATTGTTCCAGGGCAACTAGTTGAACTAGGTTGGACTAGACCTAATACGTTTATCGGTCGAATTGTTTAGTTTAATTCACCCAAAAAATTATAAAATTGAAATCTAGGGGTGTATTAGGTTTATCGGTCAAATTACTTAGTTTAATTCACCCAAAAAATTATAAAATTGAAATCTAGGGGTGGGTGGGTAGGTGGGGGGTGGGGGGGATTTATTTTAAATATTGACCTATTGATCTGGTCTAGTTAATGGACACTATATGAATTAATTACTTTGAACCTATTTGGATGTCCAATTCAAAATTAAACAATTCAAGGTATTTTACATAGTATTGTTGAGTGTACAAATCCATTGCCTTGAATTGACTAATTGAAGAAAATGGTGGTAATCATAACAAGAAGAGTGGAAATTCAAAATAGTAGGATATAAGTCATACATGAATTGCTAAGAATTGATGTTATAACATCAAATCATCAACTATGGTGATGACTCTAATTTTTATAAATATTCTGATTCAATCAAGATCGTAGATTTGTGCATTCAATATCATATACAATACCTAACTTGAAATGTTTAATTTGGAATTGCACACCCAAATAGACCCTTGATCTATTCTCAATTAGCCTCTCTCCCCTACTCCTCTTCTAGTGAGGCCCTAAATGAATGCCTAAGGTCAGTACTTTTCCTCTAGCATTCGATACCTTAATTTTGAGAAAAAAAAAATTTAACTATATGGATTGTCTTGACTTGAAATCATCATGTGGCTATCAAATTGGTCCTCTCAATGGAAGATGCATGCAAAGCAACTGATCAAGAACTCGTTGAATATATTGGAAAAACTACATTGGAAAAGTTGGTAGGAATTCTTTTTCTTCTTCTTCTTCTTTTTTTTTTTTTTTTTTTTTTTTTGTGTGTGTTTGGGTGCATGGTGTATATGAATTCTTCAGTATATTCTTCCTTCTTTTTTTCCAGAAATTTGACATTTTGAAAGCTTGGAATATTTTAATATTTTATAATAGAATCGTGAGTCGGTGTATTACAAGGTAGAATGACGCGCCCGAATTATATGACCGAAAAAAACAAAAGAAAATGACTCCGGAGCACACGGCACACATAGTCAATTCTGTGTGGACACCATCACTTACGATGTTGAATCCATACAACTGCAGACGTGATTTAACGTGGTGCTAAAGTTTGTCTAGTGAGATTTCCTTCGGGCTTTGTCATTTGTATGGTGGGCTTTCTCATTTGTATGGTGGGTGTTTCTTGTTTTTTTATTTTTTGGTTAAATATGACAATTCATTTAATTTACAAGTACATCTAAACCCCTAGTATCAACAAATAGATATCTACGTTCTTTTATAAATTAGAACTTGAGATAACTCATTCAACACGTGAAAAGAATATCATTAAGTCCTGATGCCATTGTGTATGTGTGTTACTTATGTGTTTTAGTTTTTTTTCTTTAAAAAATTAAAAAAATAATGTCACTTAGCTTGGCGCTAAAGTTTATTTAATTAGTGGGTTCCATTGATGTACCAATCAATCTATTCATTTGAAGTTTTAGTAGAGAGGGAGGGATGATTAATATTCGTTTCAAGTTTTAGTAGGAGGGGTATAAATTAATGTTCTTATTCCTTATCCCAAACAAAAATGAAAAGAAGTGAAGAACACGAGACCCTAAAATTGCGTTTGGTTTACGGGAATAGAATGAAATGATAATGGACATTCCTCTTCACCTTGACCCCTTAACCTCTGTAACACCGCAACAAGGTTCTTCCTTGTACCACTTATGTGCAACTCACCTCTTGAGTTTGAAAATCATAATCCACTAATCCGAGCTTATACTATAACAGGGAAAAAATGCCTGATTTACCTAATAAACTTATCAACAATTTTTTTGAGTAGTGCTCTGTGCTCCACTTTTTCACACAAACTCTATGCATCATCACGTGGCATATGGTGTGCCTACGTCACATTATCCCAGTTAATAAAAAACAAGAAGTGTGCTTTACATAATCTTACATAAAAGTTGATGTAAGAAATTAGTGCAAATAGTATTTTTCCTCTCTTATACTTTATTTTAGGGACTATTCGTTTACTTAGGAGTTTAAACTCTGGAGAGTTTCAAACTTTTGAGAATTTTAATTTATAAGAATTTAACTCCTTAGAGTTAAAAATTGTCTGTTCGATCGGATGGAGGGGAGAAACAAACATAAAATTTGATATTTTATAATTTGTAAGAAGAACTGGTTCAACAAAGTGTGAGGTAGTGCAAATATTAAATAATACTTCAAAGAAGATCAAAACCAGATTTGAGACCCATCACCAAAAAAAACAAACAAAAAAAACAACTAAAACTAGGAGTGTTCAAGGTTTTGGTTAAAACCGAAAACCAAACTGAACCAAACCAAATCGATCGGTTTGGTCTGGTTTTGTTTTTTTTGTTATTAGGTTTGGTTTTGGTTTTCATGTTTAAAAAACCAAATCAAACCGAAAAACCGGAAAAACCGAAAAACCGAAAAAATTATATATATATATATATATATATATAATTTTATATATTACATATTAAACTTAGTTTGTAAATTTTCTATTCTAATAAGGACAGAATAGGTAATAAATTCAAAATAGTAGTACACTACTGGAAGAAAGATGTTTGGAATAAGCTTGTTTTTGTAAATTTTAACTTTCTTATTGTTTTTCCTTTATTAGATTGGCATGTATTAAACTAGCTATTAATGTTGTGTGAGATATTAACAAGTATTAGGTTGAAAATTTGAACTTGGATTTACATAACTCAATATTTTTCCATTTTGCTATAATGTTTAATGTTTTTTTTAGTTGTTAATGTAATGATTTTATTAAAAATATTTTTATTTGGAGTTTGGCTTGTCATTTTTTTCATTTTCAATTATTTGTTGCTACTTGATAGGATAAAACCAAAACCGAACCAAACCGAAATTTTATGGTTTGGTTTGGTTTTTTTAAAATATGGTTTGGTTTTGGTTTAGAAATAAAAAAAAAAAACTGAAGTATAATGATTTGGTTTCAAATCTATCCTAAAACCAAACCAAACCGAACCACGAACACCCCTAACTAAAACATTAAACCTCGTTTTTTTCACAGTACACAATAAACCAAGCAAAAATCGTCTTTTCTCCATAACCAAAACAGGAAAAAAAAATAATAATAAAAATATGATTTCTCATCAAATTCAATTTGGAAACTCGAGTTGCTCAAAACCTTGAGCAAATTCTTGCTTAGAGGCAAACCATCCCAACTTGCCTCGTGATTTAACGATGATGCAGCCAATACCATCTTGTGGGTGATTCCGGAGATTAACAGTGGGACCTCAAATTTGGTTCATGTTAAAGAAAATGTAGGCTGTGTTTGAAGAAGAGTGGTTGAGATGAAGATTTGAAGATATGGTGCTTTGCAACGATGGGGGTCAGTGATGCCGGAGCAAACGGTGATTTGAAGTTTTGCCCAAGAAGAAGAAGGTGGTGGCTATGAAAGAAGAACAGAACTATAGAAGGGTGTCAACGGCGACACAAGATATGTCAATTCCCTCATCTTTAGATGAGATTTGAATCCGCTATGGATTGTGAGAGTTCAGATCTTTTGGGAAATTAAAATCTCACATTCTAAGCAAAACGAACAGTTCATTTTTTATTAACTCCTGAGAATTTGTAATTCCCACACCTAATTCCCGTGAAACGAACACACCCTTTCTTATAGACTAATAAGGGAATCATTAATTAGATAATTATTGAGAAAAAATTATAAAGAATTAAATATAAAATCGTGTAGTCCACATCAACAACTAGATGAATTTTGTATAGAGACTCATTGTGTGTGTATATATATATATATATATATTTTTTTTTTTGGTTTTTAATATCAAAAAATTTTGAGATGATTAGGCACTTGATTAATCGTTTAGACAGATATATGGTCTCTCGTTTCTAAGCAGTTTTTGTCCGAGAAATATGAATGATAATTACCAAAAAAAAAAGTAATGAATACTAAATGCTATACTTGGTAAATAATACGGAGTAAGAACATTGACTGGATTTACAAGACTGAAGAAAAAAAAAATGGATTTCCATGAACAATTTCACATGACTGACAAACAACCGAACGAAGTCGCCAACGCGCTTCCAAAGTGGGTCCTACTCCTACACTTCAACAACCGAAGCAGTCCCCAGTTTCCGTTGTCAACCTTTCCTATTCCCGCTTCACCGGAAACCACCATCTCGCCACCGCCAACCGCCGGAAACATCGGCGCCGGAGCCAACCTACTCTGCCTCTTCTTCATATCCCTCAACTCCATCTCCTGTCGAAACTTCGGCACTACTCCAAACATAAACACATGTCTCCTCGACTTCGCCCCAGCCGACGTTGACGAAAACCGGCAACTCCCAATCGCTGGCGCCGTCGTCGGCGACGGTGAAGGTTTTGAACTTGGGACTCGGAGCGACTTGGCCCGATTCTCCAAGCGCCGTTCATGTTCGTAAGGGATGATCTTTCCGCAGAAGACGATGTTGTTTGTTTGGGAGCATTTTGGATTGGGGAAGAACTCAAAGAGGTCTTGATCTGATAATGGGTTTGGATTTTCCCGAGAAAATTCATTATGTTCAGATTCCTTGCCGCCGTCGTCGTCGTCGTCGTTTATTGGGAAATTGCAGAAAGAGAGTGCATCTTCTGCTTCTTCTTCTTGATGGTGTATATCAGAGTACTCTTCCATTGCTTTCAGCGTAGCTAGTTTAGGGAGGATGAGGAAACAAAAAGATGTTGGGTTGTGGATGTTTGTTTGTTGGAGAATGATGGATACTTATATATATATAGACAGAGAGAGAGAGGGAGAGGGAGAGAGGAGAGAGAGAGTGAGGGAGAGAAAGAGACGGAACGTTTCTTGAGCATCTTTCTAGAAGGGAGAGAGAGTGGAAAGAGAAAGGGGGAGAATAGTTCGTTAGTCTTCTAGAGGAAGGATATTTTTTATCAAAAGAAAAGGGAAAGAGAAGAGGTGGGATTGGTGTAAGGGAGCAGAGTTGCCAGACCGGCGGACTGTTAGAGGAAGGGTTGACTGTGGGAGGGAGGGGATATACTGCAGGACTATGTAGGGTGCATGGAATGGACTAGGGAGGAAAAAAACTTTTGGGCTTTCTAGATGGCTAATTAGCCCATAGGAAATTATGTTGTCCATTGACCATCCCTAACTACAACCTATTAAGAACTCATTATTATTATTATTATTATTATTATTTATTTTTGGTAACGGACAAACCTTCTCATCACAGCCTAAGACAACCATGATGTTACCAATGAATTCAATGAATAGGAGTTTAGGTGATACATCTAAATATTTAATCATTCTTAAAAATAAAATAAAAAATGGAGGAGGTTGGGGGTTTTCATCCTAATCCATTTTTATTAAAAAAAATTGAGTCCATGTGAGGGTGTATAATTGTTTGACATTCATTTTTATTTTCTTTTTTGGGAAATGAAATATCTAAACTTCCAACCTAATTAATCTTTAAAATAATTACGTTAGGTCACCTACTCCATGTTAGTTGATGCCTATGAAAATTTGGTTTGCGATTAGTCTGAGAAGGGGAGTTGAGTTCTCTTTTTAGTTATGTAAATAATAAGATCAACTGTTCTACCCATGAGATTATATCAATTAGAGGGTAGATCAAGAAATTTTTTTAAATGGTTGCACTTTCTTTAAAAATGTACTTACAGTTTCCGATCAGGTCAATACGTGGCCAATGTAAGAGGTACAACCTCCAATGCATGTGCTTATATAACTTATATTAACATATACTAATGGAAACATAATCGTATATATATATTTTTGTTATGAATTAGACAAGGAAGGGAGAAAGGTAGAACCATATATAGGTATGATTGAATAGAAATTGTGAAAGAATATAAAACTGACAGACATATTATACTTTAAAATGCTTAGGTAACTTTTAGAAACACCTACTTATATTATAATCCTAACACCCCATCCTCATCTACCCTGTGTGAGATAAGATCTCAGCAAGATAGGAAAATAGAGAAAGTTATAAGACCACACATTGATATGACTGAATAGAGGTGATGACATTAGACATAAGGTTGTTAAGCACGCCATACTCTCTCTCTCTCTCTCTCTCTCTCTCTCTCTATATATATATATATATATATAGGGGAGAGTTCCGTTAATATTTGGTGTAAATTTTTTTACTCTTACACCCTTTAATATCTTCTTATAAAAATAGTATTTCAACAATCTAACTGTTGGATTAAATTTCTTACTCATGTATGTCACATATATTGAATTTTAATTAATAGGAGATTAGGAACTATGTCATCTATAAAGTGTTACAAATTAAAAGAAATGTGAGTTTACTGATCAAATGCTTTACGATATTTGATTAATTGAAATTCGACATGTATGACATTTATGAGTAGAATATTTAATTCAACGGTTAGGGATGACAATGGGTCGGGGTTGGGTCGGATGCGGGTCAAAACTACCCCATGCCTGACTTGACTTTGAACTCCTATGCCCATGCCCGACCCTATACCTGACGGGGCAACGGAGTTGAACTTCATCATCGATCCAATGTCACCTTGGGCCATTTATGGCCCGACCAGCCTTGTCCCAACAATTTTTTTCTCTAAAATTCTATTTTTTGCTACTTACCACCTGTTACATGTTGTTCATATAATCATATACCAAACCTATGCATGTTTTTAGCACCCAATATGATATTGTTCAAATAAGATCATACCTAATATGATCACACAAATTTTATACACAAACATAAGAATTAAAAATAATAAAAATAGATAATGAGCCTTCTAATGGACTCCATGAGCCTATACCAAGATAGGTTTCAAATATTAATAAAAGCATACATAAATTCCAAAAATAGAAACTTAGGCCTTAGGGTTAGTAAGTTAGATATATAAGGATAAAATTGTAAAAGCATCGGGTTGGGTCAGGTTGTTAGATTTTTTTTTCTTATGAGATCCATGCCTGACCTGTACCTGAAATAATTTTCAAATTTATGTCCATGCCTGACTCGATACCCGAAATTTTTTTTTAAAAAACCTGCCCATATCTATATGAATTAAGTCGGGACCCTATGAATCGGGTTGAAATTGCCATCTTTACTAACGGTTGGAATGGTAAAATATTATTCATACAAAAGATATTGAGAGATGTAAAAGTAAAAAAAAAAAATTTGCACTAAATGTCAACGGAATCCTCACAAAAACATTTACAAAAAAAGATTTATTACCAAAAAAAAAAAAAAAGAAGAAAAAAAAACACACACAATTAATAACCAAAGCAAAATGATAGGCGAGAAAAAGGGGCATTCCGAGAATTGAACTCGGGACCTCTCGCACCCTAAGCGAGAATCATACCACTAGACCAAATGCCCATGGTTAAGAAAGTCGCTTTCTATATATTTATATTTTCAGTTCGCAAAAACAGTAGTAAAACCCCAAAACCCTTCTCCCCATTTACACACCCCAGCTCCGAATCAGAAGAGAAAAAAAGGTCACAGTGATGGCGAGAGCAGCTCTGCTTCACTCTCTTCGTTCACAGACGAAACAGCTCACTTCAACATACTTTCACTCAGGTTCTCTCTCTCTCGCCTGTTCCAATTAGGGTTTTGATATCTCTCTATACATATATATGTATGTATGTTACTTTGATTTTCTTTAATCATTGAAATGATGAAATGGGAGTTCATCCCCCAATCCCAGTCGTACTCTGTAACTCCTAATCAGGCATATTTGATTTGGAAATGCTTAATATTGGGTATGAGTACTGCCTTTTTCTTGTTTTTCAATACTATTCACGGAAAACCCTACTTCTTAAGGGCTTTGATGCTTGTACTGGTGGTAGTTCTGGACTTTATTACTGGTATAAAAAATAAAGAAAAGAGAAAAAGAAGAAGAGAAAAATATAAAAATAGGGAAACGATATAAATGTATAGGTGAGTTGGAATTTTTAGAAATACTTCGGAAAAAGGTTGCAAAAACATGCGGTGGGGGGACAAGTTTTGTAGTCAACTGGTTGTGTTGTGTTTATTTTAAATTTCATCTGGAGATGATAAAACAGGATAATGTAGGGAGAAAGCGAAAAAGTCGGAGATTATTAGAAGAGGGAAGCGTCGATGTTTTTCAAGGGTGAGCTCTACGTAGGGGGTTTGTATAATTTGGTATTAGAGCCTACGCCATGTTGCAAAAGGGGTGACCTATAGGCTAGATTAAAATGACTTAGTGTCCTATATCGGTTAAGTTACTGAATACTTGACAAGTGAAGATGCCAATGTCATATTATTAAGTTACTGAATACTTGATGAGTGAAGATGCCAAAAGGAAAGGGCTACAGCTGGGTTAATGTCGATAGAGTGGAACGCCGTGGATGTTGGTCATGGAAGTGTGGTGGTATGTTATTATGTTACGATCCTAAGTGTCCTATATTGGTTAAGTATGAGATTGACCACGTGTATTTAGACTCTTGCGTGTGTGTGGTGTCATTATTTTCAAAAAGGAAAAAAAAAAAAACTTTTCTATCCAGCACCATCCAAGAAGAGTTGAAATTATTTGATCAAACGTTATATGACTTTACACAACAAATTGGAGTTTATTGAAAGAGGGAAGCATAGCATTAATATTTTCCTTGTAACACCTATATATGACAGTTGATACATTGATTTTTATTAATATTTTAGTTGTCTCAAAGAACTGAAAATGGAAAATATGATAGTTGATACTTTTCTAATTTATTTTTTCAATCAATTATCATTTGTAATACGTATGTGACACCTAGGCAGTGAGGTCTTCCTAAACAACACAACATCAATGCAATGCCCTCCAAGACTCCACAAAGTGAAGAAAATGTAATTCTGATTAAAAAATTTTGATCTACACATGCCAAAGAAATAAGAACTGAAATGTGATAGAGATTTGATGTAGGTTATAGTGCGGGTTTCTTGTTTCACATCTCCAACTCTTGAACCTAACATAAGGAAAATGTGGCTATCTGCTGAATATGGTTGATAAAGTTTCTACTTGACCTCTTTAGATGATAATGATGAAAACTCTTGCCCACAAATATTTTTTTTTTGGTTGTTGTTGTTGTTGTTATTGATTCTTCCGATACAATATTAGTTCCTTTTCTCTGTTATATTGTCGTCATTGGTATTGATAATCAGCCCCAAATGGGGCTGTTGGCATGCTCAGAGAGTCAGAGGCAAGGATGGAAGCTGAATTACAAGACTTGTTTTTGGGCCTTTATCATGGTCTTTGTCTGGCCGAAGACATGTCTATCCAAGGATGATGTTTGGGTCAGACTCGGAGGAATCAATTGGAATGATTTAGGAGGGACTGTCAGACTACCTGTTGTTCTTCCACTTGATCAAAGACTCTCAAAACATCCTTGCTAACAACAGATACTTTGATCAGTATATATAGACAGGGCAACTAGTGTGCAGATTGATTGGCCAATCATTGCCTTTGTCAACTTGTGGGTTTTACTGTATTGGGATCCTCCCCATGGGGTTGTCAATCTTTTAAATGCAAATGTCACCTGGGCTGCTATGCTTTGATTTCTGTAGTTTTGGGCTTTGGCCCCCTTAGTTATTGAAAATAAGGGGGGAAAAAAATCGTTATTCTTGATTTGTGTATCTGTTTCCAACTGGGGAAGGCATACTCTTTTTCATCGCTGGCTATTTTAGATCTCATTATATTCTTTGGGATTTTTGTCAATGAACATGTGTATCTGTAATTTGGGACCATTGACCACATTTAGTTTATATCCTTGATCAACTTATTCTCTTAAACCCTTGGTAACTTGACGTGCTGCATTTGAGCTTTAGATTTGCCTTCTGCTTTGATCTGCCAGTTTTTTCCTTTTGGACAACTTGTGGTACCCTGGGCCTACTCCAACCAGGGTCAGGGGCCCAGACTTAATCCCCACACATGGACAGAATACCCCACCAATCTTGCCTATTAGGTAAGAAAGGATGTCAAGAATCAATCATGGGACTCTCTGTTCATGAGCCATGATCCCTGAACGTCTGTTTTGATCAACCAGTTATAGTTATTAAGAATAATTGTAGTGGTTTGGATTGTATCTCACTTTTGCTTGCCTGCAAAATCTGTCTTTTTTAACCCTTTTTTTATTTTGGTCGGGTGATCCTATTATTCCTTATATATATATATATATATATATCTTTTATAGCAACTCTTTGTTTTGGTTTCTTTTTTGAATGCTAGCAATTAAAAGATGTACAATCCCTAATTATTATTTTTGTAGTCAGTATTATTATTATATTGTTAATTTCTTTCATTTCATGCTTCAGGTTCTCAACCTTGTAGGTTTGGAACATGGTCATGCACTCCTAGTCCAAAAACCAATCTCAACTCAGCAATCCAGCTTGCTGCTGCCCAGAAAAGATGGGCATCAAAATCCTCAACTGCAGAAGATGACAGCAAGATTAGCATTGGACCACGTGGTGGAGGGGGACCTGGGGAAAATGAAAAAGACACAGGGATCGTTTATTACGGTCCAATCTCATCTACTATCAAGAAAGTAAAGCTTCTGTCTCTTTCGACCTGCTGCCTCTCCGTATCCTTAGGCCCTGTCATAACCTTCATGACATCTCCCGATATGAATGTGATCATGAAGGGTGCAGTGGCATCTACTGTAATATTTCTCAGTGCTTCAACCACAGCTGCTCTTCACTGGTTCGTGAACCCTTATATTCACAAGCTCAGGTGGCAACCTGGTTCAGACAGCTTTGACGTGGAGATGTTGTCATGGCTAGCAACACACATACCGAGGACTATCAAGTTTGCTGATATTCGTCTACCAGAGACCAATAGGCCATTTGTGACATTTAAGGCCTAATGGGAAATTCTATTATGTCGATGCTGAACACTGTCATAACAAGGCGCTGTTGGCAAGACTGACCCCGCAGAAAGCAACTCATGACTCAGCTTTCAAGAATTTGTGATGAGACCATTTCGATGAGGGCTTTAAAGGTTTGCCGTTTGCTGTCAGGATGGTTGAACTATCTTATAGATTTTGGCGTGCGATAGGCCCGGGATCTGTTTGAGCCTCTTTGATGGCATTACTACCTGTCTTTTTTCCAGAATTAGTGAGTCATAAGATTTTGGTCATTTAGACAATAATTATATGAGTTTTAACTTGTTATTCCAGATTTGATCATGAGTTTTTGCGCATTCTGAAAATAATGCCTTTGGTTTGCCATATGAGTTGATTTTCTCAAAGTACCAGTTGTCATTGAGTACGTGTCAGAAGTGATGTGTTACTCTTTCAAATACCCCTATTAATGAGGATGGTGACACCGTAACAGACTGAAGATTGATTTTTCAAGGAAACAAAAGTAATGGTAATAGCTAGCTAGCTTGCACCCAAAAAAAGAAAAAGAAAAAGAAAAATTAGCTAGCTCGCTATTTCAAAATAATGTTTTTGCTAGCTATTATAGCTAAAAAAATAACTAGTGTGGTTGGAGATGCTAGCACCTAAGCGAGCTAGATTCTTCTTTTCTTGGTGTGCTGCTGCTCTTGCTGAGCACCTCCTGTCCCTCAAATGCGAGTTGCCAGCATGGCTCTAGATATAGGCATTGATTGGTACAAGAGTGCTCACACGAACTTGCCGTGAAAAGGGTAGGGAATTCAGGGCTGTTAACAAGCTTGAGTAGTAGGCTTTTTTTTGTTTTTTCCCGGTTCGAAGAGCATTAAGTAGTAGGGCTTTGGTTGCATAAATGATGAGATCAAAAATAGGGGTTTTGGCATGCCTTTTTTATCCTAGGAGCAAGCTCGAAAGAGCCTGCCTAAATCCTTGGAGCAAGCGTGAAGGAGCCTTTCATTGAGTCAAGCTTAAACGAGCTCTCATTGAGTCAAGTTTGAGTAGTTTAGTTATTTGAAGGTATTAATAAGCTTATCATCGCAAGCAGCTCAAGCTTGACTAAAAGGATTAATAAGCTCAAAAACAAGTCTGAATTTGGTTCCTTTATATTACGAACTACTTTTCGGATTTAAGTTCTCTTATAGTTGAATTTAAGTGTGTTCAAAATAAAATAAGAACGAACAAAGTACACACTGCGCATGTAAAGCTAGATTTGCATTTGTTTCCCCTCTATTTAGGTACGCAGTCGAGCATCATACATCAACTAGGAGGATATTTTACTTTTACCTCAGGTCACTCTAACCAAGCAGAGCAACGGTTCATTGCTTTGCAACATCTGGCTGCAATAATCCCGACCCCGAAATTTCACTAACAGCGATGCTGGTGCCATTGCTACTGTGGCCATGAAAACCCTCTTTTCCCTCACTGTTTCTAGGTTTTCAAGCAAGCCGCCAAACACTAGGACACTGTAAAAATTTTGTGACGTGTCTTTGCATTGCAAGACATTGCTGCATTGCAAGACATTGCATCGAAACAAACGGAGCCAAATACCAAATGCACCCTGAAAATATATGCATACAAATTAAGAACCCCCATAGAAATTCTTCAGAAACCTTTGAGATATATAAAAGTGATTTACGCACAGTATAACTTGTGGTTTCATGTGCAAAAGAAAATTTGTGGGGAGTTCGTTCTCATAAGCCAAAATACATAAGGTGGCAAGCCAACTTGATGATAAATAAATACTAGAAACACCAGAAACCAGATTGCCATTAAAAGTATATAGGAAACAACTGGGCAACGCAGGAACATAGACCTTAAACTTCTTCTGAGCTGCTTATGAAAAGAAAAAACATCACAAACCCGACAGGTCACCATGACACAGACTCAGTAAAAGGACTCAGATAATATCCTCGCCACCGCCGATCAAGAACCCAGTTCTGTGAACAGCTACATGACAAAGGTACAGACAAAAAACTATAGCCAGAAAAACCACCACCACCACCTAGACATCCATTGGAAACACTACTAACAAGAACCCAGTCTTTATTATGATTATAATAGTAACCTTTTAATGCAGAAACGCCAAACCGCACAATTCACTTCTTCTTGGCAGCAGATTTTGTGACCTTGGCTCCAGAAGGATCCTTCTTCTCCACGCTCTTGATGACTCCCACCGCCACAGTTTGCCGCATGTCCCTGACAGCAAAACGTCCAAGTGGGGGATATGAAGAGAAAGTTTCCACCACCATGGGCTTGGTGGGAATCATCTTAACCATCCCAGCATCACCATTTTTCAAAAACTTGGGCTCCTTCTCAAGCTCCTTGCCAGATCGCCTGTCAATCTTGGTCAAAATCTCAGCAAACTTGACAGCAATATGGCAGGTGTGGCAATCAAGAACCGGTGCATATCCATTTCCAATCTGGCCAGGATGGTTCATGATGATAACTTGCGCTGTGAAGTTGGCTGCCTCCCTAGCAGGATCATCCTTTGAGTTTGATGCAACAAAACCACGCTTGAGATCCTTAACAGCAACATTCTTCACGTTGAAACCAACATTGTCACCAGGGAGAGCCTCCTGGAGAGCCTCGTGGTGCATCTCAACGGACTTGACTTCAGTGGTCAGTCCAGTGGGACCAAAGGTAACAACCATACCAGGCTTGATGATACCAGTTTCAACACGTCCCACTGGGACAGTTCCAATGCCACCAATCTTGTACACATCCTGAAGAGGGAGACGAAGAGGTTTGTCCGAAGGTCTCTTGGGTTCAGTTACCATGTCAAGGGCTTCAAGAAGGGTTGGGCCCTTGTACCAGTCAAGGTTGGTGGACCTCTCAATCATGTTGTCACCTTCAAATCCAGAGATGGGGACAAAAGGAATCTTCTCAGGGTTGTATCCAACCTTCTTCAGGTAGGAAGATACTTCCTTCACAATTTCATCATATCTTGCCTTTGAGTACTTAGGGGTTGTGGCATCCATCTGTTAAACAGACGAGAACACATACAAGCATAGCCATAATGAGATCGAGAATTCTAGATAAATAAACAGTGATACAATTCAAACAGAAACAATTTAAGAACCTTCCCCATTTGCAAAAGCCAAAATAGAATAACAAAAATGCTCTAAATAAGTAGGCAGAACAATACCTTGTTGCAGCAGCATATCATTTGCCTCACACCAGAGAGTGAAGGCAAGGAGAGCATGCTCACGGGTCTGTCCGTCCTTGGAAATACCAGCCTCAAAACCTCCAGTGGTGGAGTCAATAATAAGAACAGCACAGTCAGCCTGGGATGTTCCAGTAATCATGTTCTTGATGAAATCACGGTGACCAGGGGCATCAATGACAGTGCAGTAGTACTTGGTGGTCTCGAACTTCCACAAGGCAATGTCAATGGTGATACCACGCTCACGCTCAGCCTTGAGCTTGTCAAGCACCCAGGCATACTTGAACGACCTCTTGTTCATCTCAGCAGCTTCCTTCTCAAACCTCTCAATCACACGCTTGTCAATACCTCCAAGCTTGTAGATGAGATGTCCAGTGGTGGTGGACTTTCCAGAGTCAACGTGGCCAATGACCACAATGTTAATGTGCACCTTTTCCTTACCCATAATGATTTCTTAGCTTGAAACTGTCAAGGAAATGAAGATAAAGCACTTTATCAGAAATCCTAATTTCAAGGAAAGTTTCAAAGACTTCTTCCTTCCAGGAAACTAACAAATAAGGTTTAAAAAATAAACAACCCTTCCCCTCTGTAGTAACCAAGCAAAATGTGGAAAAGAAAAATAAAATTTTCAATCTCATGTTTAGTGTAGTTTTGGTTTACAAGATATGAAAAAACTCTCCACAACTAGGCCAATTTGTTGTACTAGGCTTAGTTAAGTGGGGGATTCTGTTCACTTAATATACAAATGACGAATTAATTTAAAATTCAAAATTTTAGTGTTTCTGACATTCTGAAAATTTCAATGCAAACATGAAATTAAAACCCGAAATACAAGCACCTAACTATATAACTAAGAACCAATCAAAAACTTCCCATAACACATCATATCATAGACCATAAACAGTTAACCACTGATGTATAGTCATCCTACGTAACAATAAATATATTAAGTTTTATGCCTAGCATCCCTGTATCTGTAATACAAACAAGTTGTTTCAACTTCATCCAACAACAAAAAAAAGGTTGTCTTTCTTTGCTTCTATAGAAATAAAAAATCCCATACAAGTTTTCATTTTAAAGTGAATACCAACAAGTGCAATAAATAATAACTGAAAAAAGCCAAAAAGCAGGTAAGACACATTGCAAAGTGAAAAGAAATTTCTGATCATTAAAGCAAACACAAAAAGATCAATAACCTCAACTTATACCATAAAATTCATCAAAATTTGAAATTAAAAGTTTTTTAAAAAATGGCAAAAAATACACAAAACTAATTAGCGTATAAATAAACAAATAAAACAAAGAACATGTCAATTGAAATATAAATGCTTTGATGATCATTGATACATAAATACAGAGCAACACATCTACCATACCTTCACAGAATAAGAGGTAACCCAAGCATTGATATATAAATTGCTTAAATACGAGAAGATCAAAACCCAATTATAAAACAAAACAGGTCACATATGATATAAAGTGGAGAGCAATTTATGCTCATCAGAACAAAAAAACACTCTTCTTTATATAGCTTATAAATTTATCCAAATGTCAAACTAGTTGTTTCAAATAAACGCAAAAATAAAAATTAAAAAAAAAAAAAAACCAATCAAAGCTAATTACCATAAAAATTAACAAAACAAAACAAAATCCATTAATATAGAGAAACATATCAACCACAATTCCACAGTATAAGAGGTAACAAACAAAAGCATCAATACACAAATCGCTTTAATATCAGAAAATCAGCAACAATTGAAAGACGGTTTTCAGCTAAAACCCAAATCAGATCTACAGATTATTGAACAATCGATTACATTAAAAATGATTTCAGAAAGCAAAACTCACATAAATTCACATCAACACGCAATAGATCAGAAACTCAAAATACAGTTAAAATAATTAAAAAAACCATACAAAACAATCAAAATCTGGAGAAAAATAATTGATGAAACCCACAAAACAAATGAATCAAAATAAAGACAATCATAAAAAAGACGAAGACGAGGTAGATATATTATCGTTTAATATATATAATACGTATAGACAGAGAAGGAGATCTGACCTTGGAAGCACGAAAATGAGGAGGAAAAACCCTAGCCGCGAGAACAGAGAATAGGAGAGAAGAAAAGAGTGTGATAGGGTTTCAGGAGAGAGCCTCCCTACCTTAGCTGTTTTATAGCGCCACTTAATCTTTCTTTGACGGATATGACCATGTTCTAAAATTAAAATGACCGAATTATCCTATTGCTGCTTGTAAATGATGCTTCTAAACTTGCGCAGAAAGTCATTCCTAATTGGGATTTTTTTTAAATAATAAATAAAAAAATTTAATTTCCATCTTCATTTTTGTCCCAAGTATTTTAACCTTTCACTCGGATTAATCCCTATTAACATAAGTAAGTAAGGTTATTATCCACTTTACATTAATTAGTGTAAGATAAATTTGATCGGTGGTTAATCCTAATAGGAGGCGCCACATCATACTTAGAATCCTTCACTTTTTGTTTTTTGAAGTGTAAATTTCATGAAATAAGGATATTCTCTATTGCAATAAACGATCCATTGAAATCTATATTATTAATACGATATAAGTCCCACATGATTTGGTGGACCTCCCTTGTTTGAACGGTTTAGATTTTACTAAACAGTTTAGGTAAATTGAGAGAATCTCTTTCTAATTTCATGAATTAATCCATAATCCATACTCATAAGGGTTATTTAAGAAGTTTATTAAATGACTCAAATTACTTGAACTTTGACTTTAAATTGGCTTTAGGAAAACTCATTCCTAAGATAAACTAATAATAAAAGCTTGTATGACATTTGGTGGTGAGACAATTATTTTGTATTGCAATTTTATTTTGTTTATGTTACATAAAATTCTCAAAATCATAGATTTGTTTCACAAAATTCCTATGAAATTTGAAATTGACCATGTTAAAGGTTCGATTTAATGGCCAAACCACTTTTCTATGAAGTGATTATTTTTAGCATTAAACTTGATGAAAATAAATTAAAACTTCAATGAAAAATAGGCATTAATTAGACAAGATAGAGTATCAATTTAGAATATAATAAGTATGGTGAAATTCAACCAAAATTCAGACAACAAAGTTGTATTGTTTAAATAAGCTTTCACTTTTTAGTTTTTGATTTAAATAATTAATACAAAGCACATATTTTTGTGTGGAAAAGATTATTTAAGCCTCTAATTTTTTTTCAACATCAATAACATCAACTGATGGGTATCTATACTATTCTCTTCTTTTTATTTCTTTCCGTCTCCACCTAGCCTCGAACCCTTGGACTTTGAGCTTTTGCTAATCAAGATACACGCCTACAAGGGTCAACGGGTCACGGAGCTTTGCAAATGAATGAGAACTGGCAGTAACGCCAGTAAGCGATGGCTAGCTTAGCTCCTCCTTGTATTCCTCTGCAAACCCATACTTTCGATTCAGACTCAACCCAAAAACGAACAGAAGAATGGCTCTTTACCTCTCTGAAATCCCCCAGAACCCCAACCCAACTCAAATCCCTTCACGCTCACGTCATCAAAACAAACCTCGCTCAAAACGACCTTGTTTTGGGCCAGCTCCTCCTCTGCTCTTCCCTCTCCGACTCCACCAACTACGCTCGCCGCGTCTTCGACTCAATCCCTCAACCCAAACCCTTCTTCTACAATGCCATGCTCAAAGGTTACTCCCAAACGGGCCAACCCCGCGAAGCCATTCGCCTCTATTCGCTCTTGCGTGCAAATTCCGTCGCTTCTGATTCTTATACGTTTGCTGTTGTTCTGAGATCAGCTTCCCTTTTGGGGTTGATCCCGGTTGGGGAAGAGGTACATGGGCTGGTTTTGAAGATGGGTTTTGATTGTAATTTGATTGTACAGACTGCACTGATTGATATGTACTGTGCTTGCGGGTTCTCCAGCTATGCCCGTTTAGTGTTCGATAGAATTATTAATAAAGATGTTATTTGTTGGAATACAATGATTAGTGGGTATGTTAAATGCGCGGAATTCGGAAGGGCGAGGGAGGTTTTCGATGAAATGCCTACGAGGAGCGTCTCTTCGTGGAATATTATGGTTGATATGTATTGCGAATGCAGGGATATTGAGAATGCGCGGCGGCTGTTTGATGAAATGCCAGATAGAGATGTCGTTTCGTGGAATGCGATGATTTCGGCTTATGCTAAGATTGGGCAGTGTGAAGATGTGAGATGGTTGTTTGATAAAATGCCCAAGAAGAATGTTGTGTCGTGGAATCTGGTGATCAGTTGTTATGTGCATAATGGGAGGTTTGTGGAGGCATTAGAATTATTTAGAACAATGCAAGTGTCAGATGTGATGCCAAATGAGGTCACTGTGGTGGCAGTGCTTCCGGCTTGTGGTCATCTCGGCGCATTGGATTTGGGCCAATGGATCCATGGTTATATTAGCAGGAGCCAAATTAAGATGGATTTATATGTTAATACGGCATTGATAAATATGTTTGGGAAATGTGGGAGTGTGGAGGAAGCGCTGATGGTTTTTGACAGTGCAATTGAAAAGGATACCTTCCTGTACAATACTATGATTGATGTTTTAGCAATGCATGGAAAAGCAGAGGCGGCATTTGGTATCTTTGAGAATATGAGAGGTGCTGGGATCAAACCTAATGATGTTACATTTGTCGGGCTTTTGAAGGCTTGCAGTCATGTGGGATTGGTAAACAATGGGATGAAATATTTCAAGATGATGACTGAGGAGTATGGGTTGATACCCAAGGTAGAACATTTTGGGTGTATAGTCGATCTACTTGGTCGCTCTGGTTATTTGAAGGAGGCTCATGAACTTATCAAGCATATGCCTATGGAGCCTCATCCAATACTGTTGGCCTCTTTACTTAGTGCTTGCAGACTACATAAAAATGTCAGGTTAGCTGAAGAAGTGGCCCTTCAACTTGTAGAATTAGAACCTGAAAATTGTGGGAATTATGTACTTTTATCAAGTATATATTCCAAGGCTGGTAGATGGGATGAAGCTGCAAAGTTAAGGAGAATGATGAAAGATAAAGGGATAATGAAAAAGCCCGGATGTAGTTCAATTGAGGTGAACAATGGTGTCCAGGAATTTTTTGCAGGAGACCGAGATCATCCACAATTCAATGAGATTATGGAGATGTTAGATCAGATATCTTAAAAATTGAGAACGAAGGATATGTTCCTATAGGCTCATCTGTATCGCAAGATGTGGTCATGTGGACATGGATAAAAAGGCAGTGAGTTCTTACACACCACAGCGAAAAGTTGGCGGTTGCTTTTGGACTGTTAAGTACCAAGAATGGAACCCCACTTCGTATTTTCAAGAATCTCCGTATCTGTGATGATTGTCACATTTTCATGAATATGGTATCCAAATACTACAATAGGCAGCTAATCATCGGAGATTGCAACTACTTCCATCACTGCTGTAATGGGTCCTGTTCTTGTAATGATTATTGATGAATTTGTATATGTAATTTTTCAACTCAATTCATCATAGGAACTGTGTTAAGACTTTTATTTGTAAATATTATTGAAGGTTTATACAGGACTTAGAAAGAATAGAAATGCTAACCTTGATTTTGATTAGCTTTCCATTCATGCTTTCTACCTGATTGATTCTGAAGTCATTTTCAAATTGTACTTGATTCATAAAATGTTTTCCTCATTCAAGGATGGAATCATTCGCCAATAATCTGTGCACAAACAGCTCACTTGTGCAATGGTGGAAGTTTGGACCTGCTACCATCTCTAAAACTTATCTTGTGCTTATATATTGTCAAGACTGGCTTTGTGACAGGATAGCAGTCGCTTTAGGCTTGAAGATTACTTCAATCCCCGTGTGAAATCCTTACAAATCTGACTTCTAGTTGGACATAAAAGGTAAACTTGGCAGTTTCTTCCAAACACACTCAAAAGCTCTCAATTTTCTCTTCCTTTTTTGACATTTAGCTGCAATCTAACTTCGATATGAAGGCAATGTAAAATTTGCGTAAGAAAAAGAGTAGGACTGGCAATATTTTGGGCATCAAATGTATTCATCAATAACGAAAACATTAAGTAAAATGGCAGGGAGAGACATAAAAGGCTTTTGTGAGGAAACCTGGGAAAATTAACTAACCAATGATTAACAAGAAATGTATGTCATAGCCATTGTATATCATTTGTAGGAGAAAGCTACCTGTGCTTGTGATGCATTGTTGAGATTGTTCACTTAAATCTACCTATTTACTACCCCAAAAAGGGAAAAAAAAAAAAAAATTTAGTTGACTCAATTAATCCAGTGATGCACTTATAGTTAAATTCTTTCATTAAAGAATCTTTCAAATGGGGGAAAAAACTTAAATCGAAAAAACTTGTATCTTTTATTAAATTGAAAAGCTACTGCTATGTACATCAATCTAAAAATTTGGATACAATTGAACAGTGATGATCCTAAGACAATGTTGTTACAAAGATGATAGCTTCCAAAATTGGTTGTGGTTACTATTTGGGCCTGACAAGACGTCAAAATAGAAAGTGGGTGTGTGTGGGTTGTCCCATAAGCGGAGATCACATAATCAGAGAAGGTAATCAGCCTAAGCGCCATGATTTGTCGACCAAGTCAGCCAGCCTTTTAGGAGCGATAGTCTTTTACTCCATAGCAGATATACTTGTTTATGCTAGCTGTTGTTCCCCGGCCTTCTCAGCCTCAAGCTTCCTTAACGTTGTTGAACTGAGCTTGTCTCCAGTTGATTCTTCAGGGACGAGATCTACAACTTCAACCTGGAGAGTATCCTCAGCAATAAGGCCTAAACTTCGACAATCTTCTCAAGGAATCACAAAGAAATTGAACGTGCCCAAAATATCCACATTAGTGAATTTAATATGGATCAAATATACAGAGATTGGAAAGTCAAACCTTTAAAAGCGGAAGGCCCCTCTCGGCTCTCTTCTTATTAACTGATAGTCCACCTGGTATTGTCTCCTTGCTGGAAGACAACCAAAATCCAGTTAGCCATGAATGATTTTGCAACTTGTGGTGTTTCTAGGGTATTATGGTTTCAGGAAAACTATGTCAAACTTGGCTGACAGTTCCTTTTATTTCCTTTGTTATAACTTTCCAGTTCAATGATAATTACAAGGGATGCATACATCTTGAAGAATAAGCATATCACAGAAATCAGGTGGTACTTTACAGCCTAAATATAAAACTAACAAGACATGAATGACATAGTCTTTATCAATAACAAACCTGACAACAATAGCGTCCAAATTTTCATCAACAATTGAAGGGCCATAAGCATCCATAATAGGTTCAACTTGCACTACCAGCTCTGGCTTGATAGACTGGGAATATTTGTAGGAAAAAGAAAACATAAATTAGCATCACCACAATATAAGAAGGAAAAAGGTTTCCTGTACCAGCAATTCTGGTGAAGATGATATGGCCCTTTTTATAACTTACTGCATCTGAGCTTGTGGGTCTGATGGTCAATGTGTTTTGCCTCTTTATAGCCTACTCATGTGTCAAGTTTCAGTTAAATAACCTTTTGCCATAATAACATGCACTTCTTTTTCCTTCTATTATTTTCAAACATCAATGCCCCACTTTTGGGCCCATGGCATAGGGGAATTAGGCTGAAATTAATGCACAAGAGGATAAAGCGAGGGGAACACATGAACTATATCAAACCCCTCTCAGCTACACATAAAATAAATCTATGCAGCCCTTTGTACTGCATTGCTAGTGTCGAAAACCCATTTCCTATCAAGTGTAGGAACTGACAACACACAATCACACAGATTGAAATGAACTGAAAACAGAACATTCTTTTCTAATGTCATATACCTTAATGTAATCTTCAACATTTTGCATTCTTTTCTCAATGGGCTAAATAAGATCTGAAAACTGCAATTATTCTTGAAAATCAGTAGGGAAAATGGCCACCGGAGATTGCAATGAAGGGAGCTGAGATAAGTAATTGTTAACGAGACATAATTTTTCCCACAATCATTCTGGAAAATCAGTATTGAAGTAAATGTCAAATGAGCCGATACCACCTTATTTTTTGAATCGTCAGAGAGCACTACATTAGTGGTTGGAAGAAAAATTTCTTGAAGAAGTTGAATTCAATTTGCCTAGAGATAGGCCTCATTTTTATTTTATTTTAATTCCCCCCGCCCCCCCGCGGGAGGTGGTTGTTTAAAAATTAGAATTTTAAGAAAAAACCCCTAGAATTGTTGATCGGAAGTCCATCTTCTTTGATGGTTGCTCAAAGTAACCTTTTAAGTTGGCTAAGTCAGTGACAATGATCTGGCAGACAAACCAATGACATTTGACAGAAGTCAATGACAGCTGGAAGCACATAAAATTTGGCATTTTCCTTGCCCGAAATTTTTGTCCAAATCTACTTCCCTAACCAAATTGCCACTTCAGCCCATTATGTACAACTATTCTTTTAATGAATTTTTAATTTGTTGGCTACAAACTGCCACATTAGTTGGGAAAGTATTTAGGCAAAAAAATTGGGCTATATAGTGTCGCTCTTAAAGTAAATCAACGACAAACCAAGCATTATCCACAAGAGACATGCAACCTAACACTTTCTGGTTTCTATGTTGCAGCTCAAGACGTAAATGGTTTGTCTTTCTTTCCTAATAATAGTAAATGTCACAGTAACTTTTACTTCCACCTCCTTATCAAAAAAAAAAACTTTACTTCCACCTATATATCAGCCAAATGCGCAATGCTCATCCAAGAGGCTAACTACCAAGCAATTCTTTAAATCTCAGTCTTGACATCGGTATCACTAGCATTACAATTCAACCCAAGACATTCACTGTTCTAAATTTATCAAAATCTAAAACTCGGTCACCAACAGAAAATCCTAATTAATATGATGATGGACATGAAATGCACCTAAGATTACATGGGATCGTCACCGACTAAGAGTCCTAATTAATGTAATAGTGGAAGTGAGATGCACCTTAGATTAAATGAGCTTGTCCTAATTAATGTAATAGTGGAAGTGAGATGCACCTTAGATTAAACGAGCTTGTCACCAACTGAAAGTCACAATTAATGGAATAGTGGACATGAGAGGCACCCACCCAAGATTACATGGGCTTGACCGGAAACAAAAAACTAAAAACATACTACTCTATCATTCCTACATTTAGCCAATCCAATTTGGAAATGTCTCAACGATAACCTTTAAGTGGAAATGGGTCAATACAGAGGGCAAAACCATCAAGGATGCACGGTTCGATTCAAATTCAACTCCAGCTCCCAAATGACAAAACAAAATCAGATGAACAAAAATAAAAGCCGATACTGTTCCTGTTAGCCTTTCAGTTACTATTCGGTTCCTAATTGACCTTGATTCCATGCAGAATCCAAAATACTTGAGATATTACTTGCAAAATTAGTGCTGCATGTACCTGTTTGTTCCTCAACATCGGCCCATCGCAAACACCAACCACAATTCGATCCCTTGCCAGTTCTGCCGATGCCTAGGACAACATTTCACCCTTCCCCTCATTAAAATCAAACAATAACCACACACACATATTAGAGAGAGAGAGAGAGAGAGAGAGAGAGTACCTTGAGGAAAAGACGGTGGCCATCGTGTAATCTATCAAAGGTTCCTCCAAGAACAACCGACCCATATGAATTTGGTGCAGAAATATTCGACTTTACAACCAAATCCTCCAAAATCGCCATTCACAACGAGACCCAATTCAAAGAAGTGAGGAAAATCCAAAAAAGAAAAATAAAAAGACCCTTTTCTTCCGGCACTTAGCTGAACCGCCGAGGCCAAAAGTGCTATAGCTAGCTCAGGGGACGAAAATGGAAAGATGGATCAATTTGGTGATGGGTTTGAGAGAGATTTTACAACTTGTTTTGCCTTTTATCTGTTAATGGCGGAAAATGTATTGCACATGGAACCTGGATCCAATAAGTGCATACTCAAGGTCCTCTTCTTCTTCTTCTTCTATTCCCTCCTCCTCTTTTTCCTCTGTGAACTATACCATACATAGCCTCATGTCGACGGACATGGATTTGGTGCATTTAGGCACTTTAAATGCATCGTAAAGTTACCATGCAATGAACGACATGTAGAGAGAGTTGAGATTAGAAAAATGAGATTGGTTAGTCATAAATCTCTCCATGTATTGCTCATCCCACGATAACTTTACGATACAGACTAAATTCACCAAATCCACTTCCTATGTCGACCACCAATAGGGACGAACAGCAAGGTAGCCGATATGTTGCGCTCACATGGTTGGGTGTGAATAGAATAGTCCATTGGGCTTCTCCAATGAGCCCAAAGAGTATTGGATCTTACCACAAAGGCCTACACAAGTTCTTTTCTATTGACACTGGCCCATAACACAAAATTACCTACACTCATCTATAAAATTCCAATGAAATGGTGATATGGTCCATTTCATAGAAATGCATGCCAATAATAAAATATAGATTAATTCAAATATTATTAAGATGTAGAAAATTTCATAAAAAAATTGTCACTTGTTCCCGGCACTCTCTCTCTCTCTCTCTCTCAAATGTAAAAATTTTATACGGAATAATATTATATCTAGTAGTTGTAGGGGCGGATCCAGTCTTTTTTCTCCATAGTTATACATAAGAATTAAAAACTCATCGACAAAGTAAACTTTAATTTTATATAATTTACAAAAGTATATAAGGTTTTTTTTTGGATTATAATCTACAAAGCCATAATCGCACTACAATGAATCCAAGATCTCATGCAACACACTTACCAAAACCAAAAAAAAAAAAAAAAAAAAAAAAAAGGAGATGGACCACCAGAAGGTCGAACGATTGCATGTACCCACAGTCACACCAGTTTGCATCCGCCACTACCTAGTACCTACTTGTTGCAAGTTTGACGACATCTTTGTAATTTTCCCCACCATGCACCCAGATGGACTGTTCAAGAAAACAAGACCCTTTTGTGTTTTCTCCGCACATGGTTTCACGAAACAAGCCACATTGTTTTCTGAGTAAGGATATATACAAACTTGTGGCTAGTCTTTTGAAAGTACGTGCAGATGCATGCCCTGAGAGTAATGGCCACAATCCATGGATTGGAGTTAATGGTTTTGTTTAAGAAATATGTGTCAGAGGCAATTCATTTTCTTCAATGATAATGCTAATTCAGGTTTGGTGTTGATGTCTTTTGTATCTGACTGATTGTGAATTAAAGATTTGTCTCTTCCAACCTTATGGTCTTTGTTTTACCTATATAATCATAGGCAAGGGCGAAGGCAGCCTAGTGGGAGGTGGGGGCATTTGCCCCACCTGAAAATTTCGAAAAAAAGAAATTTTTTTTAATATTTTTCTCTTTTGATGATCATTTTTCAACTCAATACCAAATAAATGAAATAGTAGTCATTTTGAAATACATATATAGCCCATTTTTAATAAGTTGACAAACAATATCCTTTAAATGGTATTGAGTTAAAAAATGATCATTAGTACATAATAAATTGCAAAAAATTGCCCTAAGATGGTTTCCTGGCTTCGTCCCTGATCATAAGGTTTTAACCTTGAACATGAGATAAGTTGACTTCAAATAGGAATAAAGTGGAAAGAATGAGATGGGTGGAGGAAAAAGTAGTAGGAAAGAGACTTTTTCCTTTGTTTGGTTAGGAAGGAAAAGTAGAATGAAAAGAAAAGTGAAGGAACAAGATTTCCATCTAACCCACCAAAATCTTTCCCTCTAAAAGTGGGAGGAAAAGTAGAAGGAGATCGGGAAAAGTGATTGTTACAAGTTATGACAAAAATACCATTTTTCCTTTCTTTTAATTTATAAGGTTAAATTAGTAAAATAATATAATTATTCTTTTTCTTTCGTTTTCATCCCCTTGCTTACCAAATAGAAAGGAAAGAAAGGATGTTACCCTTCTTTAGGGATAGAAAAAAGTTCACTTTTCCTCCCTTCCCTTCCTTCCATTTTTACAGTCTCTCCTACCAAACTAAACATCAGGGAAAAGGGAGGATTACTTCCCCCAACAATTATGTAGTAGCCCCAGGACCCATCTGGGCTCTCCCCTCGATCATCAAGAAGCCCCAAAAGAACAATGAATGAACTTAAATTCTTAAATCCTAGAGAAAAAAAAGCCTAATTAGGGGTAGAAAAAGTAATCTTTTGTTTCCTTTGTTCTCCCTATTCAATCTTCTTTTGTCTTAAAGCATGATTCTCGTATCATTTAAATTTATAATAATAGTGTAGAAAAAGATGGCATCTTTAGTTTCCTCTAATTTCTTCTCTCTCTCGTCAATTTTCTTGGTCTTTAGGCATGAATTTCTTACCCTTAGGCTTTAGCCCCCTGCTTTGGGCCGTAGAAGCTGGCATGTTTTGTTTCCTCCAATTTCTTCCTCCTCTCGTCAATTTTCATCATCTTTGAGCACCGATTTCTTACCTTTAGCCCCCTATTTGGGGCAGTAAAAGCTGGCATCTTTTGTTCCCTTTAATTTCCTCTCCCTCCAGTCAATTTTCTTCGTCAAGCATGCATGGATCTTTTAATTACAATGCCAACAATCTTCGCCAATATATATATCTATATATATATATACTAAAACGGAGGAAATGCCTCCCTTTGGTGCCACGTGTCCGTTTGTGAACAATGGGGAAAAAGGTAAAATTACCTTTTAGTGACCATTGTTCAATCTAATGCCAAAAAAGGACAATATCTATCAACTTGCTACAAATTACTTGTATACTTACATCAAAATAACTATCAGTTTTCTTTTTTTCGTATTAAGTTGAGAAAGAATCACTAAAAAGTAATTTTCCCAAAAAGATATGACTTTTGGAGAAATTACTTTTTAGTGATCAATTTTCAACTTAATGCTAAAGAAAGAATATTCTCTGCCAACTTGCTACACATTGACTATATACATACTTCAAAAGGACTACTAATGTTTCATGTTTGGTATTAAGTTGAGAAGTGATCACCAAAAGGTAAATTGTCTAACTTTTCTATTTTTTGGTTTTCACTGCTCTTTTTCACGCGGTATAAGTAGGTTGACGCTTGGTGTACCCTGCATATCTTTTTGTTTTTATGTAGGAAAATCGAAAAACTTATATTATACAATGTTCAACCCAAACTTAATAGACTATATCATATTTCTTCGTTTTTTTTATGTCTATTCATCTCATTTCCCAAAAGTTAAACGTATAAAATTATAAATATTTATAATCAGAAAGGGAGCCAAATAAAGGCAATAATGATTAAAAAAGAAAATGCGACACATTGGAATATGTATTAATATACCAAATTGCTTAGAAAACTATAAAAATGCTTTCAAAATTGTGCAAATACACTTTTGCCAAACAAGGAGTATCTCAAACTGTTAGATCCAAACTAATTTACATGATGCACAAATCATTCTCAAGTCCATGCATTCGATAGTAGAGGAGTGAAGACACGAACTCAAGATTTATGATTTTGGAGTCGCGGTTCTTTACCATCTGAACTACCACACGGCTGTATATTATATATATATATATATAAAATTTATATTGTTCACAATATTTATATTTACAAACCTCACCCGTGTGTTGCACGGGTTATAAAAAATAAATGATATTGTCTGTCAACTTGCTACAAATTGACTTGATAAGTGCTTCAAAAGGACTACTAACTTTCTTTGTTTGGTATCAAGCTGGGAAGTGGTCACCAAAAGATAAATTCCTCACCTTCTTTTTCTTTTTTCTTTTTTTTTTTGATATTACTTGCTCTTTCTTATATGGTGGAGGTACGTTGACGTTTGGTGTTCACTACATATCTCTTTGTTTTTATATGAGATGATTAGAAAACCCACACTATACAATGTTCAACCCAAACTTAATAAACTGTAATATATTTTTCTGTTTTCTTTATGCTTATTCATTTCCCCTCCTAAAAATTAAACGTATAAAACTATAAATAGTCATAATTAAAAAAAAAGACAAAAATAGAGAAAAGGAGGATTAAAAAAGAAAACACAATCCGCTAGAATCTTCAGATTTTCCCGATTTGCTTCTGACATGAATAAAAAAAAAAAAAAAAAATCTATTTGAATCAAAATTCTTCCCATATGGTTAATTACATAAAATTGAAAAGATTTATACTTTCTCTTATTTTCTTCTTCTTCTGACTTTTTTTCCTATTCTCTTTCTCAGTTTAGACTTTTCTCTCATCTTTTTATGATCTAATTTCAAACATATTTTTGATATTTTTCCCCATGGTTTTTCACTCTTTGTGAAACCCACTCGAAACTTCATGAAAGGTCAAGATTTATCATTGTCATGCATTTTACAATCTCCACCATCGGATTTCGAGACACCTTCAACGGCTATATTTGCTTTGGTATATACCAACATGTTAAAACCATGATTGTGAGATAGACTAGGCTTTAGAGAATTTTAATTTTTTTCCACCAAATATCATAACGTATCAGTTTCTTCATTTTTTTAACAAGTTTCCACTATTAAATTAATTGTTTTTCAAAATAATTTATCTTTTCGAGAATATAATTAAATTTTGTGTAATACATTATGCTAACATCACACCAAAGATTATTTTTATTAAATTATTTTATTTATTTTTGTCTATATCTTTTCAATTTAATTGACATATTATATTAATAAATATATTTTACTATTTTAGAGAATAAGAGTTTTGTTAAAATTTTAATTTGTTAATAATATTATTTTTTATAAATTAATCCGTGCGTCGCACGGGTTCTAAAGCTAGTTTCTAATCTAAACCTATAAAATTTCACGTCGAACCCGAGAAGAAGCAAGTCAGGGTCGTCGTGCCTTGGGTCATAAGTCATTACAAATACTAATGGTAAGAGTTTACTCCAACCTCAAAGTAACAACGCTGTCAAGGGATCTAAAAGTCTAAACCCACCTCTTGATGCCAATTACCAAGAAAAATGAGGGCCTCAAAAGTCAAAACAGACGCGTTGTTGAATCATTTCACAAACTGCCAATCTTAATATCAAATAGGGGAGTGTCACGAGTCATGACCAGTGAAGTGCCTCTAGGGTGGGACCCATGTCCACAGATGAGACCCGTCTGAAAGGTCGGTTACCCTCCCACGAGTACACTGCTTTTACCAAGAACAAGAATTTTAGCAAACCCAACAAAATGGCGAAAAGGAAAGATCTGCCCAAAAGTCATCTAGAAGAGTGAAGAATATTCCCATATGATTCGCTTGTTCCTAGTTCTCTGTACTTTGAAAATAGAGTTTATTAATTTACTTATTTTTCTTTTGTCTTATTATAATCGTACAAAATAGAAAATAATGCATGACTTTTGGCAAAAGTGACGTTAAATTTATATACAATTATTACTCTATCTGTTCTTAATTAATTGATTCATTTGAAAAAAATACGTTTTTTAAACAAATTTTATTAAATATTTTTACATTAATATTTATGTTTTAAAATTTCAATTTTACTTTCAAGTATAAGAAACATCAGAAAAAGAAAGAATACCCTTTTGAAGGTATTTTATGAAATGCAATAAAAAGAATTATTAACTTTTAGAATGTAACAATAATTTTGAAATACAAAAAAAAAAAAAAATAGACCAATAATTTAGGAATAGAGGGAATAATGGAATATCAAGTTTATCTATTAGGGATATAGATCCTCTGGTCCTTAATATTTATGTTTTGAAATTTTAATTTTACTTTTAAGTTTAAGAAACATTAGAAAAAGAAAGAATACCCTTTTGAATGTATTTTAAGAAATGCAATAAAAATAATCATTAACTTTTGGAATGTAACAATAATTTTGAAATATCCAAAAAAAAAGAAAAGACCAATAACTTAAGAATAGAGGGAGTATCAAGTTTATCTATTAGGGAAATAGCTCTTCTGGTCCTTAATCACATCTTTTTCCATTCTCCCTTTATATAATTAGGTCTCATTATCACCGGAAAAAAAATTTATTGGGATTGACCCAGTTGTAGGTCCTACTAAACACATTATATTTCAAAAAATTATCTCCATTGAATCATCTTATTTATTTCATTAATTTGACTTTATCAAATTATTTGAATGGTGATACAACTTTTGATATTCTCTCATTCCAATCAAACGATCAAAACCATTTAAGTGAACAGTTTTTTTTAAGGACAATTAAACGAAACATAAAATTTAGTACATTCCCGATGAAATTTTTATAATGCTAACACACCCCACTCATGCAAAGGGACATGAAAGGGAGCATAGAGGAAGAGGCGGATGACCTCCATTCATCAATTCATCCATCTATTGCTGTATATGTAAACATTTACCTTAATTCTTGAAGTTCAAATCAAATGATGTCTTTCAAAAAAAGGAATTGGGTAGATTTTTCCAATATCATTCGTGTTTTTTTTTTTTTTAAAAATGCTTATCATTTTTTTTCCTTGAAATCAAGCTCCACTTAAAAAATATTAAAACAGGTGTCTTTGATGTCTACTATCTATTTTTTTTTTCTTAGGGGGGAAATTATTCAAACCATCTTAATTAATCAAATGACATGACAGTGGGACGTCAATACATTTCAAAATTTTATTGACAATATGATTATACTTAATGGGATGATGCGACAGATGAACTTGGCAAACAAATTTGGGTAAAAAATGTGATCTCTTCTCTTCAACATTTGATCTCTTTTAGTATTATTTCATCTGTTCCTATTTTATTAGTCTCTCTCTTTCTTTTCCTTTTTTTTTTTCAAATATTCTAAAATTATTATCCCTTCAAATAGTCAATGATTATTTTTCTTTGTTTTTTTAAATTACCTTTTCTCATGGGCGTTTTATTTCTTACAATATTTTGTAAACTTAAGAACAAAATTAAAATGTTAAAACATATAAATTGACATAAAAGAATTTAATAGGGTTTCCTTATAAAATGACTTTTTATTTTTTCAAAAATAACGGTCGATCAAAAATGGAGGAAATAACATTTTTCACAAACAAAAACACATGGACCCTACATGTGGAGCATCTGTCGGATGTCCAATATTTTGGTCCAGTCCTACGCCCTTTTCCTTTTCTCCGCTTGCTTTCAAGAAAAACCACATTTCACGCATGTCATGCTGCAAGACCACTGTTTCTTCACGTCTCATAGACTCTCTACTTCCCTTCTGTCCTTTTCTTTGAATTTTTATTTCAATCCTTCATCTAGAAGTCATAGTGCCATGCCCATCAAGGAATCAACCTACCCCAAGAAACACGGGAGCTTCTCTCTCTCCCTCTATCTTCTCTTTCTACCCTTCTAATATATATTACGTAAGCCCCATTGGTCTTATTCTCTAAATCGGAAAGTACCCAATTGAGCAATTTGCTCCCACAACTCTGCTTTCGTCACTTTCTCTCTGCACTTTGATCCATTTCATAGATATACTCGTTTATAATAACTATAACCCTTCTACTTCTACAATGGATGCCAAAGAAAATTACCCAGAACTAGTTGATCAAGAGCACACTGATTTGCAGGACTTGGATGCAGAAGCAGCAGAGGAAACACTCTCTCTCTGCGATCTTCCGATATACAATGATGCGGCCGAATGGGATGATTTCTCCAAAGAAGACAAAAACTCATCGGAAGATCATGAAGAATTCTTCGAATTCTTGAACCAAGATTTCACGGCTTCGACATTGACTCCAGCAGAGAACATCATCTTCTGTGGAAAGCTCATTCCTCACAAACCACCAGTCTCCGAAAAAACGCACAAGCTTGAAAGCAAACCTGATCAAAATCCCAAGAAGAGAGGCTTGTTTCGATGGAAGTCCTCGCCGTTTGCTATCCCAAGAAGAGAGGCTCATCCCAAGAAGAGATTCTTGTTTCGATGGAAATCGGCATCGTTTAACAGATTGAGAATAGAGTCCCGATCAGACGGCGTCAGACGCCGATGCACGGACACTAATCGGAATAAATACTCAAAGCTGCAACAAGTATCAGGTTCGAAGTCTTTCGCGTTGCCTGGATCGGAGAAGTATGATATTCCTGTTCGGAAAGTATCGATTCTGACATCGCCAGCGAAGTCTAAGTCGAATTTGTTTATGTTTGGATTGTTGATGAGGGTTCCGACAGAGATGGAGCTGAGTGACATAAGGAACAGGCAGCAGAGGAGGATTCCGTCGATGAGGTTTTCTCAATCATTCGACAGAGGCGAGGAGGTTACAGTTGGTAAACGTGAAGGGAAAGGGTTTTGGAGGTTGCTTCGCTCTTCTTTGGGGTTTGGAAGCCACCATGCAAACACTGTCGTAAAGGCGTCATTTGGTTGCATTCCACCCCTCTGAAATTTGCATGTTCAATTAGCATGACAATGGAAGTAACAGTTATATATGTTTTTTTTTTTGGGATAATTGATAAAACATACCTTTATCCCCAAACTTCCTGTAATATCAACAAATGAGTATCAATATTACTTTTTCATAAGTTTGAACTAAAAATCACTTATTTAAATTAACTGAGTCAAATGCCACTAGACTAGTCATTATGACAATTGATATATATGTTGGAAACATATCATATCCTACATATGTTACTTAAATATTGGGTTTCAGATAGGTCCATATACTTGTTTGGGTTTAGCATGATATCAAGTTATGTCGTTGATGGACCTTCATGTGATGGGATTTTTTTATTTTTTAATTTTTTTTGTAATGACAGAAAAACTGTGATTATAAAAAAAAATTTAAAGTGAAGTGAGAAATTTATTACGAAGTATTCTATATTTTTATGGTCATTGATTTGGTTTGCACTTTGCAGAAAGCATGCAATGATATTATATAATACACATATTTTTCTAAAATTTTCAATTAAAAAAAAAAAAAGAAGATATTCATAGTAGACTGCTGTGACAAAGAATTAGGCCCTCTAACATTTACCACCTAGACCGGCTTGCCTGATTTGTTGGGGCTGACTAGAAATGAAGAGGGCAATGGGAGCACAAGATTGCTTGTAACTATTTGACATCTCCTTAGATGATTTCTCGATCCTCTAGTTGTAGATGCTAGAATTTTACTTTGTAATTTTAATATGTCGGTTATTAAATCTGTTCCTAAACTCGCTAATCAAGCTGCTCATGCGCTTACCCACTGGCAGCCTTCTATAATCGATTTGGCTCAATTCCAATCTCGAACTTACCTCGATCTGTTTTGTTGGAGGAAACCGGGTTTGGCAATTGATCTAGGTCTCTTTCTTTTCTATATATTCCCATTTGCTTATCAAAAAAAAAAAAAAAAATGGTGGCTGAGTGATGCAGATTGCATCGGCATACGCACCACGGGCTGTTGGACGTTTTGCTGCTGAATCGGGATTCTAGTTTATTTAGATATTTTAGGAGTCTTTATTATTAGCTAGACTCATTTTGGAATTGGATAATGAGGCTGTTCCCATTTTATGCAAGACTGTAGAGATGGGAATTAATGCGAGCTGGGCACAACATGTGCATCCACAGAGAATGGCAATTCTTGCATGTGCTGATTTTCTTGCCACGTTTTGTACTAATGGGAATGCTCCTTCCTCTAATTCAACAGGATTGCTTAATTTCCTGCGGTTTGCCTGGTCTTAACCTTCATCTGTGCTTTTGGACCCAAACAAAAAGAAAGAAAGACTTCATTTATACCAAAAATATGAAGGAAAAAACAAGGCAAGTAAAGAGGCCAAATTCGTTATATCAAGAGCTTTTCTAGTAGGGTTGATCTTTTGATTAAGTTGCTAGGGTTCATTAGATATTGGGTCGCTACTTTTGTTCAAACACAACAATAGAGCAGTGAGAAAAGAATTGGAAGTCATTGGATATGGCACAACAATGAGCAACACCTGCAATCTTTGCAATATTTTCTAAGCTTATAATCTAATTTCATGACAAGATCCGAAAGAAGCAAGGTTAGTGGAGCATCTGGATTCTGGTATACACAAAGATTCAAGCCAGTCGATTTCAAATTTAATTTGAATCATATCGTTTTTTCAAGACTAAAGTTTTTCATGGTGTCATTGTCCATATAGATATATATATATATATATATATATATATATATATATATATATTTGAAAGGTTCACGCAAAGATTGAAAATGGACCGGATAGTTTTTCATTAAAAAAAAAAAACACAAGGAATCTAAAGATCATCACCAAATCTTGTTGGTGGTTTACCAAGTATAGATGCGAGAAAGTGATTTGTGTCTATTCATTGGTGATTTTGACGGTGAAACAAAAGAGATAATGTGGTGCGAAGGAGGCTATTCACCAGAGTGGCTGTAAATAAGAGTGGGATGGGAGTAGCGCTAATGGAGAGAAATATGATATGTACTAATTCAAATAATTAATTATTAAAATATTCTAAATTTTATTGTAAGGGTGAGGCTAGCTCCTATAACTTGATTAACTTCAAACTCATATAAAATTATAATTTATTTAAAAAAAAAATATTAACATGCATATAAATTTGTATAAATAAATATATATATTTTTTTAAGGTTGAAAATAGAGTGGATAGTTTTTCATACTTCTACATTTTTTTTTCTTCCTTTCCTCACGTCTTTACCAATAGTTGTGTTTTTTTCCTCCCCCCTTAACATGTGCATCCACAGAGAACGGCAATTCTTGCATGTGCTGATTTTCTTGCCACGTTGAGCACTAATGGGAATGCTCCTTCCTCTAATTCAACAGGATTGCTTAATTTCCTGCGGTTTGTCTGGTCTTAACCTTCATTTGTGCTTTTGGACCCAAACAAAAAGAAAGAAAGACTTCATTTATACCAAAAATACGAAGGAAAAAAGGAAAAAAGCAAATAAAGAGGCCAAATTCGTTATATCAAGAGCGTTTCTAGTAGGGTTGATCTTTCGATTAAGTTGCTAGGGTTCATTAGATATTGGGTCGCTACTTTTGTTCAAACACAACAATAGAGAGCTATGAGAAAAAAATTGGAAGTCATTGGATATGGCATAACAACGAGCCACACCTGCAATCTTTGCAATATTTTCTAAGCTTATAAACTAATTTAATCTCAAAATCCGAAAGAAGCAAGGTTAGTGGAACATCTGGATTCTGGTATACACAAAGATTCAGGCCAGTCGATTTCAAATTTAATTTGAATCATAACGTTGGATGGCATTAGCTTTACAATGCCTTCGACATGCCTCCCTACTCAATGCCAACCATTTTCAACTAGGGCCTTCTTGGCTGCTTTCCAATTTTGCATTCTAATCCGGCCCAGGAGATAATCAGGCAGTTGGACTTTTTAATGAACTAGATACTGCACACGCGCAACGCACGTGAACTTTTCTCTGACAGTAAATTAATTATAATTTTATATGAGTTTGAAGTTAATCAAGTTATAGGAGCTAGCCTCATCCTTAACAACAAAATTTAGAATATTTTAATAATTAATTATTTGAATGAGTACGTATCATATTTCTCCCCATTAGCTTTACTTCCATCTCACTCTCATTTACAGTTACTTTGGTGAATAGCCTCCTTCGCATCACATTATCTCTTTTTCTTGATCACATTCAAAATCACCCAATGAATAGACATAAATTGCTTTCTCTCAGCTATACTCAGTAAACCACCAACAAGATTTGGTGATTATCTTTAGATTCCTCCTTCTCTCTCTCTCTTTTTTTTTTTGGATTCATCTATTTATTTGGTGGTATCGGTTGCATTGCCGTCCACCTTGTGAGTTTTCTTTTCTCACTTTTTCTTAGTTTTTTCAAGACTAGAGCTTTTCATGGCGTCATTGTCTATATGTATATATATGAGGAGAGTTCCGTCGACATCTAGTGTAAAACTTTTTACACTTACACCCATCAATATCTTTTTATAGAAATTATATTTCGTCAATCCAACCGTTGAAATACATATTCTTATCACACACGTCATTCATGCTAAATTTCAAATTAATTGGATATTGAGAAGTGTTCGATCTGTAAACTTACATTTTTTTTTAATAAATAAAATTTTAATTTTGAGCACTTTGTGGATGACATAGTTCCTAATCTTCGATTAACATGAGATTTGACATGTGTGACGTGCATGACAAGAATATATAATCCAACGGTTGAATTAGTGAAATATGATTTCTATACAAAGATATTAATAGGTGCAAGTATAAAAAGTTTTATACTAGGTGTTAACGAAACCCTTCCCTATATATATATGTTTATTTTTTATTTTAAAGATTCACGCAGAGATTGAAAATAGAGTGGATGGTTTTTCAAACTTTTTTTTTTCTTTTCATTTTTATTTTCCTCACGTCTTTACCTATAGTTGTTTTTTTTCCTCCTTTAACATGATTATGTTTTTTCCCACATAACTTTTTAAAAAAAAAAAAAAAATACTTTTTCTCATGTAGAGTTTTATCCGCAGTTGTTTTACTTTGGCGGTGAACAACGAATAATCCTCGTCTCCTTCCTCCCTCTTCTTTCTTCTCACTCTCTATCTTTTGTCTTCCGTCTCACCCTTTTCGTTAGTCGTTTTCCCCCTTCCTTGACTCAATTGCTTTTAACGAAAGGCATTTTGGTCCATATATTATAAGTGCCGTGGAACCAACGTTTGGGGCTTTGGTAAGGGAAATGTAAAGAAATTATTTAAGTTTTATAATGAGGGCATGAAAGTTAATCAAAAGTTTTTTTTTGAAGTATAGACTTTTATAAATATACTAGTGAAAACCCCCAGGCGATGCCCAGGAAGATAAAAGCAGTGGAAAAAAAAAAGAAAAAAAAAGAAAGAGAAAAATGCTAAAACTTGACACTTCAACAAGTTACTGCTTACCTACAATAACTACACCCCCAGGCATATAAGATAAGTATAGGCGAAAAACAATTTATGGCTAGATTTTAGTACTGGTGCATTTGGTTATGAACTAGACAAAACACACTGGAATAAATTATAGTAGCAAGAAAGGCATGTTATTTGGAGAAAAAAGAGGCGATAAGACTATCACGATTCATGAGGGTTCTCCCATTGTTATGCTACAGATGCAAATTGATGCTCGTGCTATGCCACTAGTACATAATGTTTCGTTTCACGCTTTGGTCAAAAAACATAAATCAATAAGAATCAACATTAGTCCAAAGAGAAATTGTAGGCATTTCATTTTGTTCCTATATTTGATAGTGAGTTCCCAATGATGATGTCCATAATATTTGTTGTCAATCTAGGTCTTTTTGGTGGAAGCAAAGTAAGCAGTTGGGTTAGGTGCATATATATGTGTGTGTATATGTATATAAGACCAATTGGGTAGAGTTCTTCCTATGCACCCTTCTCATCTTTCTCACCATTCTCATTTATCTCTCATTTATTTGGACTCATTCCCTCTCAATTGTGTTCATTGTCTCCAATCAAAGTCTTATTTATATAGGCTCATATTTACCTAATATTTGAAGTGGTGATGAATTCATCTCCCATTTTCAAGTGGTGTATCCACCATTTACCTCAAGTGATTCATTCGCCATTACCAAGTGTTGTATCCACCATCTATTACAAGTGATTCATCCATCATTTATCTCAAGTGATAAAAATCTGATGCTGTTTTGCTTCAAAACGACTGTCAATTTCACTTCTACTGACTGGCAACTTATGTCAGATTGACTGATAACTGCACTGTTTCAACAACTTCTTATTCTTTTTAAATGAGAAACCCACTCCAAGAAAGGATAGAAGTGAGGAATGGTGGGGAAATTAAGTAAATGAGAGATGTGTAGGATAACAAAAATAAAAGAAGTGAGGAATGGTGGGGGAAATTAGGTAAGTGAATAAGCTTGCACCTTGATCCTTCCCTATAAATAGCAAGAGCTTGGGAGAGTTCATGGAGACTAAACAATTAGAGGGTCAAGAGGGAATGCTGAAATTTTGAGAGAAAATAGAGAGAAAGAGAGACTTGGGGAGGAGAGTTTTTGTAAGGAAAATACTAAAAAAGAGAGAAGTTGCATTAAGAGAAAATAAAAGAGAGATGACTTGTGAGGAAGGAAAATAGCTTGCTTGGTTCAACGGAAGAGACGCTATCGGATTGATAGTAGACTTAAGGGACGGTTTGAACACTAATCAATTTCTTTTGATACTTGATAGTAGAATTGTGTAAATTGTTCAGATTGTGATTTTGTTGCATAAAATATCCGTTAGGACTAACCCCTTTCGTAGGTGAGCTAGTTTTGTTATAGAGAAGATGAACTAATGATGCCACACGTACGCATGATGTAATCACATGTACGCATGGCATGTGATGCGTACGTATATCTAGCATATGTGTACGAATGTTACTTCTTTCTCTGATTTTTATTAATTTATTGATGTTGTTAGTTTATTGCTATTATTTTATTATTATTTCTTAGTTTATTATATTTTAAATTTATTGTCTAACATTTTTACAGGTGTTGTTTAGCAACGTGCTAATCGTTTATATGTTATCCTGTGTTATTAACTTGTCATTTGTGTGTGTTTTTAATTGTTGCATGATTAAAAGGCGATCCAGATTTTATTAAAATATTAAATATGGTCAATGAATATAAAATGAGGGTCGGTTTATTACTGGGTATTGTTGGGTGCCTAACACCTTCCAAACATGTACCCTATCTCTGAACCTTTCTCTGGTCAACAAAATTGGTCATGAACCCTTCCAAATGGCGACTCTTATTCATATGTTAATCCTCTGGGGTTAGTACCATCAGAACCAAAAGCAGATAAAATACAGATAAAAAATAAGCACGTGGTGAAAGTCGGTGTGCTCATAGAGATGATTTAAATTTTTGTGTAACGTCTATAGGTGTACAATTTTTTAAAAGTTTGATCACGAAATTTATAGGCTAGGATTCTCATGTTCTATAAATCCAATGATCAAGCATGTGCATGGTAATTTATGCACTTGTGTAGAGATTTAAGAACTCTTGGAAGCCCACAGAAAGAGGAGCTCAAAATAGCCTTTTCCCAAATTGTAAAGTATGTCATCTCTTATATTTGCTACAATGTGACATATTTACTGTCAATGCTCCTCTGTTTTCCGTTTGGTGGGTAGTCCTTTTTGACAATTTTGCCTCTAATTGTTATGTTTACAACATAATTTTGAATAACTACTAAAAATATTACTAATGATTATAGTCGATGTTAATAATAGGAATCAATCTTAGTCCTAGTTTATAATGACCACCATAAAAATCATAGTTTAATGTAATTTCTTTAATATAAAAACCTACTACTAGTCAATTAACAACTGATTAAACTTGCACTGAGCTATTGAGGAACAACGGGAGATTCAATTTATCCATATATGTTTTGATTGCCAACTCTAGTACTAGATCGGCTGCATTTTATTGGGATTGAGAGAATAACCCAAATGAAATATGAACTATTGGCAATTGATTATTTTGAGAGGAGTCTATCTGTGATGACCGACGAGGTTGTCCATACTCTTATTGTTATGAGCTTTCCCATTTTCTTAAATGCACTATAAACTTATAGTCTAGTTAGGGTCCGGGGTGTTTAGGTGGTAATTGAACCCTGTCAAGGGGGTAAGTGTGGCATTTTTCGCCTTTTAGAAATATCTATCAAACTTTAATTGGTAGTGCGTGTATCTTAAAATTCGTGGAATATCGTCTCATAGTATAAAAGAGATAAGAGAGATTGCCAATTCATGGGTGGAGAGGATATTACTTATAACTGTGAGAGACCCATTCAAATCCAACACCATGATAGGGATTTTGTCAATGAGAAGAAAAGTAATGAGATTTGATAGTTGAAATGAAAAGAAAACCTACCGAACCACGTTGAACTGGTGATGCTCTATAGGACCTGTTCTTCTCTAAAAAACCAACGTCTTTTAATGGTCATAAAACTAGCCACGTGGGTCCATTGACTAATACTGTATTACGGGAATGACAATAATTAACCATAAAAGTATTGCATTAAATATTTTTTTAATTATTAACATGACAGTACAATATATATATATATATATTAGTAGGACCTGCTCAACGCGTGGGAATTATAAACTCTAAATATCCTATTGGCCAAAAAAAAAAAAAAAATGCAATTTATATGCTTAGTGACAACCAAGAACCTTTTAAGAAGGGATTTTAAATTTTAAAATGAAAAGACATGAAAAAAAAATTACTATAAAAAGAGGGGAAGAAACATTAGTGGGTCTAGAAGTAAGGTGAGAAGAGAGTTTTGAAGGGAGAGGTTTTTAGATTACCATGTCAACGTAACTCCTAAATATAGTATAGAATAGATATATTTTTTTATTCTTAATTTCTTTCTATAATGATGTGATAATATCGTAAACTATGTTTGTTTAAGTTTAAATGGAATGAATGGAAATGAAATCTGATTCCATGTTTAGAGTAGTTTGGAATGGAAAGGAATTTTAAATGGTTGTCCAAAAACGCTTATCTCATCCAAATACACTGTTTGAAAATGAATTGAAATTATTCTATTAATTCATTCCATTCCAATTAAACAAACATGACCTAATAACAGTCATATCGGTATTCTCTAAATCGTGTTACATTAATAGTTACACTTATTACATCATTTAAAAATTAAAAAAAAAAATTATTTAGGGATTAATTATATTTTCCATGGGAGAAACATTCAAATGGTTTTCCAAGTATCACGCCTCGTGTTGCTTCTCCTTCAAACATCTGACTGTGGATAGTAATATAGTATGACCCTTCTTCCAGAAGTGACAAAACCAGAAAATAGAAGACATAATAGAAGGGGAGAAAATTGGCCACTGGCCGGTGACTGGCTAATGGTGAGGACCTGAAATATAGGAAACAACGTGGAGGACTTCCTAACCTAGAAATTATCTTGGCCCATTGTCATCATTATTTTAAGAAAATTAAGTTATTTTAATATATTTAATAATTTGGCTTCAAAATTTATAACAATTACGAAAGCAAAATGAGTAAAGAAATGAATAGATCATATGGTCATTCAAAATTCTAAAATAGTCAATAATTTAGACCACCTTTTCTAGAGGTACCTAAAAAGACCTCAATTATATTCTATTTCCACCTCAACTTTAATTCCAAACTTTTGGGAATGTTGCGTGCATGAAATTTTCTCTTAGTTCACATTGAGTACGTAGATTCGAGTTATTGACTGAGCTACGTACACTTGCGTATTCTCTCAGAAAGAAAAGAAAAATACTCGTCTTATTTGATAATTTGTAAGTATCGACCAAGAATCAAAGTGTTTGATAATTTGTCGACTAAAAGAGAAAAAAAACGAAAAGAATAAAAAAAAAGGTATCAATCAACAAATAACTTAATGGCTGGAGGTGATAAAACTTTAGCACTGTGCTAAGTTCATTCACATTGCTAGATGATGGGTTGGATGGTTTAAATTAAAATTTGAAAAATTGTTATTGAAATGATCAAAATGACTTTAATGAGCGATTTTTTTTTTCAACTTTAATCAAAGCCATCTAACCCCTTATCCAACGATGTAGATGAACTTGGCACAGTGTTGAGTTTTATTACCTCAACATTGAATCCAAACTCTTATGCTATGTTTGGTAGAGGGGATGGAAAAGTGGAAGGAAAGAAAGAGAGGGGGGATGAACTTTCCATTCCTAGGGGAGAGATTCCTTCTTTCGTTTACCCTCTATTTGGTTCATGGATTCTATCAAGGGAAAAAAAAAAAAAAGGAGGGGAAAAAAAAATGAGGAGGAAAGAAAATAAAAGGAAAAGATAAAATCATATCAAGTCAAAATTATTTAAATTTTTCTTCTTATTCTAATTTTCCTTTGTAACCAAATAAAGAAAAGTAGAATTCCTTATATATATATATATTTTTTCCTTGATAAAATGCACAAACCAAATAGTATTGTACGTGTTTGGTAGAATGAAGGGAAAGATACTCTTTATATCTTTTTTGTTTAGTAAAAAAGAGAATGGAAAGGAAGGAAAATGAATTGAAAAGTAATTTTACCATATTACCCTTAAATGATTTAAAAGGTGTTATCAGTTGGCATGTATATAATATCGTGATGTAGAGGTAAATTTGTCTTTCTAGAAGAAGTTGGTCTTTTTCCTTCTAATCTGTCCACTTTTCTACCCAAAAGTGGGAGGATTCCAAAAAGTGCAAAATAATGGATGTAGGCTTTTCCTCCCCCCTCTTCTTCTACCAAACACGCCTCCTCATCCCCGTATCTCATCCCTCCCCACTTTCCTCCCTCACTTTCCATCCCCCCCCCCCCCCCCCCCCAAAAAAATCCTCCTTACTAAACACGAGCTTAATGACATACTCCCTCCGTTCTTAAATTATTGGTTTCATCTTTTTTTTGAAATGTTTCAAAATTATTATCACATTTCAAAAGTTTTTTTTTCTTTTTTTTTTTTTAATTTATTTCATTTCCTAACATACTCTTAAAAAAGTATTATCTATTTTACCAATGTTTCGTATACTTAAGAGTAAAATTGTAATATCAAAACATATATATTGAGGCGAAAGCATTTTACAAAGTTTTCTAAGAAGGTGTGTTCTTTCAAAAGGGATAATTAATTAAGAACATAGGGAAACATATTTTTTTAAACAAAAAAAAAAAAAAAGAAAAAAGAAAAAGGAAAAAGAAGAAGAAACAGCCAATACTCAAAAGAACCTAAAACGGGCCCCGTTTCTTCATGGCCACATGAAAGGTCAGTTAGCCTCCCTCTTTGTTGACCCAATAAGAGACCATGCAGTCATCCACCACGCGGAGACGAAAATTTCAACTGACCCGACAAAACTGCAGAACCAAAACCCCAAAACTGGTTTTCCGAAAACTAATCTAGAAGTAGACCAATTGACCAAAAAAAAGAAAAAAAGAAAAATAAAGAGGGAAAGGGAAATCTCATCCACTCCGCATATCTTTTGGATTAGAAAAATAAAAAATAAAAAATAAAAAACCTCACCTAAAAGTGCTGAAGAGACGTAGGGCGAGGAGCCACAGAAGAGGGCCATAAAATATGTAGGGTCCCCATTAGGAGGAATTACAGATTGGTTCCCCTACGACCATATATTACGTATCAAAACAGTTAGTAGTCATTATAAGTTAAGTTAGTAGTCTTAAACTATGAAGTTAGTAGTCATTTTTATTTATATGTAATTAGTTGCCCAGATTAGGACTAATCTTTAATTCCCAATATGCTAATTAAGGACTCCGTCTGCATATAATTCCCAATTATGACCAACTTTTACCATTCACCACTGGCTCTTCTAGATGACCCAAAGAGTTATTCAGCTGCACCTTTTAATCTTTCATTAATGACTAGTTTTAACTCAACTTATCTAGAAGCTAGCCATGCCCAAGAACCAAGTAACCAAATCCTCTGCTTTCTCTCTCTCTAATTCTTATGTATATATAAATGTACTCCGTGGTCTTACTCTCTACATGGAAGACACCATCAACCAAGCAACTAGCTCTTCCCCTTTCTTTTGCACCTGTCCTTTCATCGCCTTTCTCTCTTTACTTTGATCCATTTCACCCTCATATGCTACTCTAGCTTCCACTTCTCCAATGGGTGCTAAAGAAAATCACCAAGAACCTATAGATTATAACACTGATTCGCAGGACTTAGATGAATCGTTGGAAATACTCTCTCTCTGCGATCTTCCCATCTACAACGACGCGGCCGAGTGGGATGACTTCTCCAAAGAAGATCAGAGCTCAACAGAAGACCAAGACTTCTTCGAATTCTTCAGCGAAGATTTCGCTGCCTCGACATGTCGAGCAGAGAACATCGTCTTCTGTGGAAAGCTCATAACTTACAAAGAACCCATCTCTGAAAAAACCCAGAAGAAGAGAGGCTTATTATTTCGATGGAAATCGAAGTCATTCAATTTCCCAAAAGGAGAAGCTCATCCGAAGAAGAGATTCTCGTTTCGATGGAAATCGGCGTCGTTTAACAAATCAAAAAGCTCTCGAACAGACGGTGTATCGAATTCGAAGTCTCCGGCATCGCCTGCGCCGGATAAGGACCGGTACATGACCGGGAAGCATGTTGACGAACATGATATTTCGTTTAGGAAAGTGTCGAGGGTGAATTCTTCGGTGAAGCCTCGGTGGAATTTGTTTATGATTGGATTGATGAGGGTTCCGACGGAGATGGAATTGAGTGATATGAAGAACAGGCAACGTCGACGGATTCGGTCAACGACGTCGTTTCGATCTTTCAACGGCGGCCAAGGGGTCAGAGTTCGGAAGAGTAGAGGGAAGCGGTTTTGGAGGCTGCTTAAGGCTCTACGGTGGTGGAGAAGCCACCATGCAAACGCCGTCGTCAAGACATCTTTCGGTTGCATTCCGCGCGTGTGAGATTGGTTGTGTTTCTCGTCCTTCCACGTGTCTTGTAGGAGATTTGTCGTAGCCTCGTAGGATCTGAAAGTAAAAAATAAAAATAAAAAATCCATATCAATGGGACTCGAAAGTGAAAATTCAAGGACCCTTTTTGAAATTGTAATGTTAGCGTATTTAGAGGAACGCTACCCTTTTTGTATATTATAATGGTATACGGAGTAGATTATATCCTTATCTTTTTTAGAATACGTACTGTTGCATATTTTAAGTGATTTTTGCAATTGTTTTTCTCACTTGGCGATTAAGTATATCTTAAATTTTACTCTCCTCTAGGGGTTAATCCAGATTAATTTTCTAATGCTCATTGTTTGCACCCTAAAAATATCAATTATTATTATTATTATTCTTATGTATTGAATTTTGTAGGACATTTGGCAATTATAAAGAAAATGCAGCACATGTCGCATAAGTTCATCTTTGGAGGTTATGAGAAGACATGTGCAACAATTAGAATGAAGGAATTAGTACTTGCAAGTTAGTGGGAGTTATTAGTGATTTTAGGAAGTTATGAATAGTTTTCTTGTAATTCTATAAATAACCCTTGAAGCCTTCATTGTAAACCTCCCTCAATCAATCAAATTATCAATTTCAGACTTCGGTCTCAAGACTCTGGTCTTTATTTTAGGAGTAGTTGGCCCTTAAGGCAATCTAATTCAAAAATCTAAAAACGTGTGCTCCTTCTTGATCAAAGGTGTGTGCATCCCTTTGCAATTCAAAAGACACATTTGAAACGCTTGCGAATCGGATATTCAAATCATTGTAATCGGACTTGATCCCATTCAAGTGAATAGTGGAATCAACCCATATTACTCGTTTGAATGATCAAAAGGTCGAAATCCTCGAATAACATGGCGAATGTGAAGTCATCTTCAATGAGGCATTCGAACCATTTGCACAAATCGCCTGAAAAAGGCTATCACGCCCCGCACTCCCCTTCGAAAGGATTGGGATTTGCTCAAGTTGGGGTCTTTAACTTGACGCTCAATTTAGCGTTAGATTTTGGACACATAAGGGGATGCAATTATCAACGGTTGGGCTTCTCCTACAAATGCTAAAACTTTCTCATCCCAACCGTTGATAATTGCATCCCCCCACGTGTCCGAAATTTAACGTTAAATTGAGCGTCAAGTTGAAGACCCCAACTTGAGCAAATCCAAATCCCGAAATGGAGGCGAAAAAACGCATTAGATTTTTGAGATCCCTCATTGCTTATAACTTATGGCCAACTATATCTTGGTGGGAGCACTTTCTAATTTCGCATTCTAAAATTGTTTCAATTTACTTTAACTAAACTTCTTTCTTAATTAATCACTTTACGGGTATTTTAAATCCTATTCATTGAGGCAAGGAAAAAGAAAAAAAAAAAAAACCTCAAGAGACGTATGACAGGTCGATTCAAACTGATCCAATTATTTGTTTAAAAAAAAAATCTATTTCGTGGAAACAGATTAATACTAATGCTTGTAGTTGATGTTCAAAAGACTAATCTTAATCTTAGTTTAATGTTATTATTGTAAGGGGGAAAAAAAACCTATTGTTTATGAAATACTCCACTAATAAAAAAAAAAAAAAAAAACAAACAAACAAAGAATAATACGGAGTATCTATTGAGAATGTATCTCCACTGAAATCATCAACGGGATTTAGGGGTGCTCACTGATCTGCTTGACTGGCTAAAACCGCCCAATCCAACCCTACCTGAAGGCATATACGGGCAGATATAACCGATAGAGTGGGTAGATAGTGGTTTAGGATTTTTTTTTTTTAACGATTTTGTGGGTGGTTGGCGGTTCTGAAAGAGAAAAACCAATCCCAAATTCCCAACCCACCCACCCGCATATGTTTCCATACTTGATTAGATTATACATGTGACAGTGTCTCATTAGTATTTCAGATTACATTAAACACGCGATAGTGAAGGATGAACCTTATCTCTTACCTTATTAGTTCATCAATTTATTCCCTAATTTTAGTTTTTTATAAATATTAAAAAAAAAAAGGGAGAGAAAAAAAACATGACCATTGATTATCAAAAATCAATGGTTTAGATAAGTTACCAACCTTCACTCAGTCACTCACGTTTCTTCATTTTCTCTTAACCTCTCTCTTTTATTCTCTCTCTCTCTTTCAAACTTTCTATTTCTTACTCTAAAGTCCAAACCCTCTACTGAATCATAGATTCACTTGATACTTCGTCATCTTCATAGGATAGCGGATCTCGTTCTCACAGTCACACTTATCATTGCTTGCTTCATCTCTCTCTTACAGCAATTCTTTGTAGGGCTGGCTTTGATAGGAGGCTACTCAAGCAGGCGACCTAAGGCCTCTAATTTGTGACAAAAAATTAGGCCCCCAACTAAATTGTTATCCTTGTAATAGGTCAACAAACAAAAAAAAAAAAAAAACATTTATTTTAATACCTAGATCAGTAAAGGCCCTAAGCCAAATCTAAGGGCCCTAAATAATTGCTCAATTATAAAGGAAGAATATTACATTATTTTTATTTTTAGTTCTTATAAAGATTTATTTTTCATCTTAATCTATAGAAGCAAATTTTAGTAATCATATATATAGGCAAATTTTAAGTACTAGGGGAAAAAAAAAAAATTTGTTGGGTATAAATTTTGTTTTGTGTGTGAATATGTATAGAGGCCCCATTTTAGGAGTTCGCCTAAGGTCCCAAAAAACTCAGGACTAGCCCTGATTCTTTGCCAAGTTGCTGCTTGTGAGCACCACATCCTAAACCATATGGTTCGGGAGTACGCCACTAATCAGGAGGGCTAGCGCGGAAAGGAGTCGCTACCCAATTTGACTTGGGAATTAACTTAAATTCTATCTAGGTCTAACTCATCATAACCAAAGAGGGCTAGCGCAGAAAGGAGTCGCTACCCAATTTGACATGGGAATTAACTTGAATCCTATCTAGGTCTAACTCGTCATAACCAGAGAGGGTTCGGAGATAGGGTATATCGCTGGGAAGGTGTAAGGCAACTAGCAATGCCCGGTCGAAAGCGGCCCCCACACATAATTATGGGCTTTAGTTAATTAAGTATTCAATTAAATTCCATCCTAAATCATGCAATAATATAATAGCACATACATTGACCAAAATAATGAATAAAAAAAATAAAGAAAAGAGAACCAAAAATTTATCAGAAAGAATAGATCAAGATATATAGAGAAATAAGAGGTATCAACCGAACAGAAACAAAAGAAATGAATAAGCCAACAATCTGTTTGCCAAGGTAAGGTGTGTATGCATCACTCAATTTGTTTGTCGAGGTAAAGTACGTATGAATCACTGATGGGTGTGTAAGCATAGAGTAGGCATTTTCACCAATTCAATCACATGCATACTTATAAAGGGGGAAAATGAAACAGAAGATGAAAATAACAGAAAATGAACTTTTTGCCTAGAAGGGAATGCGTGTACACTTGGGATAGGTGCGTATGCACCCTATGAGCATATCATACAGAATTACAAAGGTCTTATATTAATCTACGTCATGCATCCTTAATGAAATAAAATATACTAAAAATAAAAATGAATATAAATTAAACCTAAATCATGCTAATCATGCTTTAGACAAAAATAAAATAAAATAATAAAAGAAGAATTAGAATAAAAAGTTAAAGAAAACTAAATTTATCGACTTTGTAATTGTTCATGACCGCTTAGGTCTTTGGATTGAATTAAGCCAACATAAATCTTCTTCTTCGTCAAAGTGTTATCACAGCAAAGTGATCAAAACTTACTCAACTTTAAAAAGAAATAGAAAACAAAAGAGAATAAGAGAAAAGAAAAGTGATTTTCGTCACTTTGTAACAACATAAATTTCAATCGAGTTTTTGGGTATGAAAACATTGGAATTAGATAAAACTCGTGAAATACAAAGTTGTAGAGAATTGAATTATCTTTCTAAGAAAATTGATTTCATTAAATTCTGACTTCAGACTCAAAAGTTATGATTAAAATACGCTCGCTGGTTTTCAGAAAAATTGTTGCTGAATTATGACGAATTTCACTCTTTGAAAATCTTATTCTCTTCTCCCTTCTTTAAGACATTAAAAGAGTATTTATATCTGAAAATTAGCATTTTCCTTTCTTTTCTAGACTAGGTTTCTTAGAGAATAATCAAAAAATATTTTATAACGATAAAAGATTTCTAATCTGAATAGGAAAGGGAAATTGCATTTTCTAAAAATTAGAAGAGTGACCGATGACACGTATGCACATGTATCGTATGTACGTATACACACTTATCACATACGTATACGTGTTAGTGGCACGATAAAAATAACTAATTTAATAAAATAATTTTCCTTTCATTTTAACTAAATAATCCCATGCTGTGATTCGCACTAATCTTTTAAGGATAATCCATAAATAACCACATTAAACTCATTATCAGGGCCACGGGATTTAAGATGACAACCGGTACAAAATGGGGTGTCTACACCGATATCATGTTATCACAAAGATTCTCTTTCCTTCTTTCGTTCTCACGCTTGCACAAGATTGATGACCAAGTCTCGATCTCCTCTGTCAAAGTCTTCTCCAAGATAAACCTAAAACTCAAAATTCTTGACTTTTATTTCTTTTTTAGTAATCAATATATGTTTTATAATTTTTATTTTACCATTCATGCTCTTTCTCCCCTCTTTTTATATACTAGTTGGTACACACGTGCGTTGCACGTGAATACTTTTGTATTATAAAATAAATATTTCATCAATGGTATACGAATTTATGCTTAAAGTGGACCATATAAATTGTCTTTTAAAGAAGAGATTTTTGTGATGGAAAAAAAAAAAAAAATCAGGGCCAAAACTAATAAATTAATTAAATGTGCCATTAATAACTTAAATAAATATAAAAAATATATGTAAATTTCAGTTGTACACTTGCCTATCAAAAGGATATTTCCCATGGCTCTGTTAGTGTGTGTGTGTGTGTATATATATATATATATATATATGTTTATTTTTGTAAGGAAAAAGTTAAATAGTTTAACCCTTTTTTTTCGAACTTGTTTGGCAACTAACCTAGTTATGTACTTATTTCAAAGAGTAATAATTTTTTAAAAAAACTATTTCATAAATAAATTGAACAAATAACATCGTGTTTAAATTCAAAAAATAAGAAATAAATTAAAATAAATGTCATCCAACTCATTGAAAATATTATTCTATGAGGGGGGAAGTTGGGTTTTTTTTATAATATAAAAAATTAAATGAAATTATGATAAGTATACTTATTTTTAAAATTTTCTCAATGAAAAATGTGCTTACTAAAACATAGGAATCCTCTTGGGTTGTCCTTTGTTGAGATGATACTCTATTGACCAAATAAGGTAGAATTTTTAACATCGTTACATATAGGATTTGGTTTTCTTAATGTTAGTTTTTGATAGTTTAGAAACCTCATTCGGTTTCATTATATTATATTTTAATAAAAGGTTCTATGTGAGAAAACAAACCAACTCCAAAAATAAATAATTAAATAAAAAGAAAGGTATTCTCATAAAATATTTGTGAATCACAATTTATCAAAAACTTACACCAAAAAAATAAAATAAAAAAATACTCAAAAGTAATAATATCTAGCAGAATTAAAATAAAACCCTACTACATTTGCAAGGAATCTTGTAAGTAGGGCATTCAGTAAAACTAGGGGTAGGAGAACCAAAGTTACAGAAATATATGAAGTATTTGACTCACATGGAAAACAGTATTTTCTATAGCAATTAGAACAAACCCTAAAACCCTATATTTCGAAAAAGAAAAGAAGATGAGAGCTCTATTAAAATAGGTTGAAGCTCTTGTTAATGGAAAAAGTAGAATTTAGAATCCCATTGTTAATGAATAGATGATATATGTTATGAAATAGAGTTAACTTACAATTCTGGGTTTATTTATTTATACGAATTATAGTTCCCTTAGAATTCCTATTTATGTATGTGTTTTATATTTTTATATTTCCTATATACGTAGAAGGGTAATTGTGCATTTAAAATTTAAAATAAGGGTACATTAGTCAATCAAAAGTTTTTCTCATATTCAACTTTTTATAAGTAATATATCTATATAAATATATGGGTACACGTGCGTTGCACATGAATATTATTTAAATAAAAAAATTTATAAATTCTATATCTATATCTATATATTGAACATTAAAATCTAATTATTTGTTGCTTTTGTGTTAATTTAACTTATTAGAATAAACGCTCAACACAATAGGTCAAAATTCTTTCAATTGTTAGGAGTTATGGTAAGAATAAAAAGTTAGCTAGAACACATACATAGTAGTGGAGGCTGTATAGAATTTATGAAGTGAACATAAATTGTGTTATCTTTTTTCCTTCTTTTTTGCTAAAAATAAACATTCTTAATTGGTTAAATATGGGAGGCAAATAAATATTTAAAATTTAAAATTTAAAATAAAGATGTAATGGTCAATCAAAAGTGTTTCTAAAGTATAAACTTTTATAGGTAGTATAGATATAATATAATTTAATATGTGATACAAAAGCATCTTTGAGGGAGGTAGCCAAAAAAAAAAAGAAAAAAGTAACAAATCTGTCTTTTGCTACCTTATGTGGGTTGTGGCAATTTGCTACTTCAATTTGAGATGTGCATTCCAAAAGGAAGTAGCAAACATAATTATTTTATTTTTATTTTCTATATTTTATATTTTTGATGCTTTTAAATATTATTTAATTTATTTTTTTTAATAAGTAAAATTGATCCCTCTTAATATAGTTTTTCTTACTTTTTCTAAAAAAAAATTTTCAATTTTATTTTTATATGGTATCATCATTTACATTTTTTTTTTTTTGTTCACTTAGATATTGAAAAGAGAGTGGAGATCGAGATTTTCATTTTATTTTTTTCCTCGTTTCTTTGTTTTTTTTTCCTTTTTCTTTTCCCCCTTGCTTCCCATCAACAACCAAATTCAAGCAAAATAATAATAATAATTATCATATACATATATTACCCATTCCAACAATTTCCACGTTACAATTAAAACACATTCAAGGGTTTTCCTAGTCTATCCAAAATCCTCGAAAACAACCACCCTCAACTACAAATAAATTCAGCATTATATGAATTCTCACCAAATTTCAAGAAATACAAAATAAAAGTATAAAACACTCACACAACAACCCCTTGAGATCCGGTATCGTCTCCATGATGTGGATATTTGGTTGGTGACTGTGCTGGAAAATAGGTGCGCCTCTAACAGGCCATTCTCGTTTGCTAGAGAATGAGAGGAAGAAGGAGATACGAAGTCAACGTGCTTTAGGATTATATGTATAGTATTAAATGGAGTATTTAATTTAGGGTTTCCTTTGAATTCCTATTTGTGTTTTATATATTAAGGTATGTGTTTTAGAATATATTAAGGTATGTGCTTTAGAATTATAGTTTCCATATTGCTATATTTTCAATATATGCAGAAGGGTGGGTAGTTGTGTATTTAAAAATTAAAATAAGGGTATATTAGTCAATCAAAAGTTTTTCTTACATTTATCTTTTTATAGGTAGTATAGATTATAGGTAGTATAGATATATAATCAACATATGTCTTGAAATATTTATCTTCTTGTCTTCTTTTTTTGTTTGTGCTTTTAAGATATAAAATGGTATGGCCAAATTACGGAAAAACAAAAAAAAAAAAAAAAAAAAAAAACCAGCAAGGTCCAACTAAAATCCCAACCCATAAACCCATCCGCAACCCACCCGTCAATCTGCTGTCTTACATGGGTCAAAACCGCCTGCTCGTGTGGGTGAAAATGGATGAGAATTCTGTTAATCCGATAATCCATGGATGGGGGGTGGTTGAGTCCCAAATCCGATCCAAACTGACATGTGAGCACTCATAACGAAAGTGTTTTCATAAGTAATAAGAATTAAGGGTGATGGAAATTGAATTTCAAAGTAGAATAAAAAATGCAAAATCTACAAAAATAGCACCGGTGATGCTCTAAAAAGAATTCGATGACAAAATAATCTCCATCTCCTTTACTAGTGAACTAGTGATTAGTAACAAAAAAGTCCATTGCTTAAAAGTTGTGAGACTGCTAGACCTGATGGCTCGAAAGGGAAGGCTGGTAGTTCAAATCTCAACCACATGAATTGGAAATATATTTTCTTATTGAGAAAAGTAAAATAATGTAGGAGTGAATGACCCTACTTAAAATTATGAAGGTTAGAGGACAAAAATTGGACAGTGGTTAGAACCGAAAAGATGGAGATGAATGAGACTTGCCGACAAAGAAATCTACGCTAGCTAGCTAGCTAGCTAGGTCATTGCCAATCTAGAAGAAGGCGGCGTGGCAGACAAACAGAGTGTGGACATGGCTGGAGATTGGCGAATGGAAATATCTATTAGTCTTTCAGTCTTTTTTTTTTGGTAAGTAAGTCTTTCAGTCTTCGAGACTGCTAATACTTTGAAAATTGGCCACCTAGAAGACTAAAACCACATTATTTAATGGAGCGAGTCTTCCTGACACGGTTACGTGGTCCTCCTCATCAATAAAAATTAGGGGAAATAACCGATTAATTCCATGTTTCCATGTAATTGCCCCAAAAGGATTGCCTCAACAAATTGACTAGTGACTTTATTATAAACCACTGGAAATAAAAACAAGTTGATAGTCAAAACATCCTTATGGGGCAATTCCATAGAAACATGGAATCAATTGGTAATTCCCCCTAAAAATTAAATGAAATGAAATCATGGGGTTAAAAAATATTTTCATAATTCTATTTTGCTTCTTTTTCATTAACCCCATTACACCATATCAATCGCGTCACACTTGTTAGAAATATATCACTACATCTCACATTATCTAAATATTGACTTTAAAATAATTTTATATATTTGTTTGGACTCTTTACTTATAAGTTTAGACTTGTAAGTTAAAAATTTCATATGGTATTAAAGCATGTTTTGGGCCTATTGAGCTGACAAGCCTATGTTAAGTCTGCACGTAAGGGGGAGTGTTGAAAATATACCATCATATCTCACATCGCCCAAATAATGGGTTTGACATAACTTCATATACTTGTTTGGATTCTCCACTTACAAACTTAAGCTTGCAAGTTAGAAACTTCATAATAATTACATACAAGTTTTTCTCCATCTAATGTTATAACATTCATAGACAAGGCTCCCAATTTATTTATTTATTAATGTTATTGCAGTGGGTATTTCTATTTATTATGATTTATGAATCAGAATGAGAATCAGAATATGGCCATGTTTGTTTGGTGCGAATGGAATGGATGGAATTATATTTCAATTCATTCTAAACAACATGGTTGGATAACGTAATTAAATAGGAATGGAAAAAAAAAAGTAATAATGAATTATAATGATATTTATTTTGTAATATTTATTTCAGTGTCATTCCATTCCAAACTATTGTGAATATAGAATTAAATTCTATTCCCACCCATTTCATTTCAACCAAACAAACATGGCCTATGTGAAAAACCCTTCAATCCCTACCCCAAATGAGAAATAAAAAATATGTGTAATTGTGATATCAAATAGCTGGATTGAGTTCTATCGACATGTTCATTTTAGTCTTTTTTTCTTTTTTTTTTAAATGGTTTGAGATGCAACATAATTCGTGTAACTATGACACATAAGTTAATGGCGCTATCATGCTAATCTTGGAAATTCGTTCCGCATGCAAATCTAACATGGCAGAGTTAACAACATTTAGGAGGAAAAGGAAATTTAATATATCGGGACCCCATGAAAATAGGATAATATCACACATTCTTGTGACTTAATGATACCAGGGTGGGATTAGAATTGATAGTCTAGCAATTCAATTCCCTCTTATGTAAAGTTGTAAACCCACAGAAAAAAAATGAAAAAGAGAAAGAAAAAGAAATTGGAATTTAATTAAGTATACAATAGCCTCACCAACTGGATGGTGGACAACAAGCCAGTAAACGCCAAACGGTCCAAACACTAGACACCCATAATTAATGCAGGAAGGTGCCCATATTGCATTTATGAGGCAAGGATAATTGATTCCGGGTTAAAGCTGGGTATCCACAGTTGGGATGGGATAGTGACCATTAAGCACCAACGATGTAACTTGGGGGAATTACAGGTTAGTCAGTCTAGGGACAAATAATTACATATGTATACAAATGACTACTTACTTCGTAGTATATGACTACTAACTTAACTAAGAATGACTACAATTTGTTATATAATTTTTTGTCCATAGCTAGACCAATCTGTGATTTCCCCATGTAAATTCGTATCCACACTTTTATTTATTTATTTTAATTATAGGAAAACGATGAGCAAAATTTTATTGAGCAGAAATATGACTTAAGTCAGAAAGGAATTGGTCCCTTACACAAGTTAGGACTTCTTCCATCCAAACATACAAATCATCAATTTTCTTTGCAAACCGTGCCAAGCCATGGGCCACAGAATTGCTAGTTCTACCAATGTGATAGAACATGACTGATTCAAACAATGTCTTAGTCTTACATTCGATATCCTCAATAATTAGACCCACCATTGAGAGATCCAACTCACAGGAGTTAATGCCCCTTACCACTTCCAGATTGTCACCCTCCATAATAATTGACCTCAGACTAAAATCTCTCACAAAATCTATTGCAAAGTACATGGCCATTGCTTTAACCTGAGAGGGAGGGAATACACCATTTATCTTCTTACTAGTTGTTGTTATCAATTGTCCCTGAAAGTCCTACACCACAACCATTGGCCCCACACTCTTCTTCTCATCAAATATGGCACCGTCGACATTAACTTTATAAATCCCAACTGTGGGGGGTCCCCATCTAGCAACAATTTTGACACCAATCATCCTCATTTCACCTTGAGTCTTAACAAAATCCTGTAGGAAAAAAAAAAAAAAAGAAAAAAAAAAAAGAAAAAAAAAAGAAAAAGAAAAGAAGGTAAACTGGGAGAGCTACTTCAATTCTTCAGTTCCTCTAAGCATTCTAGCTAATACGGCCACATGGGCTTATTACAGTTAGTAGTCATTATTAATTAAGTTAGTAGTCATTTGCCTGTAGCTACACCAATCCGTTATTCCCCAAAACAATTTATTTATTTATTTATTTACCAAATGAGTTTCCTTTCCCATTAGTGAGACCACTCATGTTTGTTATGAGAGGATGAGGGAATGAGGGAGGGAATGAAATGATGATTTCATTCTCTAAAAAAAATGTGAGTCATCATTTCTCTAAAAAAATGCGAGTGTTTAGTTGCACAAGGGAATAGAATGGCTATTTCCTTATAGGGATCTATTCCCTCCAATGAGGGAATAGCCATTCCTTCTCAAACAAAAAAGAATGGCTATTCTCACCTTTTAAGGAGTAAAAATCATTAAAAATGGGTTCTACCTATACTTTTTCATTCCATTCCCACCCTTTACCAAACATGGGGATGGAATATCCATTGTCATTCTCTTCTCATTCCATTCCATTCCTTTCGGGTGGTGTTGATTGCTTAGACTGTTCGAAACCTCTAATCAATAGTAGTTAATTGTCACTTCAAATGTTAATCAATGGTTCAAAATTTTCTAATGCATGACCACCTATCACCTATGTATCCAAACTACATGGCTTTTAAGTAAACATTTTTCATCCCCTTTTCCCCGATCTCATTCTATCTCAACATTTTATAACTTTTTTCAATTTTTTTTTTATATTTTTTTTTGGTAACAACGTTTTATAAACTATGGATATGATGTCAACATACTTTCCTTGACGACCATTTTTAATAATAATAATTATTATTATTATTTTGACAATTGATAAAACCTATTGACCTCCCCTGATATCAATAAATGGGTATCAATTCTTTTTTCATAAACTTAAATCTAAGATTACTCACTTATTTATTTATTTATTGTTTTTTTTTTTTATAATGAGAGTGTCTAAAGTTTGAATCTAAGATTATTCACTTTTAATTAACAAGTGATGCAAATGTCACTAAGTTACTAGGCTATCAGCAAATTAATAGACATATACTATATACAAGTTTTTTTTTTTTTTTAAATTTTATTTTTAAATTAGCATCTCAGTGACATAAATGAGATATTACAACATTTAATTCTTATATAGTTTAAGGGTAAAATGCAAAAAACCCCCATCTATTGTTACCCTTGTTGCAGGATACCCCCCTTTAAAAAAAAAACCTCAATAAAAAACCCCCTATATTATGTAGGGTTGAAAAATACCCCATTCCGTCCACAATCCGTTAGCAAAGTTAACAGCCAAACCGCACATGATTGGCACGTGACGAAGAAAATGTATTTTTATGACTATAATACCCTCAACACTCGAAAAGACGAAAATACCATCACCTTCTTCTTAACGGGTTTAGGGGATATCAGATCTGCTTTTTCACTCTAGCCCTCTCACGCTCCCTCTCTTTCTCGCTCCGCAAGTAGCTATGGCCGATGACGCTCCGCAAGCAGCCATGGCCGATTACGGCCCCTTTCTCTCCTCATCTTCGTCAATGACTGTGGGAAGAGAGAACCTCTTTGGCCGACGACGCTCTGCAAATCCGTCTCTGACCTAAAGGGCGCCGTCTATTTCCAGCAATGCTTACATGCGGTCTAATCTGAGGTTGTTGCTTGGTGTTATAAGTGCTCTTCCCGCTCCAGTGCACGTTAGCTCCTCTAACCCTTTGCCTCACACCCAAAACCCCAATTACATAACCCCACGAGATTCCCTAAACCAAACTCAAGAAATCACCATGAGTTCTAGGGTGAGACTCTGTGTGGTTTGTAGTGGGTTAGGTTGAAAGTCCGAAGCACAGATCGGAGAAAGGGAACCTTCAACACCAGGCAACATGGTACCAAAACCCAAATCGGTCAATCACTGGTGAGAGCACCCCATCATCGTCGGCGAGTATATCTCAGATCACGTTGTCTCCGTCATCGTTGAGCTTAGCATCAAATCGCTATCCATGGCCAAATTTAATCAACGAAGAGAAACCAGTCATCGTCAAAACCCTAACCGCTCACTTCCTCCTTTCCTCCCCTCTCTGAAACTCTCTTCGTCATAAACGTTGCCAGAGAAGAAAGGCGGCAAACACTGAGGGTCCCTTTCTCCAATCCGTACTCCAGCTAACCTAATTCCACAGTAGAAATTTAGATGAATTTATCATTTGAAAACCAGAGAGAGAGAGAGGCATGAGTTGTCGTCGATGGGGAGTCGGCGAGCTGCCTGCGATGATGCCGCTGCACTTTCATAGTAATAGTGGGAAGAAATGGAGGAACAAAATCAAAACGGCATCGTTTCATAAATTTAATAAAATCACTTTTTAACAATAAAAAAAGGACAAGGGTATAATAGACATTTAGCCTTGCCGTTAACGGTGTACCCCTCTAGCACAATATGGAGGGTTTTTTGTTGAGTTTTTTTTTTAGAGGGGGTATCCTGCAACAAGGGTAACAATAGAGGGGTTTTTTTTTGCATTTTACCCTTAGTTTAATTGTTAGATTATTACAATTAACATTCATAAAGGTTGATTTTATAAGATTAAGTGATTTAAAATTTACCAAACGTACATAGTTAGTCCACGTATATCTTTTTCCATGAATATTGGTTTTAATAATGCATTGAACAATCAATCAAGGCATCCAACTCATAGGATCCATGCCTCTTTGGGGATGCATACATGCATTAGGAAAAACGTTAGTCATGCCTAGGCTTTTGGAGTGTCAGCTTGTCATTAATCTTATGTATAATTTTACTTTTGTTTAGTCATGCCGATGTGTGATCATGTGACTTATTTCCTACCCCATCTTACCTTTAGCCGATATATATATATATATATATATATATAGAGGGTTGATCATATGAGGGATATCCTAGAGTATCCTGTTCGATCACGGTCGTCCATGAGCGACACAGGCGTATTTACGCTCCCGCGTGTGTCACTCACAGACAGCCGTGATCGAACGGGATATCCCGCACATGACCAAAGCTTTTATATATATATATATATATATATATATATATATTCAATAATGCTGGTCATTCAAGTTAGATCAATTAAGTTTACTTTGCCCATGGGGTTTGCTCGTTAAAAGTTACGAGAATTTAGAAATTTTAAGTTTATTGGGAATAGTTAATGTGATGGATTTTTTTTTGTATAGAATGTACTTGAAGAGAAGAATCAAACTTGGTTTTCTAAGTCCCAAATTGAAGGCAGAAGCTAAGGCCTCAGATTTAGGATACACCACTTTTTACGAAAGAAAATTTTTATTCATTCTTAAATATTTCACTCCCCTCAAAAAGAAAAAAAAAAAAAAAAAAAAAAAACTTGGATGTGACTAGTGTCACATTATTAGAGGAAGAAATTAAGAATGAATACCACTAGAAAAAAAGATACCTATTTGTGCACAAATATTATTCCACGAATTTGTGCAATTAATACCTCCAACAATTTGATAAGGCATCCAATTAATGGGTTCCATGCCTTCTGTGGTAGTCAATGCATTCGAATAACCATCCCCAAAAATGCCAGGCCTTCACGTTTACTTGACTGGGTTTGCCCAAAATGTTGAGAATTTAATCGTAGTTATAAAACCCAGCTAATTTTAATTAGTAATTTTGGTAACATTTTGCCATATTAAGAATTGTTCGTTGGAATATTAAATGATTAATACTAGGCTCTTTAATATATATATATATATATATATCTCGAAAGTGAAAGAGTTGGCCATTGAGGTGGGACATACCATTAGGCCCAAGGGACCATTGGCGATTCACATAATTCATGAAAAGCATTTTCCATTTAGATTATAAATTCAAAATCTTTTTCCATATAAATCTGAATAATTGTTGGGTCTGCTCAAAATAGAAGTTGAGTTAATATTTCAAACATTCTAAGCTTGTTGATGAGCCTATTTATAGAATGTAATCATGGGAAATGTTTTTGGTAATATCAGAAGTAAATGTGGCTATTCATATTGATGGACCTTTAAATCTCTCCAATCCTATATAAACTCAAACTTTTACGGCCATTTTGTCATTGGAGAAAGGTGAGGTGAAAAGAGATGAAGCACTTTTCTTTCTTGAAGCTCTTCGATCAGTTTTGTGATGGGTGGCCCAATGTTCCTGAAGATTTTTGGATGGAAGGATTTTTGCCTTGAAGGCAAAGAAGTAGGTTGCTGTTCATGGCAGTGTATCAATGAGTGCTCTTCTAGCTTGGAATTTTATGTTTCATCTCCACCTTCTGAGTAGTAGGAGGATTATCAGATTATTCCAATATTTGATTGTTTGTAGCAATATGATCCAAGATGTGATTCTATACATATTGTAATGTATTTCCATTCCTTTCCCTTTCGATTTTCTCCGTTACTTCTATATATACATGAAAACCTCTTTATGTGGTGGTACATATTTACATTGTCCAGAAGATGGATCCCATCGGTCGATACGGTCCAAAATGTGTACTAAACCGCCTGGTGCGATCTTGGCTATGGTCCTCCATTCATTGGAATTGTCATGAATATTTGAGTTGGGGTATAAATTGGCAGAGAAAGGTTAACCAGGGTGGTTTCAGAGAAATACATGTATAGGCATGAATGGAGAAAAATGCCTCAAGCTTGCTATGTGCACAGAGACGTTGGCTTCCTTTCTTGGTGATTTTTATTTTTATTTTTAACATCCCACATTCCATAAGATCGTATGGTATTTTCCAAGGTTCTAAGATATGAGGGCTGAGCTCAGTGGTAATAATACAAAATCGCCGTAGCAATATTAGATCAGATTGGACAAAGATTCAAAGAATATGGGGTAAGTTTGATATTCGTAGTTTAACAAAGGGAGATATTTTATTGGAAACATTTATAATGATGGATTTCAGAATTACAGAATGGTACAGCTAAAGGTAAATAATTACAAGTCCAATATATTTGATTAATAACTTTTTAATTATTTTTTTATTAAATTAGATGTAATTACTAATCAATTGTATTGATTTGTAGTTATTTATTTATAGTGGGTTATTTTGTAAATAAACAAAAAAATGGGAAATTAGTAATTACCCCTAATAGGGGATTGCTTTTAACAATAAACTCACTATAAGAATTTTTAATTCCATAACCCCTTAGTTTAATAATTTTATTAGCTATAAGGAAAAGAAATTTTGAAAATCCCCACTTTACCCTTTAAAAGGTTATAAACTGATTTTAAAATATGAGGGTTTGGTTTCCATGGAAACTCATTAAGGCCGACTAGCAACGACAGTGATGACAACGGTTCTTCTCCGACGTCGACGGATCTCCTCCTCTGATGGCCAACAGTGACGCCCCCCTCTTCGACGACTGTAGCAGCAAAGGCTTTTCTCTGGTATGGATGATTTTCTCTGACATAAACAGTAGCGTTTTCTCCAGCAGTTCTTTATCAAGGCCATGACCAGACCTTCTCCAACGGCCGCCTTCTCCGAACTCCCTCTCTCTTCCATCGCCTTGCCATAGCTGTTGTATTTTTCTTCTTCTTCTTCTTCTTTTCATCTCCAAACTCTAGATCGGGGGCTTTTTTTTTTTTCTTTTTCTTTTTCTTTTATGTGTGTCTTTGTTTGCAACTCTAAATATGTCCATTTTTAGGCGGCTACTACTTGGTGTTTGAGTTCAATTCATTGTAGTGTTTTTTTTATAAAGTAAAATAGCAAGTTGTTACTATGTTGCTATCTAATTTTTCAAAGATAATAATAAACTGTTACTACTTGGTATATAATTTTTTTTTCAAAGCACACAATAGTAAAATATTACTATTATCTGTATAAATTTTTCAAAGCACACAATAGTAAACTATCACTATTGTCTGTTTAAATTTTATAAAGCACACAATAGTAAATTGTTACTATTGTCTATAGAATTTTTTCAAAGTAAGAAATAATAAACTGTTACTATATAAAACCTGGTATCAAAGCCAAGTTGAGAATCGACCATCGACGGCGAGTCTTCTCCGAGAATCGATGACCGATGACCTTTCTCGGAGCCTCGATGTCACGCCCCAAAAATAACCTTGCTTAAGCCTAGTGAGGTAGTGACAGTTTAAAACCTTTTCCATTCATTCTTCAAGTGATACCATATTGACAAATATTACGTTACATAAATATTAATTTCTTTATTACCTCATATACTAAATTATAATTATTACAATGCATCATTGTTTGATATTGCATCACATATGTCAACTTATCAAAACTAAACAACTATCGAATCAAGAAAATATGCTCCTCTATTCATGTCTTCTCAACAGCTCACAAATTTCCAGATTCTGAAAAATAATTTTTAATAAAAGAGTGAGCAAACCACGGCTCAGTGAGATAATTCATCCATGAATGTTTAACATTAGTATACAATAACTCATCGTACATTTAACAACATCTCTGTAACATCTCATACTACAATGATAATAATAGCACTTCTCAAAATTTATGCCACTCAAGCATATAAAAATTTGCATGTACTTGTGCCTCCGTTGTATGCTGCAACTTGCAAAAACAATCATAGCATACCTGTCTGCTCATACAGGATATACTATCTACGACCACAGTATACACCGCTCATCATGTGTGTATGCTACCCCACTGGCCTCTTGCCCTCAAAAATGGAGAAGCATATTAGTGCACTAACTGGAGGGCTTTCTCAACCCGGTTGTCTCATCTCAACATCTAAACATTTCAATCTCAGTTACAAGTAATAGCAACTTCACATAAACATGTCACAAAATAGATTTATACATGCTTGTTTCTCATCTCAACATCTTAATCTCAATTACAAGTATAAACATTCAACTTCACATAAACAGATCACTAAAGAACTTAATACATGTTTGTACATGCATTAATAATCATATCGCTCAACATATGGATGCTAATATCACGCATGTACACTAGTTAATCTCAATAATATTTCAATATCCAATTATGAATATGAATTATCATTCAAATTATGCTCTACCATCATCAACAATCTTAATCAAACTACTCAACATAAATCTTAAAACCAAATATTCAGTTTGGGGAAATTTTGGAATTTTTCATAAGTTCAGGGGCTATATTGCAAATATAAAAATATGAGGACTATGATGACATCATAAAAATATTAATAAAAAGTCCCTGAAGTGTTCTACTTCTCACAGAAATTGCATAGGTTAAAAAAAAACTCAATTTGGAATCCATTTGAGTATTTTTAGTGAGTAGGGGTAAAATGGTCATTTTACACGTGAATAAAATAATACCCAAAATTAAAACATCCATTTTACCTCAAAAATACTTTTATGTAAATTTTGTTGATATGAATCCAATGGTTCAATTCGTAACTCAATCAGAATTCTATACACTTTGTTTGAGCTAGTCAAAGTTTGAAAACAAACTACACAAAAGGGTTAAGGTCTTCTCATTTTTGAAACCCATGTTATCATGCTCATATGGGTACAAAATTATAAACATAAGTTTCTAGTATTTTTATAAGATTTTTAAAAATATTTTTAGCACCTAATGAGGGCCCCACATGGCCAATTATGCTAGGGTACACGTGGCCTATAGTGCACACTGCCACACTTGATCATTATCCCTTCTTCTTCCCACGCATGTACAAACCCAGCTGCTGTCTGGAATTTTTCCCACATTTAATCAAAACTTTGAAGATTCATAACTAATTCATTTCTCAACCTTTTTCGATGATTCAAAAGCCCATTTTGCTTAGTTTTTCATGTAAAATCTTATAAAAATATCAGAAAAATAAAATAAGTTACGAATTCATATAGATTTTCATATCTGTGTTTCGGGTTGTCCAATTTATTTCTCACAACCTACAAGGTATTAAAGCCTAAGATTTATACAGAAGCTTCTCTATAGTATCATAAAACTATGGTAAAAATTTCATAAAGTTTCATTTATTGTGTATAGAGAACCAATCAAACAAAGTATGAGGGAAGCCATTGATGCTTCTTTCAAGCTCCAAAAATTATCCAAACATCAACCAATCCTCATGAAACTTTTAAAACCTATCCTATATCATTCAAAGATGAAAAATCTCACCTCAGGTTTGTAGAAAAATGATTTGAAACCGTCTTGGTTTGAGCTACCTTCTTTCTTCTTCTTTCTTTCTCTCTATTTCTCTCTTTTGTTACACTCTCTTAGCAGCTCATTTAGCACGAAAATGGGCTGAATATTAGCCCTTTTATACCCTCTCAAGTCAAAGGAAGTCTTCCCTCATTAATTTATGAAGATTCCTCCTTATCCCTTTGTCCCCAAGCAAGCCATTTTCTTTTTCTCCAAGCAAGCAAACATGGCTGATTTTTGTTTGTTTTGGTTTTGTTTTGTTTTGTTTTGTTTTTCTTTTTCAGCCATTAATAGAATTTGGCCACCTATCCCCTCCCCATGTAAGCAATGACCTGATCTTAAGGATTAATTACATCATTAATCCTTTTAATATAATAAGTTAGTAATTTTTGTTATGTATATATCCTAAAGCTTTGGTGATTAATAATAATTATAATTATGACAACAACAATAATAATAATAATCACACTAATCAATTGATTATTAGGGGGCAAATATTTGGGTTATCACACTCGACGACTTATCGGAGAGTCCTGACGGCCCACCTCGACATCTTCCATAGCCTGATGAAGACCGTTTCGTCTCTGCTGCTGTTCATACCTCTTCTACTAGGTTCAACTCTCATCGGCAAGTACTGTGATGATTCCAACAACCACTTCGTCGGAGATGGAAGAGGTCAATGCTTGATCGCCGGTGGATATCATTGCCGGTGGAATCCCTAAATTGTCAGCAACAATAGTAAAGTCTCCCAAATGGCACAGTTGTAAATTGTTTGAAAAAGTAAAATGAGGGATATTTTTGTCACTACGGGGTGAAAAAGGGTTATCACAAAAGTGGTTTTGTTTGTTGGTCTATTGTAAAAAAACTTTTATAGTAGGGGTCTATGCCCAAAAATCCAAAAAAAAAAAAAAAAAAAAAAAAAAAAACCTAGGATTTGAATACCACATACATTGAAAGCTTATAGTTGCATCCAAGAATAGGAAATTAAAACACATGTACTATGGAGTAATGAACTACAATGTAAAAATACGAGATTATAAAAATGGAAACAAATTTGAGGGACCAAAACCAATGGTTTACTAACATTATCAAATTTATTTTTGGCATATATTGTTTACATGAGAAGACTATCTATTCTAACAGTTGGCACAAATTAAATTACGAACCACATATAGTGTTTTGGACAATGACTTCATCTGAAGTTACATAGTTTGTTCTTTTTTTTTTTTTTTTTGGCCAAATGATAGAAGAATACCCACATCCACACATGCACCCACATGGATTTGAGACCAAGATCTTCACAAATCTTACACCCTTATTAGGATGGAACATGCCATTAGAGCCAAAAATCATTGGCCAAAGTTACATGTTGTTAACCTCTTAAAAAATGAATTTTATATATTATCAACAATCATCTTCCAGAAGTCCTGACGATAATTTCATCTAAACTTCTCTTTCAACCCATTAGATCAGGATCACTTAAATCATTAATTCATGTATATCCCAATCCAAAGATTTCAAAAAGAAGCGTGAACAAAATTCCAATCCATGCATGATCCCGCACTAAAAGCTTTTCCTTTTTATTAATTACCCTAGACATATGTAAAAGTCGGTTTTGCACTTATTTTTTTGTTGTGGGCAATAGCAACCAGAAAAAAATAAATAAATAAATTAATTAATTAATGAAAAAAAAACTTTTAATAAAAGCGGTGTTAGTAACACCGCTTTTAGTTTAATTTAATTTTGGCTTTTGCAATACGTCATTTTGTTGCCCCACCGCCGGTCAGTGAGGCAGTAAATCGTCAAATCAATCCCATAAAAATGGCAGAGTTTTGCTTAAACCCAATCCTCCACCTCCGCCTTCCTTCGACAAACCGTCGTTCACACCGGCGACGTCATTCGCCACATTGAAGTTCCCAAACCCAAACCCTAACCCTAATGATCTCTCTCACCCACAGACACATGTATATTCTGTTGGGAATTTGAGGTTTTTACTGTTAGAATTCCGATCACTCACAAGCTAAATTTCAGATACCAGGAGGTTGAGAAGGGCTACCAACAATTTTGATCCATCAAACAACCATAGGGTGTTCTTCCCCATGGAAGAAGAGAAGTTGCAGTCAAGCGATTGCTTCTAAATACAAGACAATGGGGTTAGGCCAGTTTTTCAACGAAGTGAATCTCATCAACCCAAACAACTTGAGAATTTGGAATTGAAAGAGCAGTCGGCAATTTGGACTTTGGAGACAGTTTTCTGAACATCAATTACAATTACATGGTGGTGGTGGTGGCGGTGGTGGCGGCGGCAAGTGGCAACATTGCTCTACTTTTAAAAATTAACTTTCAAAATTTGTCAAACTTAAAACTTTTGTTTTGTTCTCTACTTTAAAAAGTTAAAAACAAGAAGTAAACGAACCCAATATTTGAAACTCATTCGCTGCATCCTTTTCATTTTATATCATTTTGGTTGTCACATGCATCGTTCCGTACTAAAATTAGTATTGTTGAAATGTTGTTAAAATCGGACAAATTGGAAATTTGGTCAAGATACCTAAATCTCCAAATCATATTCAGGTTTTATTCAAACCTGAAAATTTAGCCTTCTTTCAAAATTTCCAATCCTCCACATGCTTTTTAAATTTGGTTACATAGAAAAATGTATTAAAAAATAAAAAATTCTCAAACCCATCTTGTTTGGTCGCCGAGAAGACAAAGGAAAAAGAAAATTTACTTTGGCCATGGGTTTGCTTGTCATGGAAAGATTGCAAGAATTTGAAAATTCCGTCATGGTTATGGAACTTCTGGTTAATTCTTATAAGTGATGGGATATCCAAGGGAATCATAATTCCTGAGAATCTTGTTGATAATTCCTGAGAATTATAATTTCCAGCTTAAATTTCTAGGTACATAAAGAATAAGCTTAGTAAGAAGAGTTCAATTTTTTTACTCCCTCTATCCTGCAAAGATTAATATCTTCTTCCTTTTTTTTTTCTTCATCTGCTGCAAAAATTAACAGGCATAAATTTTGTTTGCCCCCCTTCCCTTTATTTTATTTTATTTTATTTTTATAGAACGGATATTTGGTAAAACAAATTGAAAAAATGGGATGTCAAAGTGATCAATCTCCTTAACATGCATATTTTTTTCAAAGTGACCAATCTGTTTGGGATGAAGGGGATGGAGGGATCAACTATTTTTTGTACAGATGTCATTGCAGCAATGCCACATTCTATTCTTGTGATTTTGAAGGGAATTTTCATGAAGAGAAGTATTTTCCATGTGAATTCAGACAGTTGTTGGGTCAATAGAAAATGAGTTAATATTTTGTAATTCTCAGGAATTAACAAATTTTGTAATCATAGTTTAATAATGGGAATTGAGTATTTTTTTTTATATTTTTTTTGGGGGGGGGGGGGGGGGGGGGGGGTGGGGGGGTGGGGATTTGCATGCATCAGGAATTATGCCAGGTGTTCACGTTTACTTGACCATGGGATTTGCTCGTAATGTTGGACAATTCTATCATAGTTATATAATTTAGTAACGTTTTTTCATAGAAAGAAAATTCAAATTGGAGTATTAAATGATTAATGAAAGGCTTTTCAAAATATTATTCTCAAATTTCAAAAAAGATACAAAAAGTCGCATTCCTTATTCATTTGGTGCTCAAATGACCCTCATTTTTCCAATTATTTTTTGCATAAGACATTGCCTCCATTGATTCACATGATCCATAAATGGAAATTTTTATGAAGAAAAGCATTTTCCATATAAATTGAAATAATTTTGTTGGGTCAGCTCAAAATAGAAGTTGAGTTAATATTTTCAAAAGTCTTAGCGTGTTGATGAGCCTATTTATACAATGTAATATCAGAAATAAATGTGGCTATTGAAGGGTCAAAAACTCCAAATCTCTCGAAGCGCGCCTATGTAAACTCATAACTTGTGCAACCATTTTATGATTGGAGAAGTGAGTTGAAAAGAGATGGAGCACTTTTCTTTCTTGAAATTTTTCACTTGTTTGATGGATGGCCCGCTGTTTCTGAAGATTTTTGGATGGAAGGATTTTTGCCTTGAAGGCAGGGAAGTAGGTCGCTGTTCATGGCAGTTTATCAATGGATGTTCATTGGACCCTTTTGTTGCACCTTCACCTTCTGAGTAGTAAGAAAGATTTTCAAAATTGCTTACATTGTTGGAAGCAATGGGTTTAAGGGTGGCCAAATTTGTCCTTTACTTGTAGCAAAATGTCATGTGAGATGGGATGATTTTCACTTTTCTATTTCCATTTTCTTGCTTTTCCATTTTTCCATCTCTCTGACTTATTACTACATTTGAAATTTTGAACCTCTAGTGCAGCACATGAGGCTAAATTTTTTATTTTTATTTTTTATTTTTGAAAATTAATTTCCTAGCCATTTATAGGATTTCATCTGGACATAAGGAAATTTGAAACCTTCCTTTATTCTCCATTCAAATTTAAGGGTTTTACATTATATATGACTTTTTATTATTATTTTATTTTAGCTATGGCCTATGGGTAAGATGTGGAGGGTAAAAGTTGCAGGATCACATGTAGTCCTTGATTTAGTAGCCGTTTGGACATCTAAATGAAAATTATTCAGTTGTAGTGTATCTTATGTAGTATTAAAAGCATAAATTTATCACCTTGTACACAAAAATTCAAGATCGAGAGTGAAAATTAAAAGTGGATGCCTTTATTCCATGAATTCCCAAAATTTTATTATATAAAATCAACTATAGTGATAATTTCAAACTTTTTAAAATAATTTCATTCAAAATGATGGATTTACGCTTTCAATACTATGTAAAATACCTTATAATTTTTTAATTTTCATTTGGACGACCAAAAGGGGCCCTTATTAATCCATCCCTGTCCCTAAATAACAAAGCGTTGTTGTTTGAATTTTTTGCAAGCTGTTAGGACCTCCATTGAGTAGTGGATTTGATTTACTTGAAATTTGACATACATGACATGCATAAATAGATAACATAATTCAACGGTTAGATTAGCGAAATATTATTTTTACAAAAAAATATTGAGGAGTGTAAGAATAAAAAGTTTTACATCGGATGTAAACGAAATCCTCCCATATATATATATATATATTGTTAACAGTTGTCTTCTAGTCTAGGATCCTGTATAGGAGTTCCATTTTAGCGAAATATTATTTTTACAAAAAAATATTAAGGAGTGTAAGAATAAAAAATTTTACATCGGGTGTATATGGAATCCTCCCACATATATATATATATATATATATATATTGTTAACAGTTGTCTTCTAGTCTAGGATCTTGTACAGGAGTTCCATTTAGCTTTTTATTTCAAGTCATTGGATTGAGATTACTTCAATGATTAATTCATGTAAATCCTAATTCAACGATTTCAAAATGAAGCTGAGATGAAGAAATTCCAACCCTAATGTCAGACTAGAAATTTTCTTCTTTTGTTGATTACCCCCCACCCCAATATATAAAAATCGGTTTTGCACTTATTTTTATGTTGTGTGATATATAAAAATAGGGGGAAAAAAAAAACTTTTAATAAAAGCGGTGTGCTTTTAATTTTTAATTTTTGGGTTTTTCCATACGTCACCGCCCGTCAGTGGGACTGTAAAACTACACTTATTCGCAAAAACTATTTATTCACAAAAACAAAAAGAGCGTGTAAAACTTGAATCAATCCCATAAAAATGGCGTCTTTTGCTTAAACCCAATCCTCCACCCCCGCCCTCCTTCGGCAAACCTTCGTCCACACCGGCTTTCGGCACTCCATCGCCATCGTTGTTCGCGACATTCAAGTTCCCAAACCTTGTCCCTAACTCTATATTAGTATATATATCACACACACATGTATATTCTGTCGGAATTTGAGGTTTCTTCTGTTAGAATTTCGATCACTCCAAGATAAATTTCAGATACCCTCAGGTTGAGATGGGCTACCAACAATTTTGATTCATCAAACAACCACAGGGGATGGAACACAAAAATTTCCCATAAATTTTAATTTTTTTACGGAAAAGCCTAATGTAGCTTCTTACAAGCTCAATCGGAAAGCTAGGGACAATGTTGCCTTGACCCTAAAGGCTTATTTGGAAACTTAAAAAATTAGATTCGGCTAAATTCGGTTCATAAATGTTATATGGTTTTTAAATAAATCAAGTTATGATTGGTTTGAAAATTGAAGTGGTTATATCTTATTTTCAGAAGAAAATTGAAGTGGTTAACAGGAATAAGAGATTTACCAACAAACAGTATGAAATCAAAACTTGTTAGATTTATCTTCAACTGAACAGGTTTTCAAGTTTGCCAAACAATTTCTAAATATTAAGTTTCATTCATCTTTTATCTACCTAATATTATTAAAATTAAGGGTAAATTGCAGAAAACCATCCTGAAATATGGCGGGTCAGCAGATAACCCCTCTTATATTTTAATTTTGTCAATGCGCTTCCCTTATGTTTTAATTTTTGGCAATGTGCCTCACCATCACTCGCTATTAATGAATATTGACAAAAATTAGTTACGTGGCTATGAATGTAATATCAGTAACGGACCCGTGTTATCCAAAATTGTTGAAACTTTCGCCGAAATCATGTCTAATTAGGTGACCATCGATGATTGATTTTGTCTTCCAATTGAATTAAGAGACACATTGATAAAATTAAAATATAAAGAGGGTTATTTGCTAATCTTCCTATACTTCAAGGGGTTTTTTATAATTTACTTTAAAATTAATAATAAAAATTGAATCGTGCTATTTTTTTTTTAAATTTAAAAATAAATACCACAATGTAGGTGAATGAACCAGGATGTAGCAACACGTTTGAAAAAAAAATGCCTTCAATGCTTAAAGTGGGACCCCTGTCTAGATGTGAGTCCCACATGAAAGTTCAATCAGTCAGCCTCCTCTGCGTTGACCCAAAAGATATCACCACGCAGATGCCACGTGGAGGCAAGTATTTCAGAACCACCTAAATTGAAAAAGGAGCCTAAATTAAAAAAAAAGTACAAGAATGAGCTAATCTAAAAGGGAAACACCATACTTGCAAGTTGGAATTTGGAATTTTCTTTTTTCTTTTCTTTTGGGGGGTCATTTGGAAAACTTTAGCGGCAGCTCTTTTGAGTCCTTTTTTCTTCTTATTAGTGGTTTTTGACTAGCCCTTTTGAACTTTTTTTTATTTTGACTAGTTATGTATCTATTAGATTTTTGATAGTATTAAAGTGAGAGACTCATCCTGTGAATAATAATTATGTCTCAAAATGAATATTTTTCAATGGGTAGAAATTTTTATAATAATGCTTAAAAATGAATTGTTATAGTTGATCGGCTCCCTTTACCTCATTTTACTAAAAGAGAAGAAAAGGGAAGAAATAGGAGTGGTTGTTGATCAGATAAATTGCTACACTTAAACGAGTGCCTGACATATCTACCCAAAAAGAAAAATAAGTGCCTAGAAAGGGGCACATGTCCACATATGAGGTCCAGAGAGAAAAGTTGATTAACCTTCCCACTATGTTGACCCGAAAAAGAAATTGGAAAAATCTAGCTGGCCCACAGGTGGGCATCGCCCACCTAGCCATATGAGCCTATGAGGTGGGCAAGCTAACTAGGAAGACCAACACGTGGGGACAAAGCATTTGAGCAATTGAGCCTCCACCACCAAAACTGCCAAAGGAAACCTCCAAAAATGAAAAAGAAAAAAAAAAAAAAAAAAGACAAGAGAACACGTGTAGATGAGGGAAGTATACAAATACAAATGTACTATCCCTTTGCATAAATTAATGAAGGCCAACTTTTACCAATCTCCGCCTGCTCTTCTAGATGACTAAATTAAAGAGTACCCTCGATCCTCTCTACATCCCTTTTATTCTTTGTTTAGTGGGTTATTTATATTATTCTTCATCTAGAAGCCATACCGATCAGCCAACCCCATGTCACCTAATAATCTCTCTCTCTCTCTCTCTCTCTCTCTCTCTCTCTCTCTCACAGTTTCTCATATATATATATATATATATATAAAAGTACTCTTTGCTCTCACTCTGTAGAAAGAAAGCCCAATATTCCAATAAGCGCGCAACTTGCTAGCTTCTAAAACTGTCATTCAATTACTCTCTCTAAGCTTCTTGTGCATACGTACCCATTGCTTTCACTCTCTACATAGAAGATACCCAATAAGCAACTTGTTTCCACAACTCTTCTTTCATCGCTTTTGATCCATTAATTTCATACTCCTCTATATACAATGGTTGCCAAAGAAGTATACACGGAACCAGCGGAATACAACGCTGATTTACAGGACTTAGACGAAGCAGAAGAAACTCTCTCCTTCTGCGATCTTCCCATATACAACGATGCGGCCGAATGGGATGATTTCTCCAAAGAAGACCAAAGCTCATCGGATGATCAAGAAGAATTCTTCGAATTCTTCAGCCAAGATCTCACTGCTTCGACATGTCCAGCAGAAAGCATCATCTTCTGCGGAAAGCTCATTCCTTACAAACAACCACTCTCCCAAAAAACCCACAAGCTGGAAACCAACACTCCCAAGGAGATATGCTCTAACAAATCAAAAACCTCTCGATCAGATGGTGTAAAGAGCAGATGCATGGAAAATAATCATAGTATTAATAGCCCAACCAAGTCACAAAAGTTATGGAGTTCGAAGTCTTTGGCAAAGTCTTCGAAACATTTGTTGATGTTTGGATTGATGAGGCTCCCTACAGAGATGGAGCTGAGTGACATAAAGAATAGGCAGCATCGACGACGGACAACACCGGGGACTTTGTTTCGATCATTGGACAACGGCGGCAAGAAAGTTACAGTTGGTAAGAGTAGAGGGAAGGGGCTTTGGAGGCTGCTAAGGGCTTTGGGGTGCAGAAGCCACCATACAAATGCCATCCTGAAGGCTTCTTTGGCTTGCATTTCACCCGTGTGAGATGGATGGTTAGTTTATGGTCTTCGCACGTGTATTTTTGCTAGCCAGGATTGACTTGGAGTATGGGTATATATACGAAGCCCATTCGCACTTTACTGCGGTGAGAGACACGCGTTGTCCATGGTCCTCTCTTGGGGCCATGTGTCACATGAATGTTGAAACATGCCCAAAATGGGGGATGGCTTATAATGTTTTGTACTCTAGGGAGGAGATGAATATGCTAGAGTGAGAAAATGATACTCGAATGTCTGATTTTTCAAGAGTTGTTCAATGTTTCAGGTGAATTTGGCTAGAAATGCTAGGAAAAGTCAGGTTTTTCAGTTATATTATTTTACTTTAACAAGTTATATAATTCTAGCTTTAAATTGAATGCAAAATTGCAAATGTCTTCCTTCTTTTATCGCTGGATACATGGTATCTTCAAAATTATTTAAAGTTATACATGCTTCATTAAGGGGTTGCTTTAAGTTTTTTGAGGCCCAACTGAACTCCTAAAATAAAGTCCTTTCACTTGATTTGAGGTTCTCTTGTTAATTTAGGTGTAAAAAAATCATATATTTTTGGGCCTACTACAAGGGTTAGAATTAATTAATTCAGGGCCTTAGCTTCATTAGTTATTTTAAAAAAATCTTCTTATGACAATAATCAATATAGTATCGAGGTTGTCAAATTTTTAACGACGAAGAATATGAGGATACGTGAGCACGTCTAAACTTGTGGGCCTCTCATATTTCTATAAAAAATATTGGAGGATCCCTTTCAAAGTATGTGAATATGTCGTGCAAAGATAAAATAGCTAGAGTTGGCCACTGGTAGAGGATGCACCCCCTCCCTCTTGTGGGCTCTATCCATATCTTTGGGCTCTACCCCTATCTTTATAGAGGATGATCGACCCACGTACAAGGTATTCGGTAAATTACTATTGACAAAAAATTTATCATATATAGTCTATTTTATTAACAAAAGTTGAATACAAAACGTATCTCTCTCATGCTTCCCTAATCGTTCCAAGCATCTGACTGTGGGTGACACTTTGACCCTCCTTCTGGAAGTGGAAAAATAAAGTGTGGGGGAAAAGTAGGCCAGCGACTTAGAACTGAAATACAAGAGACGGCTGAAGCTTGCTGACTAAGAAATCTATGTCAGCTCATTGGTGATGTGGCAGACAAACTAAGGAGGACTGGACTTGGGGTCGAAAGATATTCTATAACAAAATCATTCTGACTCGTGCAACGTTCATTGATTTCATCTACAACCTGACTCATTAAATATTTTTTACAAAGAAAAATATATTCATTTTTAAATATTAATTATTAGTTTATCATTGATACGTAGTAAATAAAATGGATGAAATCAATTTTCAAATTATTATAACATGAAAGATTGCTAATATTTTGAAAATCGACCACTTAAACCCATATCATGTGATTATATTCGTAGACGAGGCCTGTTCTTATGGGGGATATAACAGACTATCTTGCATGATCATGGTCGTCCGAATTCCCTCGCCCCTCTATCCTTTTGTCTTTTAAATTTTTGATGGGTATCCCCTCTTATCAATCAATCAGACCAAGAAATATTGTTCTTTCCTTTTTCGTTTTTCTTTTCTTTTTTCATCAAAAAACCAGATATTTGGAAATTATGTATTTCTTGAATATGATTAGAACAATCATATACTCTTTATCAATTAACATCCATGTGTATGTATTAATGGGGATTGGGGAAAGAAGAGAGAAGTGGCGATAGAATGCTATGATGCCAAAATGATAAGAACTAACTCATAAAAATAAAGAAAATTGACATTCATGGACACTTATTTAAAGAGCTTTTTAGGTCAAACATGGATTATAATCCCATAATTCTAGTAGATTTTACAAATTTTTTCTTTTTCTTGCTAAGAGAGGAGATTTTATAGTTACAAAACGTTAGGTTAGGGCTAACAGTTTAAATAAAGCTCCCCTTTTAAACGCCCCCCACCCGCCCAAAAAAAAAAAAGAAAAGGAAAAGACAATAGAATGTAATCTGGCTACACATTTTTCTCCAACCGATTGCAAATCTTCCTCCAGCAATTTCTCATACAAGCCCCCATGTCCACACTAAATGACCACTAGTTAAAAACCATATGATATCATATTTAATGCATATAAAAATATTTTTTAAAAATTATATATTATAAAAGTCGGGTTCGGGTTGGGTTTGGGTTAACCAACCCCCTTCCCAAACCCAACCCAATTTAAATCGAGTTGATATTTTCCAACCCAAGCCCAACCCAATGTATGAAAACTATTTGTTCAACCCATCTATTGACTGGGTTGGGTGCGGGTTGGGCGGGCTCAACCCACCCAAGTTGCAGCCCTAATTGTGCCTATTCATATTGATGGACCTATAAATCTCTCCAATCCTATATAAACCCGAACTTTGACAACCATTTTGTCATTGGAGAAAGGCGAGGTGAAAAGAGACGTAGCACGTTTCTTTCTTGAAGCTCTTCAGTTTTGTGATGGGTGGCCCAGTGTTCCTGAAGATTTTTGGATGGAAGGATTTTTGCCTTGAAGGCAAAGAAGTAGGTTGCTGTTCATGGCAGTGTATCAATGAGTGCCCTTCTAGCTTGGATTTTTGTGTTTCGTCTCCACCTTCTGAGTAGTAGGAGGATTATCAGATTATTCCAATATTTGATTGTTTGTAGCAATATGATCCAAGATGTGATTCTATACATATTGTAATGTATTTCCATTCCTTTCGTTTTTTATTTTCTCCGTTACTTCTATATATACATGAAAACCTCTCTATGTGGTGGTGCATATTTACATTGTACAGAAGATGGATCTGATCGGTTATGGACGGTCCAAAATGTGCACTAAACCGCCTAGTGCAATCTTGGTTATGGTCCTCCATTCATTGGAATTGTCATGAATATTTGAGTTGGGATATAAATTGGCAGAGAAAGGTTAACCAGGCTGGTTTCAGAGAAATACATGTATAGGCATGAATGGAGAAAAATGCCTCAAGCTTGCTATTTGCACTGAGACGTTGGCTTCCTTTCTTGGTGATTTTTTTTTCTTTTTTTTAACATCCCACATAAGATCGTATGGTATTTTCCAAGGTTCTAAGATATGAGGGCTGAGTTCAGTGGCTATAATACAAAATCGCCGTAGCAGTATTAGATCAGATTGGACAAAGATTCAAAGAATATGGGGTAAGTTTGATAATCGTAGTTTAACAAAGGGAGATATTTTATTGGGAACCTTTATAATGATGGACTTCAGAATTACATAATGGTCCAGCTAAAGGTAAATAATTACAAGTCAAATATATTTGATTAGTAACTTTTTAATTATTATTTTTATTAAATTAGATGTAATTACTAATCAATTGTATTGATTTATAGTTATTTATTTATAATGAATTATTTTGTAAATAATAAAAAAAACTGGGATTTGAATACTACATACATTGTAAGCTTATAGTTGGATGCGAGAACAGGAAAACACATGTACCATGGAGTAATGAACCACAATGTAAAAATACGAGATTATAAAAATGGAAACAAATTAGAGGGACCGAAACCAAAGGTTTACTAACATTATCGAATTTATTTTTGGCATATATTATTTACATGAAAAGGCTATTTAATCTAACGGTTGATTTCGCAAATTAAATTACGAGCCACATGTAGTGTTTTGGACAATGACTTTATCTGAAGTTACATAGATTTTATTTATTTATTTATTTTTTGCCAAACAATAGGAGAACACCCACGCCCACACACGCAACCACATGGATTCGAGACTAAGATCTTTACAAACTTTACACTTCTATTAGGATGGGACATGCCATTAGACCTAAAGATCACTGGCCACAGTTACATGTTGTTAACATCATAAAAAATGAACTTTATATATTGTTAACAATTATCTTTTGGGAATCCCGACAATAATTTCATCTAGACTTCTCTTTCAAGCCATCAGATCAGGATCACTTAAATCATTAATTCACGTATGTCCCAATCCAAAGACTTCAAAAAGAAGCGCGAACAAAATTCCAATCCATGCATTATCCCGCACTAAAAGCTTTTTCTTTTTATTAATTACCCTAGACATATGTAAAAGTCGGTTTTGGACTTATTTTGTGGGCAATAGCAGGAAAAAAATAAATAAATAAAATAATAAAATAAAATAAAATGTTTCAATAAAAGCGGTGCTAGTAACACCGCTTAATTTAATTTAATTTTGGGTTTTTCAATACGTCATTTTGTTGTGAGTATGTAAATCTTCAATCAATCCCATAAAAATGGCAGTGTTTTGCTTAAACCCAATCCTCCACCCCGGCCTAGCTTCCTTCGACAAACCATCGTTCACACTGGCAAGGTCATTCGCCACATTGAAGTTCCCAAACCCAAGCCCTAACCCTAATGATCTCTATCACACCCACACACATGTATATTCTGTTGGGAATTTGAGCTTTTTACTGTTAGAATTCCGATCACTCGCAAGCTAAATTTAAGATAGCAGGAGGTTGAGAAGGGCTACCAACAATTTTGATCCATCAAACAACCATAGGGTGTTCTTCCCCAAGGAAGAAGAGAAGTTGTAGTCAAGCGATTGCTTCTAAATACAAGACAATGGGGTTAGACCAGTTTTTCAACGAAGTGAATCTCATCAACCCAAAAAATTGAGAATTTGGAATTGAAAAAGCAGTCGGCAATTTGGACTTTGGAGACACTTTCCTGAATGACTCCATCAATGACAATTACATGCTGGTGGCGGCAGCGGTGGCAGCAAGTGGCAACATTGCTGTACTTTTAAAAATGGGTAAAATACATCTACACCCCCTCTATTTACTAACTATTACACTGACCCCCCCATACTTTCTGAAATTACACTGACCTCCCTTGTCAGAACGGCAATGTTAACAGAGTGGATGGAAATACAAAATGACGAAGATACCCTTATAATAAAACACAGTCGTTTTATTGTTTTAGTAGATTAAAACACAAAAAAGGCATGTGAGCCCATTTGTGCTTCTCGATCAGCCAGAGGCGATAAGCGACGATTCTAGGGCTCCCTCTACCTATAGGGTACCATTTGTGCTGCAATCAGACAGAGACGAGAAGAGAGGAGATTTGTAGGGCTCCCGTATTCTGTAGGTGCCATTTGTGCTTCGATCAAACAGAGGCAAGAAGAGAGGAGATTTCTAGGGCTCCTATACCCATACGATTTCACTTAGAAAAATGTAGCCATGGATGTTGGATTTTGACAATCGACGGTGGTGAACTGTTCTTGAAGGGAAAATTCTTCATACGGAGGTCATTACCCTTCGCTGGGTTGGCTACGACAACGGGTAAGTTCAATTTTTTGCTGGGGGTTTGTTTTTTGTCGGTGTTTTCATAGGTTTTTGATCAATTGACTCGTTATGTAGGGATTTTTTGAGCAATTCATGTAGGGATTTATGGTTGGTATAGGGTTTCCGAAATATGGCTTTAAGGTCTAGCAGTTGTAGATGTTACTTGTTAATTAGCCCTTTTTTTTTTTTTTTTTTTTTTTTTTGTTTTCAATCCATATTATTTTATATTTAAATATTTTTCTTTGGGGTTTTTTTTATTTATTTTATAAAAGTTTCTTGTAGTTTAGATGTTAATTCTTAGTTAGCTGGGTTTGTTTTTAAATTGTGATTTACTTATCATTTTTAATTCTTTGTTGGGTCTTGTTGCTTTGTTTATTGTAGTTGTCAATTGTTGATTGTTTGTTAGCTGCTTTTTGTTTTGTTTTCAATTTTGTTCATTTCTTTTTCAATGTTTGTGGTGGGTTTTGTTTATTCTTGTGGTTGTAGTTGTATATGATTTAGATGGAAGTTTTGGATGTATCGGGGTTATTAATTGGCTCAATGGTATGCTTGTAATATTCTTTAGTCTCACTAGGGTTGGTGTTTGTGTGGTTGGCTGGTTATACATGTGTGTGTGTGCTGTATCTATTGTGACCTTTAAAGTTCAATTTTTTTTTTCTTTTTTTGGCCTGTCATTTGCTCTCTCGATCTGTTGTGTTCATATATGCTGTTTAAGAAATTTACTTTATGGTGTTAGTATAGGGTTTCAGAAATAGGGTTTGTTTTAGGGGTTTTCATTGGTTTTTTTTTTTTTCAATGTAATTGACAATATTTCTTGATTTTCCTTTCAATTTACAGGCCCTTAAATGGCGTATGTTGATATAAGAGTCCATTATCGATCCAATGTTTATGCGATACCTGCTGTCGATACGGATCGGTATAGTTATGTGGATTTGTTATGTGCTATTTGTGATCGTGCCTTGAATGCTGTTGATACCTCTGCTAATGTCTTAATTTGCATAGCTACCTCAATTAATAACTCAACTGAGGTTTTCTTTGTTGAAAGTGATGCTGATGTTATGAAAATGTTTAATGGAAATGTTGGGGAACATCACATTGATGTGTTTGTGACAACCAATGAAGCCCCTCCTGTTGCATCGCATTTGCCCCAATCATCACAGCCCCCGCAGCAACCAATTAATGTTAGTGAGGATGAAATAGAAGTGGAGGAAATTGGTAGTGAAGATTGGGATGAAAATGGTGGTTATTGTGGTGGAGGTGAAGATGAAGATGAAGATGAAGTTTATGGTTTTACTGATGACTCAGATGCAGATGGGACGTATGTTGAGCATGAAAATGAAGAAGTTGATGGAGATATGGATGACGGACATGATGGAGATTCTGTAGATGGAGATGATGAACTCTCGGATTACCAAAGCAATTCAAGTGAGTTGATGACATCATCTGGTTTTGAAGATGAAGACTTTCAAGCTGATCCTAATAGATTCATGCGGGGTAAGAAGCCAGTGGAAAATGATGGCCGTAACGTGTCCTTTTGGGTTGGAAGGGTATTTGTCAATGTTGATGCATTTAGAGAGAAATTGAGGGAGTATGTTATACAAGAGGGCTTTGACATTGTAAGAGTTAAGAATGAGAGAACATGGGTGACAGTAAAGTGTGCTGGTGAGGGCTGTCAGTGATGCATACATGTATCTCCAACTCCGGACAGCTGTAATTTTGTTGTGAGGACACTTAATGATGAGTACTCATGTATTAGGAGCACCAAAAATAAGAATGTAAGCTCGTCTTGGATAGCAAAGAAGTTTGCGAAATTCTTAAATGATTAATGCAAGTTGGAGTATTAAATGATTAATGCAAGGCTTTTCAAAATATTATTCTCAAATTTCGAAAAAGATACAAAAAATCGCATTCCTTATTCATTTGGTGCTCAAATGACCCTCATTTTTCCAATTATTTTTTGCATAAGACATTGCCTCCTTTGATTCACATGATCCATGAATGGAAATTTTTATGAAGAAAAGCATTTTCCATATAAGTTCAAATAATTGTTGGGTGAGCTCAAAATAGAAGTTGAGTTAATATTTTAAAAATTCTTAGCATGTTGATGAGCCTAGTTATAGAATGTAATATTAGAAATAAATGTGGCTATTGAAGGGTCAAAAACTCCAAATCACTCGAAGCCTATGTAAACTCAAACTTGTGCAACCATTTTGTGATTGGAGAAGTGAGGTGAAAAGAGATGGAGCACTTTTCTTTCTTGAAATGCTTCAGTTTTGTGATGGGTGGCCCACTATTTCTAAAGATTTTTGGATGGAAGGATTTTTGCCTTGAAGGCAGAAAAGTAGGTTGCTGTTCATGGCAGTTTATCAATGAATGTTCATTGGACCTTTTTGTTGCATCTTCACCTTCAGAGTATTAGGAAAGATTATCAAAATTTGTGCTTTCAATACTATGTAAAATGCCATATAATTTTTTAATTTTCATTTGGACGACCAAAAGGGGCCCTTATTAATCCATCCCTATCCCTAATAACGAAGCGTTGTTGTTTGAATTTTTTGCAAGCTGTTAGGACCTCCTTTGAGCAGTGGATGATTATTTTATGCCCCCTCCCCTCACCCCCCCAAACCATTTAAAATAATTTCATTAAGAGTGATCGATTTGTGCTTTTAATACTATGTAAAATGCTTTATAATTTTTTAATTTTCATTTGGACGACCACAAGGGGCCCTTATTAATCCATCCCTATCCCTAAATAATGAAGTGTTGTTGTTTGAATTTTTTGCAAGCTGTGAGCACCTTCTTTGAGCAGTGGATGATTATTTTATGCCCCCTCCCCCCACCCCCCCAAACTTTTTAAAATAATTTCATTCAAAGTGATGGATTTGCGCTTTCAATAATATCTAAAATTCCTAATAATTTTTTAATTTTCATTTGGACAACCAAAAGGGGCCCTTATTAATCCATCCCTATCCCTAAATATATAACGAAGCGTTGTTGTGTGAATTTTGTGCAAGCTGTTAGGACCTCCTTTGAGTAGTGGATCCGATTTACTTGAAATTTAATATGCATGACATGCATGAATAGATAACATAATCCAACAATTGGATTGACGAAATATTATTCTTACAAAAAAATATGGAGAGGTGTAAAAATAAAAAGTTTTACATTGGGTGTAAACAAAACCCTCCCCAAATATATATATATTTGGGAATTGTAATTAAGGAGTAAGTCTTCCGTTTAACTGTGATACGGTCATGTGGTGTCACAGCAGGTCAATGGGAGCAAAGTAAAGTGGGTTGTAAGATCAAAAAATACTCTGAAAATCCCACTTTGCTTCATTCTCATTGGTTTGTGACACCACATCAGCCGTATTACAGTTACATATAAGTTTTTCTCGTAATTAAGGTGGGTTGTGAGTAGGGCTGCAAATGAGTCGAGCCGAGCCGAGCTTTGGAGTATTCAAGCTCGGCTCAGTTAAAAGCTTGTTTATTTATAAACGAGCCGAGCTTTAAACTAGTTTAATTTATTGTGTTCAAGCTCGGCTCATTAAGATTTAGAAAAGCTCAGGCTCGGCTCGGCTCGGCTCGGCTCGTTTAACTAAACAAGCTGAGCTTGAGCTCGAGCTCGAGCTCGAGCTCATGTTCAAGATTGGTTTGATCTCACGAATGTGAGTTTTAAACATTAAGATAAAAGTTCACAAACCTTAAAAATCTTCCTTGGATAAGTACAAGATATAACTACTAAGGAAATATTATCTCTTTCATGTTAATTGGTCCACTTAGCTAAGAGAAACTAAAAATAAATTAGGGTATTTATACAATCTCCTTAATGAGCCTACTAATAAGCTATTTTACAAGCCTTTTAACAAGCCTATTTACGAGCCTATTCACAAGCCCTTAACAAGCTTGTTCATAAACATAAACGAGCCAAGCTATGGTCTGCTCAAGCTTGGCTCGTTTAATAAACGAGCCTCGTATTCAAGCTCAGGCTTGGCTCATTTATTAATCGAACGAACTCGAACGAGCCTTTATCGAGCTTGTTCACGAGTTGTTCACCAACGACTCAGTTCATTTGCAGCCTTAGTTGTGAGGTCAAAAAGTATTCTGACAATCCCACTTTACTTCATTCTCTTTAGCTTGTGATACCACATTGGTTGTATCACAGTTACATATAAGTTTTTCTCGTAATTAAGGCATTAACATCTTACTTTTCAATTTGTCTTTCCAAAACTATGCTTCAATAAGATGTTAAAATGAAAGAAGGCAGTTTACTTCTTCACAAAAGAAAAGAGTATTGTGGAAAAAGTAAACAAAATTCATGACTATAACTATTTAAAATGACCAAATTGAGACAACTAAAACAGAAAAACGAAAAGATGATTAATCTTTGTGGGGTGGATGAAGTATTAAGGTCAGGTCATTTTCAAATTATTAATTAAGCACAGATACCTCTTCATAAACCTTTTGGCTTACAATGCTTTCAAATCATTAAATTTAGATATGTTTCAAGTCATTAATTTAGATATTCTTTAACTCGTAAGGTTCGTATATATTTTAAACAACTAGGTTCATACAACTTTAGGCTTAGACTTATTTCAGACCATAAAGTTTATAAACCCTTTAAGTCATTAGGTCCAGATTGAATCTTATTGTTTAAAAAATATCTGAACCTAACGAGTTAGAAAAATACCTAATACACCTTTTAAATCCTTAGATTCAGATATCTTTTAGGGTTTAAGTGTGAGGCTCCTCTCCATACATTAAATGGTCCGGTAGAATTTGAATCATTCATTATAAGGTGTATTATAGTTATTCATTACTGGATTCTTAGAGGTTAGGTTAACTGGTTAAGGGGCTTTTCTGGAAGGGATAGGATCATTGGACCAATAGTTTTGCGGAAAAGCCTACTGTAACTTCTTACAAGCTCAATGGGAGAGCCAAGGACAATGTCATCTTGACACCAAAGGTATATTTGGAAACTTAAAAAATTAGATTTGGCTAAGTTTGGTTCATAAATTTTATATGATTTTTAAATAAATTAACTCAAAATTGGTTTGAAAGCTTAAGTGGTTATAGCTTATTTTTAGAAGAAAGTTGAAATGGTTAACAGGAATAAGAGATTTACCAAACTGTATGAAATCAATATTAGTTAGATTTATCTTCAACTGAATTGGTTTTCAAGTTTGCCAAACAATTTCTAAATCTTTTGTTTTATTCATATTTTATCTACCTAATACTATTAAAATTAATAATAAAAATTGAATCGTTCTATTTTTATTTTTTTAATTTAAAAATAAATACCACAATGGCAGGTGAATAAACCAGGATGTAGCATCACCTCCCAAAAAACAAAAAACAAAAAAAAAACAAAAAAAGGGGTAGGCCTTCAATGCTTAAAGTGGGACCCCTGTCTAAACGTGAGTCCCACATGAAAGTTCGATCATTCAGCTTCCTCTTTGTTGACCCAAAAGATATCAACAGAAAGATGCCACGTGGAGACAAGCATTTCAGACCCCACCTAAATTGAAAAAGGATCCTCCAAAGGAAAAAAGGCACAAGAATGAGCTAATCTAGAAGAGAAATACTATACTTAGAAGTTGGAATTTGGAATTTTTTTTTTTTATTTTTTTTTATTTTGGTCCCTTACTTGGAAAACTTTAGCCGCAAGTAGTTTTTGATCAGCCCCTTTGAATCTCTTTCTGCTCTGTCCAGTAGTGTATCCATTAAATCTTTAATCGTATTGAGGTGATAGGATTATCCTGTGAGCAATAATTATAGTTTAAATAAGATATTTCTTAGTGGATAAAGACTCTTATAATAACGTTTAAGGATATATTGTTATCGTTGATTATCTCCCTCTACTCCTTTTTACTTAGCCAAAAAAAAAAAAAAAATTGTTGCTTTTGATCAGATAAATTTCTACACTTAAACGAGTGCTTGAGATAACTACCCAAAATGAAAAATATAAGTGCCCAGAAAGGGACACATGTCCACATATGAGGTACAGTAAGGAAAGTTCATTAACCTTCCCCCTATGTATATGTTGACCCGAAAAAGAAATTGGAAAAATCTAGTTGGCCCACAAGTGGGCATCGGCCACCTAGCCATATGAGCCTATGAGGTGGGCAAGCTAACTAGGAAGACCAACACGTGGGGACAAAGCATTTGAGCAATTGAGCCTACACCACCAAAACTGCCAAAGGAAACCTCCAAAAAAAAAAAACAAAAAAAAAAAAGAAAATTACTCATCTAGACGAGGGAAGTATACAAATACAAATGTACTATCCCTCTGCATATATTAATGAAGGCCAACTATTACCAATCTCCGCCTGCTCTTCTAGATGACTAAATTAGAGAGTATCCTCGATCCTCTCCACTTCCCTTTTATTCTTTGTGTAGTGAGTTCTTTATATTATTCTTCATCTAGAAGCCATACCCATCAACCAACCCCATGTCACCTAATAATCTCTCTCTCTCTCTCTCTCTCAGTTTCTTATATATATGTACCCTTTTCTCTCACTCTGTAGAAAAGAAAGCCCAATATTCCAATAAGCGCGCAACTTGCTAGCTTCTAAAACTGTCATTCAAATACTCTCTCTAAGCTTCTTGTGCATATGTACCCATTGCTTTCACTCTCTACATAGAAGATACCCAATAAGCAACTTGTTTCCACAACTCTTCTTTCATCGCTTTTGATCCGTTAATTTCATACTCCTCTATATAAAATGGTTGCCGAGGAAGTTTACACGGAACCAGCGGAATACAACGCTGATTTACAGGACTTAGACGAAGCAGAAGAAACACTCTCCTTCTGCGATCTTCCCATATTCAACGATGCAGCCGAATGGGATGATTTCTCCAAAGAAGACCAAAGCTCATCGGATGATCAAGAAGAATTCTTCGAATTCTTCTGCCAAGATCTCACTGCTTCGACATGTCCAGCAGAGAGCATCATCTTCTGCGGAAAGCTCATTCCTTACAAACAACCACTCTCCCAAAAAACCCACAAGCTTGAAACCAACACCCAACGATATCCCAAGGAGATATGCTCTAACAAATCAAAAACCTCTCGATCAGATGGTGTAAAGAGCAGATGCATGGAAAATAATCATAGTATTAATAGCCAAACCAAGTCACAAAAGTTATCGAGTTCGAAGTCTTTGGCAAAGTCTTCGAAACATTTGTTGATGTTTGGATTGATGAGGCTCCCTACAGAGATGGAGCTGAGTGACATAAAGAATAGGCAGCATCGAAGACGGACAACACCGGGGTCTTTGTTTCGATCATTGGACGACGCCGGCAAGAAAGTTACAGTTGGTAAGAGTAGAGGGAAGGGGCTTTGGAGGCTGCTAAGGGCTTTGGGGTGCAGAAGCTACCATACAAATGCCGTCCTAAAGGCTTCTTTGGCTTGCATTCCACCCGTGTGAGATGGATGGTTAGTTTATGGTCTTCGCACGTGTATTTTAGCTAGCCAGGATTGACTTGGAGTATGGGTATATATACAAAAGCCCATTCGCACCTTACTGCGGTGAGAGACACGCGTTGTCCATGGTCCTTTCTTGGGGCCATATGTCACATGAATGTTGAAACATGCCCAAAATAGGGGATGGCTCATAATGTTTTGTACTCTAGGGAGGAGATGAATATGTTAGAGTGAGAAAATGATACTTGAATGTCTGATTTTTCAAGAGTTCTTCAATGTTTCGGGTGAATTTGGCTAGAAATGCTGGGAAAAGTCAAGTTTTTCAGTTACATTAATTTACTTTAACAAGTTATATAATTCTAGCTTTAAACCGAATGCAAAATTGCAAATGTCTTCCTTCTTTTATCGCTAGATATATGGTCTCCTCAAAATTATTTAAGCTTGTACATGCTTCATTAAGGGTTTGCTTTAAGGTTTTTGAGATCCAACCGAACTCCTAAAATAAAGTCCTTTGACTTGATTTGAGGTTCTCTCGTTAATTTAGGTATTAAAAAAATCATTTTTTTTTTGGGCTTACTACAAGGGTGAATTAATTAATTCAGAGCCATAGTTCATTAGTTATTTTTAAAAAATCTTATTATTACCGTAATCAATCTAGTATCAAGGTTGTCAAATTTTTAACGATGAAGAATATGAGGATACGTGAGCACATGTCTTAACTTGCGGGCTTCTCATACTTCTATCCAAAGTATTGGAGGATCCCTTTTCAAATTATGTGAACATGCCGTGCAAAGATAAAATAGCTAGGGTTGGCCACTAGTAGAGGATGCACCCCCACCTTCTTGTGGGCTCTATCCTTATCTTTGGGCTCTACCATTATCTTCATATAAGATGATCGACTCACATACAAGGTAATCGGTAAATTACTATTAATAAAAAATTTATCATAACATGTCATCAAATTGGGAGCGGCTCCTCTCCATTGCTTAAAAATTACTTGACCTCCAGTTTTTATACGGATGTGCAACATGTCACCCTCATGCTTGATCCAACGGATGAGTTGCTATTCATATCGGATCATGCAAACACAGTCGTTTTGGTATTCAAGTGCTTGGCTAACGGCGTCACCCAGATCCCTCCCTCATCTTCTACCTTGAGACCTCCAACTGGGCTTTAAAAGCTCAAATGTTTGGTCTTCATTTGAAGACCTTCTACATGCATGGTGTGTTCTCAAAGGTGTTGAAGCCTGAAGGCGGACCCACTTTTAGTAGATGTTCCACGTTCTCCTTCCCCTTGCCCCAAACCTGTTAGTAAATTATATTTAGCAGATCCCACCTCTCATGGCGTCCTTAGTTATCCTCCTCTAATGGTGGATTGAGGAGTCTCCACCTCTCATATGAAATCCTCACATATATAATGCTTTTATTTTCTCGAAAATTTTTAATCTTTGTGTTCTATCAGATTGAGGTCACGGATTGTTCGATTTTGTTAGTTTTATTTCTTTAGGGTACGTTGCAGAGAATGGGTACAGAAATCAAGAGAGACGGGAGATGATGTTTGACGGTTTGACGCCGTTAAAGCAAATTTGAAAACCAAAACGGCAGCGTTAGACTATTCTGTCTTGTACCAGCAAACCGAACCGTTGGATCCAACATAAAAGCGACGTGTCGAACATCTATTCAATACTGGAGGTCCAGTAATTTTTTAGAAATGGAGAGGAGCTGCTCCCCATCAAATTTATCATATATAATCTATTTTATTAACAAAAGTTGAATACAAAACACTTCTCTCTGGTGCTTCCCTGATCGTTCCAAGCATCCGACTATGGGTGACACTTTGACCCTTCTGGAAGTGGAAAAAGAAAATGTGGGGAAAATGTAGGTCAGCAACTAGGAACTGAAATACAAGAGAGGGCTGAAGCTTGCTGACAAAGAAATCAATGTTAGCTCATTGGTGATGTGGCAGACAAGCTAAGTACGACTGGACTTGGGGTGGAAAGATATTTTGTAACAAAATAATTCTGACTCGTGCTACATTCTGATTTCATCTACAACCTAACTCATTAAATATTTTTTACAAAGCAAAATATATTCATTTTTAAATATTGATTATTAGTTTATCATTGATACGTAGTAAATAAAATGGATGAAATCAATTTTCAAATTATTATAACCTGAAAGATTGCTAATATTTTGAAAATCGACCACTTAAACCCATATCATGTGATGATATTCGTAAACGAGGCCTTTCCTTACGCGGGATGTAACATTCTATTTTGCACGATCACGGTCATCCAACGAATGACTATAAATGTATAGAATTCTCTCGCCCTTCTGTCCCTTTTAAATTTTTGATGGGTATCCCCTCTTATCAATCAATTAGACCAAGAAATACTGCTCCTTTTTTTTTTTTTCCTTTCCATTTTTCATCAACAAGCCAGATATTTGGAAATTATGTATTTCTCGAATACGATTAGAACAATTATATATATTCTCCATCAATTAACATCCATGTGTATGTATTGATGAGGTAACGTACACGTACTATCCACATTGATATGAAATAGTGGACATTCAGACAGACAGACACTAAATTATAAATTGCAGATAATTTTGATAAAAACATTTTAAAAATAATGCCATTTTCATATTTTTATTCAGAATTTGATTTGAATTTTTTATAATTATCGCAGTCGAAGGATTCAATCCAAAATTGGCCAAAAATCCAACAATTCCGACCCTAAATATGGGCTAGCTACCGTTGGAAGTTGCAAGTCCTTAATAGAAGTGGCAAAAAATTCTTGAACAATTGTGTGGCAAGTATAGAAGTCGCAATGTGAGTTGTGAAAAATTCTTGAACGCGCAAACACTCTTTTTCCATGACATTGAATTTTGAATAAGAGCTGAATGTGACACTTACTAGTACCAAAATAAGATCGAGTAGAAGAAATTCTCAAATGCTGAAACATCTATTTTTTCATGACAATATATGATGATCGAAAGGACCTAATTCCTACTCTATTTTGACATTGCCAAACTTCTAGACATGATGTGGACACACACACCTTTTTGATAATTTCTTCTCCCCCTCCCCTTCTTTATTTTTTTTGCTAAGGAGGTAAATTTGAATACACAATATTACCCCTCTTTTAATTTTTCTTTTTCTTTTTTTAAATTTATTTTTTTTTATATCAGAGGTTCAAATGCACGTTTTGCATCTGATAATTCTCCTAAACACGTACATGCAGTCCTCTTTCTCATATGCTTCGGGCAATTATAGGATTTGTCCTTGAAAAGAAGTGGTAAGACTTGAATCCAATACTTAGTTCTCAATTAGCAAGACGCCCGCTTATTAGAACCATTTGGTCAATGCTTTAAGATTGAATTCACGTCACCTAATTGTTCAGTACCAATTGAGCTACACTTGTAAAAACTTTAGCCTCAGCAATATTTCCCAAAGTTTATGATCTAAACATCCCGACAAAAAATATCAACAAATACCTAGATATAAGATACATAATTTCATATTCAATAAGTAAGTCTCAAATACATTATTCTATGTTCGAGTGTCTATTATAGCAAAAGACGGGCTGTCATCCAAGTGTTTTACTACCACAAATCGTCAATAAAAAAGAAGTCGGTACAATTTAAAATACGCTCCTCCACCCCTAAGAAAAAAGTAGTAATAATAATGAAAAAATAAATAAAGAGAGCAAAAGTCAGAAATGAATATGCTAGAGTGAGAAAATGATGCTTGAATGTCTGATTTTTCAAGAGTTTTTCAATGTTTCAGGTGAATTTAGCTAGAAATGCTAGGAAAAGTCGCGTTTTTCAGTTATATCATTTTACTCTAACAAGTTAGATAATTCTTTAAACTGAATGCAAATGTCTTCCTTCTTTTATCGCTGGATATATGGTCTCCTCAAAATTATCCAATGTTGTACATGCTTCATTAAGGGTTTGCTTTAAGTTTTTTGAAGCCCAACCAAACTCCTAAAATAAAGTCCTCATTAATTTAGGTGTTAAAAAAAATCGTATTTTTTTGGGCTTACTCTAAGGGTTAGAATTAATTCAGAGCCTTAGCTTCGTTAGTTACAATTAATATATACTTTAAAATATCTTGTTATTACAGTAATCAATCTAGTATCGTGGTTGTCAAATTTTTAACGACGAGGAATAAGAGGATACATGAGCACATGTTCTAACTTGTGGGCTTCTCATATTTCTATGGAAAATATTGGAGGATCCCTTTTCAAATTATGTCGTGCAAAGGTAAGATAGCTAGGGTTGGCCACTAGTAGAGGATGCGCTCCCACCTTCTTGTGGGCTCTATCCTTTATCTTTGGGGCTCTACCCCTATCTTTATACAGGATGACCCACATACAAGGTATTTGGTAAATTACTACTGACAAAAAATTTATCGTAACATGTCATCATATTTATCATATATAATCTATTTTATTAACAAAAGTTGAATACAAAACATATCTCTCGTGCTTCTCTAATCGTTCCAAGCATCTGACTGTGGGTGACACTTTAACCCTCCTTTTGGAAGTGGAAAAATAAAATGTGGGGGAAAAGTAGGCCAGCGACTATGAATTGAAATACAGGAAACAGCTGAAGGTTGCTAGCAAAGAAATCTATGTTAGCTCATTGGTGATGTGGCAGACAAGCTAAGTAGGACTGGACTTGGGGTGGAAAGATACTCTTTAACAAAATCATTCTGACTTGTGCTACGTTAATTGATTTCATCCACAACCTAACTCATTAAATATTTTTTACAAAGTAAAATATATTCATTTTTAAATATTGATTATTAGTTTATCATTGATACTTAGTAAATAAAATAGATGAAATCAATTTTCAAATTATTATAACATGATTGCTAATATTTTGAAAATCAACCACTTACATCCATATCATGTGATGATATTTGTAGACGGGGCTTGTTCTTACGCGGGATATAACAGATTATCTTGTACGATCATGGTCATCCGATGAATGACTATGAATGTATAGAATTCCCTCGCCCCTCTATCTTTTGTCTTTTAAATTTTTGATGGGTATCCCCTCTTATCAATCAATCAGACCAAGAAATACTGTTCCTTCCTCCTTTTTTTTCTTTCCTTTTTTCATCAACAAACCATATATTTGGAAATTATGTATTTCTCGAATACAATTAGAACAATCATATACTCTCCATCAATTAATATCCATGTGTATGTATTGATGAGGTAACATACACGTACTATCCACACTGAAATGAAATAGTGGACATTCAGACAGACAAACACTAAATTGTAAATTGTGTATAATTTCGGTAAAAACATTTTTAAAAGTAATCCCATTTTCATATTTTTATTTAGAATTTGATTCCAATTTTGTTATAATTATCACAGTCGAAGTACCTCCTTGGCAAAAAAATAAAGAAGGGGAAGGGGAGAAGAAAGTATCAAAAAGGTGTGCGTGTCCACATCATGTCTAGAAGTTAGGAAATGTCAAAATAGAATAGGAATTAGGTACTTTCGATAAGAAATTGTCATGAAAAAATAGATGTTTCCGCGTTTGAGAATTTCTTGTACTCTTAGCTTGGTACTAGTAGTGGTGTCACATTACGCTCGAAGTTAGAAAATGTTAAAATAAAATAAAATTCATTTCTTTTCAAAATTCAATGTCATGGGAAAAAAGTGTTTGCGCGTTCAAGAATTTTTCACAACTCATATTGCGACTTCTATACTTGCCACACAATTGTTCAAGAATTTTTTGCCACTTCTATTACTTGCAACTTCCAACGGTAGCGCGCAAACACTCTTTCCCCATGACAATGAATTTTGAAAAGAATTGAACTTTATTTTATTTTAGCATTTTCTAACTTCGAGCGTAATGTGACCTACTACTAGTACCAAACTAAGAATACAAGAAATTCTCAAACACAGAAACATCTATTTTTTCATGACAATTTCTTATCGAAAGTACCTAATTCCTATTCTATTTTGACATTTCCAAACTTCTAGACATGATGTGGACACACACCCCTTTTTGATACTTTCTTCTCTTCCTCCCCTTCTTTATTTTTTTGCCAAGGAGGTAAATTTGAATACACATTACCCCTCTTTTAATTTCTCTTTTCCTTTTTTTAAATTTATTTTTTATATCAGAGGCTCAAATGCACGTTTTGCATCTGATAAGCCCTAAACACATGCAGTCCTCTTTTCCTTATGTATCGGACGATTACAAGATTTGTCTAAAGATTAACCTTGAAAAAAAGTGATAAGAGTTGAATCCAATACCTCGATCTTACTAATAAAAAGCTTTAGAACCATTTGGTCACTGCTTTAACATTGAATTCACGTACATCACCTAATTGTTCATTTCCGATTGAGCTACACTTGTAAAAACTTTAGCCTCACCAAAGTTTATGATCTAAACATCCCGACAAAAAATATCAACAAATACCTAGATATAAGATACACAATTTCACATTCAATACATAAGTCTCAAATACATTATTCTATGTTCGAGTATCTATTATAGCAAAAGACGGGCTGTCATCCAAGTGTTTTACTACCACAAATTGTCAATAAAAAAGAAGTCGGTACAATTTAAAAAATGCTCCTCCACCCCTAAGAAATAATAATAATAATAATAAATAAATAAAGTAGAGCAAATTAAAGTCAGTGCTAAAGCCTTAAAGAAGTGCCTAAAAAATGGGACCCCTGTCCACATGTGGTCTCCACAATGAAAGTTAAATAGCCTCCCTCTACGTTGACCCTAAAAGCCACTAGTAGACAAGCATTTCAGCCTCCACCAAGCAAAACTACCAACGAAAACCTCCAAAAAGAAAAAAAAAAAAAAAAAAAAAAATGAAAGAAAGAAAGAAAGAAAGAAAGAGTGTTGGCCCTCCAAAAACTCCTCTAGAAGAGGGAAATACAGAAATGAAACGACCTTTTACCATTCTCCGCCTGCTCTTCTAGATGGACCGAAAGAGTAGCCTCTGCCTACCCCCTCCCTTTTGCTCTTCCTTTAATGTCTATTTGCTTAAAATTAATTCTATTCATCTAGAAGCCATACCCATTAACCAATCCCATGTCTCATACTCGATCTCATGCGAATCTCTCTCTCTCTAACCTCTTATTTATGATATGTACCCATAGCTTTCTCTTCTTAAATTATTTATATTTACCCCTACCAACTTGCTTCAGCAAACTCTCTCCAATCACTTTCTCTCGATCTACAAGCTTCTTATATATATGTGCACCTATTGGTTTCACTCTCTATATAGAAGGAACCACAAATAAGCCACTTGATTCCACAACTCTTTTTTCATCGATCCCTTCCTGTCTTCTACTTTGATCCATTTCATATTTCAACAATGGTAGCCAAAGAAGTTTACCCAGAACCAGATGTAGACAACAACACTGATTTGCAGGACCTAGATGAAGCAGAAGAAACACTCTCTCTCTGCGATCTTGCGATATACAATGATGCAGCTGAATGGGATGACTACTCCAAAGAAGACCAAAGCTCCTCTGGAGACCAAGAAGAAGAGTTCTTCGAATTCTTCAGCGAAGATATCACTGCTTTGACACGTCCAGCAGAGAACATCATCTTCTGCGGAAAGCTCATTCCTTACAAGCAACCAGTCTCCGAAAAAACCCACCAGCCTCAAGATAACAACACTGAAAAACATCCCAAGACGAGAAGCTTATTTCGATGGAAATCCAGATCGTCCTCCAACAAATCGAAAGCCTCTCGAGCAGACGGTGTGGATTCAAAGCCGCAAAAGGTATCAGATTCAAAGTCTTTGACGCTGCCCACATCGGAGAAGTATAATATTTCTGTTCAGAAAGTGAATATACTGACGTCTCCGACGAAGTCTAGGTGGCATTTACTGCTGTTTGGATTGATGAGGCTTCCTACAGAGATGGAATTGAGTGATATAAAGAACAGGCATCACCGACAGAATCCGTCGCCGACGACGATGATGTTTCGATCATTCGACGCTGGCGAAGAGGTTACAGTTGGGAAGAAGAGTAGAGGGAAGGGTCTATGGAGGCTGATAAGGGCTTTGGGGTGTACAACCACCCATGCAAACGCCGTCGTAAAGGCATCATTCGGCTGCATGCCACGCATGTGAGATGGGTAGTTGGTTCGGGTCCTCGCACGTGTAATTTTAGTGAGCCAGGATTGACTGAGTTGTTCTTAGCCATAAGAGTTGGTGTATACCCATTCCCACGCGCTTTTTGATGTGGTGAGAGACACGCTCTGTCCATGGCTTTTTTGTACTCTTGGGAGAGGAAAGGATCATGCGGCTCATTGCAGAAAATGGCAAAAGATGGTTCTCACGTATTGTACTCTTTAGGATTTAGGAGGAAATTAAATGAATGATATTTCATATTTGAATATATGATCATATTTATAATTGGTGGTTACTCCAAAAACAAGATCAAAGGCATACAGGTCCAAACTCCAAAGCTGCTTTTTTTTATTTTTATTTTTAGTACATATGAATAGTTAATAGGATGATAATCGGGTAAGCACGCGCTGATATAACTTATATCAACACCTGTATTGAGAATTATATCTTATGCATTAGTGAGATATGAGGTATATTGAACTAATATATAGTACTAATATAACTTATATCAACACGTGCTGATGAAAACATAACTGATGGTTAACATGTGCTTAGTTTGTTAAAAACCCTATAGGAGGCCCCCAGCCCCTTTGCAAAAATGACTTCTTTTTTTCCTCTCTTCTGGTAAAATGATTACTATTATGACAACAAAGAGAAGGTGTTTGCTTCGGAGTATAATAATTCCAGCTTTCGTTGCAAAGAATATAAATAAAGAAGAGAATTTGAGGATACATTTGGCATATAGTTCTAAAATCCATTTTCAAAACATGTCACAAAATTTTGAGAACATGTTGTTTCCTGTAATTCATTCTTAAACAAAAAACAGAAATGGAAACTAATGTCTATCTTCCTTTTCTCTTTTCTTTTTTTTGGTTGCCAAAAAGTTAGAAAAACACACACCTACACCCACACGGAGTTGAAACCAAACCTCCACAAATCCCACTCTTTTTGGAATGAAATATGTTACTAGACTTAAGAACGATTGTGGAAACTAATATCATCCTGATGTTCCTTTAAGATACTCTTCTTTTTTTTCTTTTCTATTTTTTAAGAATTTTTTCAAGAGCACTTTCAAAACATACTTCCATGCTTTGTTTTCTCTTTATGACTAAGAGTAGAAGAAAACTGTGTTATGAGAACAGCCTATTTTTTGGGAAAAAAAAAATAAAAAAAATAAAAAATGACACAGGTCATAAAACTTTTTTACATTTTTAGATGAGCATAAGCTTAAAGCTTGAAATGTTATACGGAGAAATAGGTTAGGAGAACCACATGCATGCCCAACCCTTAATGTGACTATAAGAGATCATTAATTAAAGATAATACGATAAACATGAAGCCATTTACTTAAAACATTTGTCATATTCCCCCTCCCCCTCCCCCACCCCAAAATATAAAAAAAGTCAGTCATATACAGTGAGAATCATATCAAATTAGTGCTTTCCATGTCATGGCCACATAACAATTTCGCAAGGCAGTTGACATTATAATAAGCTTGCTTTTAGTGCAAAACATGGTTTTTCTTTGGACGGCTAGTTTTTGTCTCTATTCCTTCAATAAAAGAGGCCGGCTAGCTTAATTGCAATATATATTATATCTTTAATACTAGGTAAAATAAGCTTACATTATTCTTTTTCAGTTCATGCAAGGAAGACTCTTATCTAGGGCTTATTATAAATAATAAATCTAGAATGAAGAAGAATAAACCCCAAGCATTATAACGTTTTAGAACACAGAAATAAGCAACCATAATATAAGGCGGTTTTTTTTTTATTTATTATTTTTTTTGGGGGGGGGGGGGGGGGGGTGTTGTGGGAGATTTGGGGGATCAATATACAGCACATTCAACACAAAGTAACCAACTGAAACAGACCAACAAGCCTTTACGCCAACATGTATGCTGATAGGACAAGGTTTCCGAAACATGGTTCACATTGGTATCACAAACAAAATTGGTTTAACATGGTCCTTACAACTTTCTGATGATCCCACAACGTTGACCCCTGCACCTCTGTTTTACAATTAATAAATCTGAATGCCTGAATGAGGAGTATATCTAATAAACGTTGGACACTTTTTTTGAAAAAAAATAATTAACTTTTTATAAAGATTGGAAACTTATTCCAAGTAAAAATTATACTCTCAAGTTCTTTTCTTCTTCCTCAGATTTCCATCCTCGCCTCCATTGACAGATGGATTTACCTTTCCTTTCTCTGAATCTAATTCACCATTAGCACTCATGTCTACTTGATTCAGAAGCTGCTGCTTTCGTTTCTTCAATTTCTTCTGCTCCAGTAAACTGCAGCAGAGTGTCGAGTCATTGCAAAGTTGCAACAAGATAAAATAAGAAGTTTAAGAATACTGAATTCTTGATAAATGTGATTCCTTCCAGACTGCTTTTCAGCTGGTGACAAGAAAACAGTGAACAACCCTATTATGCCAGTTGTTAACCACCCTTGAGCTTTAATAGGAAAGTAACTGATGCTTCTTACAGAAATTAATCCCTGTGAATCAACAAAATTTCGTCCTACAAAGACATTGAAGTAATGGCTATCACATAGCTAATTGGTATCCATAAGAACTCGAAGGTATAACACAAGGATAATCTACATTCTGCATAGCTGTGCTATGACTGAACACTTTGCTAGGAGTGAACAAGCACGAAACAAGGGAAATGAGCCATTATTTAACAGCTCCAAGTCTCAAACTAGAGCTGAGTACAGAAAACTTTACAATACCAGACTGGTTGTTTGGGATGACATGACAAGAACTACTGACACCATCTGGCCAACCGCCAACCAAAACCTATCCAACCCCACAAGGACCCTGGCCCATTTGACATTTTAAAAGCCAACCAATCAAACCATCCGGTTATTACTGGCTATACTAGCCTAGCTGCTTATGTTATATCAACCCAAACCCAACCCAGCCAGATTATACCCAACCCAAACCCAAATTTATAGCTAAGTCTAGCTCCAACAAATATTGAGCAAGGAAAATAACAGTGTCAGAGAATAAATGTTATCCAATCTATGTCATGGAGTGTAACAGAAATTGGCAGGATAATTTCAAACATGTCATTTATCAGCCAGCCCAGAGTTCATCTCTGGTTCTGCCTGCCTCTGCAACAAATGTGCCCTTATGCAAACGGTCAACTGTTCTCGTGTTCAACATAAAAAAGTAGCAAATGACTAAAACCAAGATACAAATGCAGGTCATTAAACACAGAAAAATGGAAGACCAACTGGTTAAGGTAATTGCACCTTATCTTTTCATTCATAAAGAGATTCCTCGATGCAGCCTTTTCAATAACACTTTTGTAATATTGAGTAAATGGAGCATTGCTGCTGGACTTTTCAAGCTGCACAACAACCATTTATCCAAATGAGACAAAATTACATTCATCCCACAAAAGTAAGTTGACACAAAGAAAGCAAACCTGAAGAAATGATTCAACGGATTCCTGATTATGAGGTGAAAATGCAACCTCATCTCTCTTTTTCTGGATAAATTCAATGTTCTGCTCCATCTGCAGTGCCGGAAGAAAAAGTGTCACGAAAAAAAATGTTCCTAATACAATCACTAATCAGTAGTTAAAGTGGACCATCGTGGAAAATCATACCTTTGACCCAAATATATTTTAAAACCCATAAAAGCAGTACAGCGCATTCCATTAATGGGCTTGTCTTGGAATTACAACCATAGACAAAGCAGACAAAATTAGAAGACCAATTGTCAAATCTCTGGTGGCAATTTCCCACCTGACCCATCTCAATGACCAGGCCTATCCAATTTTAAAAACTTTTAGGCTGTTGCATCTGGTGGCAATTTCCAACCTGACCCATCCCGAAGACCAGGCCTATCCAATTTAAAAAGCTTTATAGGCTGTTGCATTTTCCCAGCTGGGTTTGCCTAGATAGCTAGCAGCCCAGCACTTGTTTGGCCAGCCCCACCTTATTCTAAGCCTAAATATTATCATGCAACTTGTTGTTTGTTAAACATAAATACTACCAAGCCAAGCTCAAGCATAACAGACATTGTCTGTCATAGAACAATATGTTACAATTCCTCACACATCAAAATTCCATGACTTGATCTTCATTAAGACTTAAGAGTGTTGGCCCAGGATAAACTCTGATCAAAATAATATCAAGGCCAGCCCAGTCATCTGTGGAGAACCTAAATTTTGAGCTGGGCTCAGGCTTCAATTCAGAACCAGAAGTCAGTGCTAGGCAATGGCCTGATATATATGTATGTTACACAGGGTTTTAGCCTGAATCAGAAAATTGCCACCCCTAATCTAAAAGAAGATTTATTTATTTATTCATTTTTAGACTATATTTACATGAAATCTTCCCAGAGAAGATAACTTGGAAGAATGCTCTGTAAAATAAATAGGCTTCCTTTGCATGTCCCTAAATGCGGAGAAAATAAAATATCTTTGTCAAGGTGGAAGATGCCAATAAATAAACTAAATTCTTTAACGAGGACATGTACCTGATCAATCAGACGCTTCACCACACGGCGAAGACTTTCAATTGTTGTTGCTTCATAAAACTTTCTCAGGCGGATGAGTGGAATAGTTGCCAGATCAGGGAAGGATATGTGGTAGCTCCACAGCGCAAAGTGCGCTGAAAGCAGTTCAATGGCAGAGAAAATACACTCCTCTTGGAAGCTTCGAGATTTTAACCAATGCTTTGGCAACTGAAATGTGGATCTAAAATTAATTATACCAGAAACATAGCTAATACAAAAAGTGGATATCAGATACCAGACCAATCATCAATAAAACAGAGACTTCAGCAAATAGAGAGAGAATATGAGTACGACGGATATCGAGTTAAAAGATGACGCCACGTAAGCAATCAGGGATAAATCCAAGGCACAGTTTATATAAAATTATAAACCAATTGAATATATATAGATATATATTATGAAAAAGTTAACAAACTAAACTCAGTATACTCTGCAGAGATTAGAAAGGTGAGACGGGCTTGCATCAAGAGAAAACCAAAGATAATAGTAACACCCACCTCTTACCAGAGGCTTAGTCAAATCAGCCAGACAGTGGCAATTATGGACCTCTTTCTACATATGGATATTCTAGTGGAGTCAATATGTCTACCAAACATAACCAGCCTGATTTAAATATTTCTATTCTTTTTTTTACCATAGAATCTTTCTTTTGGGCTTTAACAACTGTCAAATCAACCATAATGAACTTGAAAATTTCTTCTTATTGGGTAGTCACTTGTCAGGATGACTAGCAGACAACATGGATCGTATATGCCAGTTATGTAGGAGACACAGACTTCTTGAAAATGCTAGTGGAACAAAAAATGATTTTTTTTTTTTTTTTAAGAACCGTAAGGAGTAACATCCTATGATTTGTAATCACCCAAAAAAACGCTCCAAGGTTGGGGAAAAAAATTACTGTACAGGGGCAAACTGGTATTCCAGCACCTTATTGTTATATAATCAAGAAGGTTGAAAGTTTGTGGAAATAAAGTTTACAATTAAGAAGGGTTGAAGCAGGAAGAGTGCCGCACTAACATACGAAGAGACATAAATATTTTCCCAACCTTTATAACAGATGATAAGTCAAAGGGCTTTCCAGATTTTCCACCATCCTTGCCAATTTTATATTCCAAAGCATCCAAAACCAATGATGCAACAGGGATGAAAATCCCACTTGAACTGGAGAGATGATTTAGCCATTGAATGCATTTACGTCTTAAAGGTAAATATCTTGGCCCGGAAAACAGGTGAGCTACTCCATTTATAACTTGAATGATCATAAAAAGCAGTGGCTGCAGATCAAAATCACGTATGTTTGCTGATATAAACATAACCCAGAGGTCAATGCACCAAGTGTACTGCCAACTGCAAATCTTTGTCAGCGCTTCCTGCCCATAAAAATTTTTTTTTTAAGGGAAAAAAACAGTGACCATGAGCTCTCCACTTTGTAAAATCATTTATTTAAACAATTTTACATACCTGTGAGCTTCTAATCTAAGGGAGAAACATAGTAATATGTCTGAACTTAATAAAAACCTATACAAAGCATGCTCATCTCGTACCTTGTTCTTTGTTCGTAAACCCTGCTGCAATATCTTAGCAAGTTGCTGGATGGACAGCAGGGCTTTGCTGGATGATTTCTGTACATCTAGAGAGCAAAGCTCAAGTAACGAGTTCCTCAGGAACTGTATATGTTTTAAGAAAACAGGCTCCACAAATTTGCAGCGAGCAATAAAGGCTTTATACATTTTTTTCAAGCAGGTATCGAAGCAATCTGAGCGAAAAACAGTAGCCAATTCCCTTATGATGAGAAAAGAGCATGATGATAGAGCCCCTCCACCTGTGGCCCACAAATGAACTGCAACCTGCGCATCAAATATTGAAGTGTTAAAATGGCATAACCTAATATATCATGGGATCAGAAGACCTTATTAGAACAGTTAAGCTGTATGGTGAAAAATATGAATATAACTAGCAAAGAAAGACTTCTTAGACTTGAGAGACACCATAATATAAACATGACCCTAACTAAATAAAATATTACAATTTGCAAACAATAAGCAGATATTTAAAATACTAAAATACTTTAAAAAATATTAATCTAATGAGTCAGAAATGATTTATGCAAAATCTTCATTTGGATAAAGCAAACATAAGAAAAATCCCCAGCTTATAACCAGGTTCTCTTCCACCCAATGAATTTTACTGTGTGAGATGCACACGAGTTACACGCCTCAAACTTTGAGGCTTGCCTTATGCTTAGAGCGTGTGCCACATAGAGTAACATAAAACAGGGTTTCAGTCATACATATATGACAAACACACAAAGAATAAGTTTTCAGTATCTGAATATACCTCAATGAGTCTGCGCTGTAAAGATGGAAAAGCAGCAAAAAATATTATAGAAGCTCTGAGTCGGGTTAAGGAGAAGGCTGATATCTCAGAGTCGGTAACTTGATTGAGGAGAAATAGTGTACTCCTCAAATACGACTTAATCAAGGGCTTCAGATTTTTCCATTTTGAAGTATTCTTCAACTCCAAAACAGTCTCTTTCTTGCAACTGGAGCTCGATATTCCCAATAGCCCTCGAAATAAATTATCCTGCTTCGCGAAGCATGAATATCAGTATGTCACAGAAAGTCTCGCTGTTCTGAAATCTACGATATGATACATCATCAAGGACACCAGCTGATTCGGTTCCATAGTGACATGCAGCCCTATACCCATTTAACAGACTAGTAAGGGCAGACACCGTATGCTGCTCTGTAGCTAGTTGACACAAAGAATTGATGACAGAGTTAGTCAACAACATGCCCTTACTTAATTTTGAGCTGTCTCCGTTAACTGACTGCATCGCATCATTACTTGTTTCATCTTCATCTTCGTCAGAATACTGTAACACAAAAAGATATACGATAAATTTAGGTGATAGCAAAACCAGCTAACAGAGATTTATCACATTAAAAATGGGGGCTAAAACTGCCAGTTTTCTGACACACCTGACAGAATATCACATCCACTTAGCTAAGAAAAAACAGAGGACCATGTTCGTATAGTTCTTCCCCTGGACACATCATTACTTTTGTTATGTAAGCAAATAACCCACAACAGATTCATTTTAGCTGATTTCTTGATTCATTGTGCTCACAATTAAGACGTCATAAAGTAGATTTAAGGAACCTAAAATTCTTCTCTTCTGTAGTAAATAGTACATAATTATTAAAGCTCATCTACAAAATAAAAAATAATAATTAAAAAAAAAAGATGCCATAAACTGGATTTAACCAACCTTAGAATTCTTCCGTTCTGTTGCATACATATATTTGGCAAAAAGAAGAAAGAAAAAGCAAACCCTCACATGCTTTTTCAAACAAGTGATAAAACTGTAATATGGCAAATGTAATTTTGAGAGAGTAAGAAAATTTTCAACGGTTTAATTTGAACACATCTGGATTTACTTTAAAAAAGAGATATCCTTTTCAAAAACACATTGGAATCTACATTGAAAGGCCAATGGCTTGCAAATCCCTCCACACACACACACACACACACAAACCATTAAAATAAGACAACTATTACTTTCCCCTCCATATGCAAAAGTGAGATAATAAAGCAAATCAATGGCTGCATTCCAACACCATGATACTGAAGTTCCTTAAAACCTTTATATAACTTCCTCTGGGGACATATAACGCTAACAACTGGCCCAGCGATAAGCAAAAAGGTAACTTCTTAACATTTACTGTCAAGATGACTATAGAAAAGAAACTATAATTGGCATCTGATATATATTTTTTGACTAAGTATTGTATTGAAAGAAAGGGGGGAAACCCAAGTACATGAGCCATATACAAGAGTGAAAAAAAGAAAAAAACCTGCCACATCTGATATATATTTGGGGGCAGAATGATTGTTGTCAGGTTTCAAATTTTAATTTCTCTCACATTCTCAGAAAACCAAACAGAGCATAAATAGGAAGGGATATTATACATCAATAAAATTGAATTTGATCATTGATGCACAGGATAAATAACTACTTCATCTCACCATCATGGAATCACTCAAAAATCCCCAAAATACTTCCTTCAAGACATTAATTGTCACACTAGAATAGATATCTTGATTAAATAACTTACAATCTCTTCATTTCTGAATGCTCCAACGCCCTTATTATAGCTTTCCAGAAACTTTGAAAATTTTGGATCCTGGAAATTTTCCAAGTGCAAATACTTCAGTCAATGGATGGAAAACAAAGATCTTCTTATGAGAAATGGATAACAAAGAAATTTAACAGGTAGGGTTTAACAAAAGAAGTAATGAAGAATAAACATCCAAATTTTAAAAAGAGAACCAGTGGAAACTTTCAAGATCTACCATATTGTTCACAAACTTAGATTCCTAGCCAACGCTAAGAAAGCAGATATCACATAAAACTACGACCCAGGCTGTAAATATTCATGTCCACTTTTATCCAATTAAATATAAACATGATCAAAATTTTGGGTAAACAATAAAATAAAATAAACAAAAAGCTTTTTCCCCTTGGGTCATCATTTCATGATACACATTACACATTTTTTATACTATGAATACATCAATATCCCACACAGGTGTAAAAGCTTCTTTTTTTTTTTTTTTTGTGTGTGTGTGGGGGGTGTGTGTGTGTGTGTGTGGGGGGGGGGGGGGGGGAGAGGATGGAGGGAAAAACCAAAATAGGTGAGTATCTTCATTATATTCATGGAAGATGGCACCCTGAAGGAGAAAATGGAATCTACTTTCGAGAATTTTTAAGTTGTACATAATTCCCATCATCAAAGTATACTTTTCTTCTGCTGTAGGCACAATAATGATAGGGGTTTCCCAATATAAATCCTGAATCTACTTTCCCAAACAAAAGACAGGGTCTAAGTGTCATATAATATTCTTGAAGTGTAATATAAGCAAGGACTTAAATATCGATATCGATCGATATATCGAGGGTCCAAGAACACGGATATATTGGATATATCGAAAATATATCGAGATTTTGTCAATAATATCGAAAATATTGACAATATCAAAAAGATATTTTGCGAACAAGATATGTCAGTTAGATATTGTATCGAGGCGTACGGATACACAGATATATCGTGGATATATCGAAGATATTGTGGATATTTAAGTCCATGAATATAAGCCTATGTTAAGTCTTAAATTACAAACATACTACACATGATAATAGTATATATACCAATATATATCATATCATATTGATGAAGCCATTTCTATCAAGGCTTCTGAACTTAACAATCTCTCCCACAAACTGTTCAATGCAAATTGTATACGTATACCTGAAGTTATAACATAAATTTAAAAAATTCTGTAAACTTCTCAAAACTTTCAGAAACAAATTCCTCTTCTCTACGTAACTGACAATTTTCCCATGTAATGAAGCTCAAAAGCTCAGTTACAACATTTTCTCTTATGTTCCACACTATGTCCTTTGTATGCATATCAAATTTTTACATCATTTTTTTTTTCAATGAAGTAAATATGTATTGGAAAAAAAAAATTTACATCACTTTCCTTAGGTTTAAGTTCCCATTTCCAGGCTGGCCAGCTGAAAAGACAAACAGAGATAAATCTGATACCTTACCCCAACTACTTGTAATTTAAAGGCCATGATCCAAACTCCAAAGGGAAGAGTGCAGATAACACTGATTATATCAGAACAATTAATTTTAGCTCCACATAGGCTCAACTCTCAAGGTTCTGCTTAAAGCATAACTTAAGTTATTCAATATCAAGGAGCCACCCAGCTGGACAATGCTAAAAAGGTATTAATCAGTAGTTTGGACAGACACACTTATCTCCTGTTATTCTGTAGTCCCATGATCCTTGACCATGCCACAATGCCAACCTAAATTTTCTATTAAGTGCAATGGTGCATATGCAAATAAATACACACATATTACCATATTCTTTGATATACTATACCATTTTAAATTTTATATTTTAAGAATTGCTTTCTGTCTGCTAAGCATTTCTATATGTGCTACACAAATGGTCAGTGTGGACACACATTCAAAGCGAACCAAAACATCACAAATATCTTTCCTCTCCCCTTTTTTTTTCTTATTTTGGGGGGGGGGGGGGGGGGGGGGGGGGGGGAGGTGGGTTTCAAACTTCTCCATGAAAACAATTACAAAAGATCAAAGATAAATAATACTCCTCAAGACATTAACATTTAAAAATATAACTATGAAACCAATACCTTTTTCTTCAACCTGTCTAATTTTTTATTTTGCCGTGCAAGCTCCAAATGTTTTTCTCTGTTCCGTTTTAATAAGGAACCATCACCACTGCCGTCTGTATGTAAATTCATAATAAAAATAAATAAATAAATGTTAGGAGTTAGGCCCATATGTAAGCATGAAAGCAAAGGTTCGAGTCTTGAGAATGGCCACTTTGCACTAAAAACAAAGTTTAGGACCATAGTAAGATCAAGCGTCCCAGGACCCACTTAGTGAGACTGACACTGGGTAATGGCCTTATACATATCATCCTATAATACACACACACACACACACAAACATGTCAAACTAGAAATAAAAGCAATAAAAAACAGGTAACAGTGCCCATACCTTCTAAATAACTTTCGTTTTCACTTTCAGCAACATGCATGGAGCTTGAATCCTGATCATTGTATAGAATCAATGCAGAGAAGCATGACATAGGAACCATAAAAAGTCAAGTAAGAAAAGTTTTAGGCATAGCATATTTCAAAACCTCTGAAAGAAATCCATCACTGTCTGAATCATCTTCGGCCACATCACTGTCATCTTCACTGAATATCGCATCAAGAGAAGTCTCTTCAATATCTCCACCTTCAATGTTTCTGAGAAAATAATGAGATTTCAAGAAATAGTTAAAGATCGATAGAAGCAGATACCTTACATAATTCTCCTAGATATTCAGATGGCAAAACATATAACATCACTCAATAATTCTATTCTTTTTCTTCTTTTTTTTAAATTTGGGGTGGGAGGGCGCCCGCGCGGGCGGGGCGGGGGGGGGGGGGGGGGGGGGGGGGGAGCATGGTTTATGACACCACCTACATTACATGGACTCAGGTGCGGGTGTTGGGTGCAAGTATGTGTCGAGGTATCGGATTCATCTACTTTCCAAAGATTTTTCATTATCCACACCAATGTTACATGTGTCCGACATGGGTACTACACACATTTTGAAGAGTCCATGTAACACACAACACTACAATGAGCTTCACACCAAATGCTCTCCGTATGTTTGCTCAAATTTCTAAGTTTTAACTTTGAGTACAATGAAAAACTGTTTACAAATAATTTCTTATGCATAAACAAACTGGAGACTCCATAATGTCAAAAATGTGATGTGGTTATGTTTCATCACTTTAGGAAAAACCCTAATCGCCACAAGCAACACCTAAGCACCACAATACTCCAAGCCCTATTTGCTGACAGACCAATTCCACCAAATATGGATAGTTCACAGAAAGGCAAAGGAGCAATGATACACACTTCAAGTTTTGCATTGCAAATAATCCTGCTTCCCTTTAATGTATCACCCAGCCCTGCTCAACCTCGTGTGGATTGGGGAATAAGTCAATTCTAGTAGACAGGAACAGGGAAGGATAACCCCACTTTAGCCAACCCTGTGCATATATCTAATATCCCCACTCTAAATAAGAAAAGTAGAATTATATGGCAAGAACCGTATAAGCACACAAAGGACACATGAAACAGGAATCATAGAGCACTACTGAGGAAGCGTTTCAATTTACTGTAGTATGGATTTCGTAACAAAATGCTAGATTGGTCAAGGCAAAAAACTACTTCTGAACTCTTTAAGCCTGCATCTATGCTCCCTGTTAGGATCATGTTCACCAGAACTTTTGTGAAATAATTTGAATTGACAATTGTCTCAAGCATCTCCAGCACAATAATCTGGTGGATGCAGCTGCTGAATATCATAACTACCATTATTAACAAAAATCAATCGGTATTAAAATTAAAAATTAAAAATTAAAGCACCACCAATACAATTTTTTCCTGTAGAAAATTTCAGCAAAAATGAGGAAAATGAAATTTATGATCCTTTAATAAGCTCACGCAATGTGCAAATAGGGAACTCGATAAAATGACTTAGAATGTTGAACGCATAGTAAAGACTATAAGGAGAAAAAATGCACTAAATTCACCTTTTTACCTTCCATTAGACAGCTCTGTTGTCTCCGCTACCTGGTCTTCAGCAGCATCCCGCCCATCTCCTACAGCAATAAAATCAAAGCCATAAGACCAAAAAGTTAGAATAATTTATCTTAAATTAGTTTTAAAATGGACAAAGAGTAGAAAAGACTAATAGAACTATAATCAAAAGGTTTCTTCAGCCAGTCCTCTGGTTCAACCAAAAAGGTGTCAAAGTCCAATCCTTCTAATCAGATCTAGAGACTTGCACCAAGTACAACTCTAGGTAGAAGTAGTTGGTAGAAGTTGAAACTAGACATTTCCATTAAAAATGGAACTGACATTGCCATGGAGAATTTCTCCCACCACTAAATTTGAAGTAACTTCATAAGTTAGACCCACTCCTTATTGTGGTCACCATATGCTAAAAGTATCTTGTAGTTGTAATCCCCTCAAATAATTTTGAAAATCAGCTGACAAGAAAGGGTGGTTAACTAGCTTCAAATCAAAGTTAAGATATATCTATATCTAATGCTATACACTGAGAGTATAGCATTGATTTTAGCTTCTGGTATAGTTTTTGCTTCTGGTGGTCATGTTGGGTTTTCGCTTTCTGGCTTTTCCTTAAGGAAATCTCTTCCTTCTTAGTAATCTTCGACATTTTATTAATACAATCTCGTTTCCTATAATAATAATAATAATAATAATAATAAAAAGTTTATTTCTCAGACCTTCCAAGAAAAGTTCTCCAAATGTCCCTAAGCTGATTGATTTCAACATGGTCATTAGATGCCTAAATTCTGGGTGTTCATAAGTTGGTCTGTTAACTCACCATACCCAGGCATCCCTCTCCTTAGTCCGAGCAAATATGAAGATGTCATCCACGAACATCAATTGCCTAAAATTTAGGCTAACTATAGCCATTAGAACGCCACATGTTCTATGTTGCTCTTCCTATCTCAAGAGTAGTCTAGATAACAGTGCATGGAACACAGTGAAAACATAGAGTTCAATGGGTCACCTGGTCTCAATCCTTTTCACAAGAAACCATTATACCTCCATCAATCAAAAGTGAAAGTAACGGGAAGGAAACACATATACATATCCCGTTAACCAACTTATCATCAAACCTTGAAGCCTTCATGGTTCTTCATTCTTAAAAAGCCAACTCAAACCAATCATAGGTCATACAAACACTTGACTTTTAAGCCAAAAAGCCACCCTTTTCATTTCTTATCCCTTGACCCTAGACTCAACATGATATTATCATAATTATGGCTCCAAAAGCATGGTAACCAACTGGACAACGATAGGCCTAAATTGAACTACTTCAATAATATAACACAAACCCCATTTTGCCAGTATGCTTTGCCAAAAGCAATGTGTTATCGCTTCTTTTCTTTTCTTTTTTTGGGATAAATGAGATACTATTTACTTCACCATGTCTAATACCAAACATGTGAATTTTGACACTATCAATACATATGATGCATAAATATGAGATGGGAAAAATCGATGATAAACAATAGAAAAAACACACATAAAAAATAACTACTAAACATATGAATTGCCAATAACACTGGGGGAGAATAAGCCCATTTTTAAAATCCTTACTTGAAGAAGATCTCTTTCTTATCACAGACTTATTCTTTCGCTGCCTTTTGA